>CM076570.1:1437828325-1438410166 GCA_034641835.2 Pinus albicaulis
GGGGAGACTGTAATATTCCAAATTAGCATTGCTAATTGGAATATTTCATTTTTGTTTAATTTTGCCGCTTTAGCTAGAAATAATAAATAAAGTGAGAAATAAGAGGGGTCACCTCACTTTATAAAATAAAGTGTTTTTTCCTAGTTGATTGACGTTATAACTTAAAGAGGGGGCCTTGGGGGTCCACATGAGTAGGAGGGGAGGCCTCACGCTGACCCAAGGTTAACTGCGCAGGCCAAGGAGAGTGAAGGACGCAGTCAAGGTTTTGGAGGGAGTTTAGCACTATAAAAGGTGGGGTTCTCACCTCATTTTGGCATTGTTGATTTGATATTGATATTGAGAGCTAGACTTCTGTCTACTTCAGCACGCCGGTTGTTTAGTCGGTCTGCAGCACTGTTTAGTGTAAACTGAGTGTCTCCGGTCGGAGATCTCACCCTTGGCTCCGGGGGACTTCGAGTGCCTGCTCGAGCAAGGTTTCTTTCCTTCAGTTTCAGTGGTGATTTGCAGTAGTTTTTGGTGGAGATTTGGTAGAGGAGATACCCCCTTTCTTGAGACTGCGCAGGCTAGGGCAGAGGACGCAGTATGGTTAATTATGGGACGCGAGATGCGGATATGATGGCGCGGATGCGGATAGGGAGGGCCTTGGATCCGGCGATCCGAGAGCGAGAGAGGGCCTTGGTCTGGCGGATAGGGAGGGCCGCGAGATCCCAGCAGATCCGGGTAGAAAGGACTCAGATCGGATAGGGAGGGCCTTGAATCCGGCAGATCGGTAGGGAGAACGAATCTAGAGAGAAGGACGCGGTCTGGATAGGGAGGACAACGAGATCCGGCTAGGGAGGGCCTTGGTCTGATGACGGGGGTTGTGTGTGGGGGTTTTAGCGGCGTTTTTCGGTGTTTGTGCTTACACAGGCGGAGTTTGGTTATAACATACGGAGGATTTGTGGTTGGATTCGGCCCTTCTTGTGTCGTTTCATTAAAGCCTGTATTTGTCTTGGCGAGGCGCGCGTTTTCCTTGATGAGGGTTTATTTGGTGTATCTTCGGAGGTGGAGCATCTGCTTCATGATTTCTGGGGTTTGTCTGGAGGATTGAGATCAGCTACCTTTCCAGTTTTCAGCTCATTCCATTGAGGGGATCAGCCCCTAGTTCCAGTGCATTGCAGCAGCAGTTTTTCATAACAGTTTCTTCAGCCAGCTAGGACGCTGTCCCTTTTGCAGCCATTCTTGTTCTGAGAGGGTCTCACTTGCCTAGGGCAAGGATAGGTGCACTCATTCTGATTATCTTGTACCCCTATATATGTATTCTCAGATTAATAAAATGGCTTAGTGTTCTGGCATTCTATGTGTACTTGTTCCATGTTCTGGTTCCGGCATTTTGTTTTATATATGGATAGGGAGGACGCAGATCCAGCAGATCCAGGTAGAAAGGGCTCAGATCTGGATAGGGAGGACGCAGATCTAGCAGATCCAGGTAGAAAGGGCTCAGATCTGGATAGGGAGGACGCAGATCCAACAGATCCAGCTAGGGAGGACGCAGATCTAGAGAGAGGGATGCAGATCTGGATAGGGAGGACGCAGATCCAGCTAGGGAGGACGTAGATCTGGTGAGCAGGGTTATTGTGTGGGGTTTTGGCAGCGTTTTTCAGTGTTTCCAGCCCTGAGGAGTTTGGTTATCTCATCTGGAGGATTTGTGGTTGGATTCAAATGTGCCCCTTCAAGGATTAAGCCATTTATTTCTCACATTGCCATCATTGACAAACAGCTAATTCCGTGAGGGCTTGATTGGTGGATCTTTGAATTGGAGCATCACTATTATTTTTCTGGGGTTTGTCTCGAGGATTGAGATCAGCTACTCCTTCCACATACTATAGTTCCCAAGGCATTGCAAAGCAGAGTCTTTATTTTTAAATATTTCATCAGCCTAGGATTGATTGTCTTCATTGTACCCATTATTTGTCTCCGGTGAGGTCTCCACTTGCCTATAGGCAAGGATAGGGTAATCTATTCTCGATTATCTTGTACCCTATATATGTATTCTCGACACAAATGGCTTAGTACCGCATTCTATGTGTACTTGTTCCATGTTCTGGTTCCGGCATTTTGTTTTATATATCTGTTTGGCATATTTCTGTGTATTACTGGTTATTTCCCTTTGGGGATATTACATAATTTTATGTGCTAGCATTTTTTCGACTATTTATTCTTCCACATTTTTATTTGTGTAGATTGCAGTGTCATTTATTCATTACTTGCCATAGCAAACAACAAATAAATTGTTAAATTAAAATAACAATTAGGAGAATAATTTCCAGTTGATGCGATAGGATTCCGGTTTGGAATTTTCATAGACAGGAGCATTTCCATATCATGATATTCGTCTTCACAGGTAAGTGAGAATCTTGACTAACTATATTAATTTGTTCACTTGTACCTTCATCTAGGATCCTTCTGGAAAATGCACAAGCGATTTGTTTGTGAAAAATCTCACAAGTTCCACATAATGGCAAAGGCTGATCAACAACGTTTGTAGATTCCAACAAATTTGGTGGTCTCTACTCATTTGGAGAATTCTTCATTTTCCATGCATTGTTATTACCCCTGTTATTATTATTCCTAGGCTGAGTATTCTGAGCTTGCGATCTTTCCATTTGAATCAACCTAGCCTGCATAACACTAATCTCCCTAGCATGTTTAATTTTCATATCTTTAATTAACTGAGTCAATTCTTTAATAGGGTCATGGTCAACCTCTTTGACTTCTTTTCCTTTGGGCTCATGAGACCGAGTTGGACTTCTTTCAAAGCCAGGAATCTCAGACTTTCTAGATGCTTTCCCATCTTTTTCCAACTCTTCAGCTAGAGTCCAAGCAGTCTTTAAGTCAGTTGGCTTAGCACGTCTCAACTCATAAGAAGTATCAACAACAAACAGTAAATGCATCTAGATTGTATTCCAAGAAATATTTATTAGTGGGTTTATAATCTTGATGCATGTCTTTAACAATACCATTAAACTTATTAAATTCATCAATAGTCTCATTTTCCTTTTTCTTGATATCACTGATGGCTCTGAGTAAATATCTTCCTTCTTTCTTATCCCCATATTTATCGTTGAAGGTACTGAAAATGGCTTGTAGAGTGTCAAAATAATTGTTAAGCTTGTCTAAGAACCAATCCAATGCATCTTCTTCCAAGGAAATGACAAAGAGATTCATCTTGGCATCTTCGTGATTGTGAGCTGCTCTGTTAGCATGTTTCATCAAGAAAGTTGAAAAGGCTTTGATATGAGCTTCAACACTGATTGCATTGTTTCCTTGGAAAGAAGGAATTTTGTCCAAACTATTTTCTAGAAGATCATGAGGATGATCGTGTATGTGTGATGTCCCCAATTAAATTAATTTGCGAAGAAGTTCCATTTTTGAAATTTGGGTGTTGGGAAAATTTTTGGAGGAGAAATTAAGAAAAGTGGGTCGAAGAGCTTCTAGTGGAATGTGGGGGCCACTCACCCACAAAATAATATGCACCACTTGGTAAAGAATTCGATTTTGTTAAGTGAGATCAAAATCATAAGAGAGACCCACATGAGACCCAAGACCAACAAGCATAAATAGGAGGAAAGAAGCATCATTGGAGGCTTTTGACATTTTGATATCTGATTGTTGCTTTGGCTGTTCAACTGAGCTACAAAGTGCTGCTTAGCATAAGAGCTTCCCAAGGAGTGAAGCTCTTCCTTTCTTCGGTGGACCTCGAGTGCCACCCTAATAAGGCTTTCATCTTAGTTTGGAGACTGGGAGAGAAGCATCCTACAGGTATTACGCTATTCTGGTTCAGCAGGGACGCAAAAAAAGGGGCAACGCAGTCTTTGAGGAGAAGTGGTGTCTGGCATTGAGGGAACAGTGTTGCTGGGGTGTTTCTTGGCCAATTTCCAGACTTGAGGAGGTTGATTTTTAGCAGGAGAGAGAGCACATCCTCCAGTATGAATTTCAAGGCTTAGAGACTTCGTCATCACCTACAGGACTGTGCAGTCATTTGTGTGGGTTAGTTGGGAGGACTCTTCGCTGGAGGTTTGAGGAGTTAGGTCGCTAGGATTTTGGTTGGAAGGCTATTGTGAGGGGATTTCTAGCATTTTGGGAGCAGAAAACAACAGTCTCAGCTACATGTATATATTTCTGGTTGTGGAGGAGGGCCAAGCTATGGGAGCCCGAATTTGGAGGGTCAGAACTGGGAAAAATCTTTCTGGGTTTTTGGCAAGGAGTTCAGCCCTAAGTTCACTGAATTTTCTGGGCAGTTTTGAGGGGGAAAAACAGGGTGTCAAGTCAGCCAACATTGCAGAATCATTGGGCCAACACAGTTTTTTGGAGGACAAAACTTTTACAGAATTTGTACATTTTTGTATTAATCACCTAAGGCTTGTAGCTTGACTTGTGCTGGCCCAGGTGCACTCCTTCCATTTCCCATTGTACTTTAGTCATTTTATATAATAAAATTGGGCAATTTGGTGTTCTGGGCACAATTTCTGTTTATGTGTGTTCATTGAATTTTTTTTGTGTTGAAATTATTGCATGTTTTTGGTTATCACTGTAAATTTCTATTAGGAACATTGCAGTGGTATCAAAGCATGAGCTTGACCAGCTGTGGTGGAGCTAGCAAGATGGTGGAGGTTTTGGCCATGCATGCATAGTGACTGGTGAATTTATGGGCACTCCAATGACACATAAAGGGAATAATGCACAGGGGATCATGGAGGAGCTGATGATATGAAACCAACATTTGAGGAAGCAAAGCCAACAGGTTCTAGAGAGGATGCAACAAATGATGGGGACGTTCAGTCATACTCAACTGAGAAGCCATGTGCATACACGCGTGCTCCAACAGGACAATACCCATGGCCAACCTAGCCAACCTACCATGCCTCATTTTCTGGATGAACCGAAGAAGGGAGAGAACTCGACACCTTTGTAGATTTGAGGAGGTCCTTCGTGGATAGGATTGATGAGTATGAGGCGTTAGACCCTAGGATCAGGAGGGCTTTCTCATTCGAGGAGCATAGATGAGGACAATTAGAGGATGGAGCTATAAGGCATTACTGTTGGTGGAAACCAGGCCTCAGATGTCAGGAGCCTGAGGAGGAGATTGAGCAAGATGCTGAGGGCACACAGGAGTGCGAGGATCAGGTAGACGTACCTAGTGTGACGCGAGTTTCACCCTTGTTGGAGATCCCTTTGATAGCTTCGACTGAAACCTTGGTGGAGACTGCTGAACATACACCCGTAGGGCCATTTGTCGAGGATGTATCTGTTGATGAGGCACTCAGAGTTATGATAGAGTTTCCAGATGATGACTACCTACAACAGGTTATTGAGGGGCCAGGAGACACAAAGGTATCCATAGTTGTGATTGAGTTTACAGATGATAGTCACCTACAATGGTTTCGACAACTCCAGGCCGACCTTCTAGCATTCAAAAGGAAGGCCACGATAGTTCGAGAGACCATTCTACAACAGAATGCAGAGCTAGAGGGCATGAGAGTTGTTTGTGCCGAATCAATGGCCAAAGTAATTCGCGTGAGGGAACGATTAGATTCCCTAACAACGCAGCTAGAGGAGTACACCTTGGAGCATGAAAGCAACCCTCTTTGAGCATATATAGATGGGGCTTGTAGCACTAATAGGTTATCTGTGCAAATTGGCGAGAGAGAGCTAGAGATACCTAATCAGATTGTATGTGCTAACCAGACTAGCGAGACGAGGTGACATGAGTTGCGTAGGGTGCAACATTTGCAGGATGGAGGGTTTGTTCTCTGTACGGGTGTTCATGCGTTTGATCCTTCCCTTAGGGTTGGATAGTGAGAGATTTTGAATTGGTACTCGATGGAGTGGGCTAGCCTTGTAGAGATGATCATAGTCCGGAGTGAAGCTCAGCAGGAGCTCTCAGACATTAGAGATGCTGGGGGCCTAGGTTGGCATTAGGATCCATGTGGGGCTTTCTATGATATATCTGAGATCAATGTGGAAAAAGTTGAAGTCGAGATTAAATCGGCAAGGGTCCAAAAGTTGAAAAACTCGATAAAGTCGGGAGTTTTTTGAAAAATTCGGCAAAATTAAAGAATACAAAAATATTTATTTTTGGAAAAAATCTCGATTTTTTATAAAAAATCTCGATTTTTTTTGAAAAATTCTTGATTTTTTCAATTAAAAAAAAAAATCATTAAAGAAACTAACTCACTCACGATATTTTGGAAAAACTCCCCATTTAATCCTGACTTTTTCAACTAGGAAAAAATCACTGAAAAGTCGGCCGATTAAATTAACTAGTCCATAAATCCAGATTTTACCTATTTAATCGCGACTTTTTCCACACTGTTTGAGATGAAGGATGGCTATTGCATCGGTGGGATAGTGAACTCAGTGACTGAGTGCACTCATTCCTTGGGGGAGTTCTAGTTGGCACTAGTAGTGAGGTGGTTCGTGAGCCGAACCCATGGGTTGTTTGGACATGTTAGATGCACATGTAGTCACAAGGAGAGTAGCATACTCTGGCAGGGGTTGGCCAGAGGATGTGGCATCAACAAACCACCAAATGGCGTGTATTATGCAGATAGTGCTCTCTCATGGGCACATTGGACATAGGTGCCATGGATGCGAGGCAGAGTAGTGTCATTCACATTAGCATGTGAGGAGATAGACCACTCAGGTCCATCAGGGTAGATAAGGAGGGGTAGGCCACATCATGGTTAGGTCACTTGCAGAGTTGTGGATATATTGACACATGTGGGATAGGCGATGATGCAGGGTGGTGTAGCAGTTGGCGTAGGTGTTTAGTGGTGCATAGAGGCATACCACAGAGTTCAGTGTTCTGGAGAGGAGCACAGAGGTGTATGGTGGAGAGTGGAGTTGTGCGGGCATGCATTGTGGAGTAGGAGCAACTCACACCATCTTGAGGTTCCGCATGGAGTGTCAACTACATCATCACAGGATGGGTACCAACTGATACAGGATGATGTGGCAGTTGGTAGTGGTGTCCGGCAATGCACAGAGGAGTGCAATTGGGTGCAGGCATGTGCCAAGTGGTAGAAAGGTACACATTTGTATGTAGGGGAGCGCAGGGTTGCTTGGCCGCAGGTAGTGATGTGTGACGCCAGCCATTCGGGTTTTGGAGCATCACCTCTAGGAGACCGTCTGATAGAGGCGACTGACATGATGATGGGTGTAACTCATGTCGGATTGATGAGGATGTAGATGAGCATCATTTGATGATATCCACAAGGACTTGTGCGCCGATCTCACTTCCACATTGTTTGCAGGTGCGACGAAGTCAGATATTGTTCCTTGAAAACTTCATCGCGAGCAACAGGATCCAAGAGGCTTGCTCGAGACAGTTAGTTGGGGCATAGAGTGTCCGAAGAGAGAGTTCTCAGCAGTGGAAGTTGATGAGGGCACGAGCTAACATGTACAGGTATGGGGAGTGCGTGGTTTGCTGGAGAGGTAGTGTATCCACCCCTGAGTTCAGTCTTAGGGAGGTGACTGTTGTGAAAATTCCAAGATCTAGATCTGGAATCCATATTGCAACAAACTGAATTACTTCTCCTAATTTTAAAGTAGATTTAACAAGCTATTTGTAGATTACTTTTGAAAATATCAAAGAAGTTATTGAAGCAACCTTCACTCAATTAAATTACATGTGAAAACAAAAATCTGAGCAAGAGAAATAACACACACACAGGACACAGTTATTTTTGGACAAACGTCCCTGGAAAAGCCTAATGCAGGAAAACCAGTGCAACAGATCTGAGGGTTTTATTATTAAGAAACAATTATTCTGGATTCAACTCTAAATGTCTCACTAGACGATTCAGTTGTAGAGAAATATTGACAGATAAAAATATAGTGGGTATACCTCACTCTGGAAGTCCTGACTGATCTGGTAGCTGAATTGACGAAACCCCAGCTCCCTTTTCACTTCTTCTGCGCAGTAGCTGCGTAGGCCATCAGATCTGGAACTGTGTCACCCTTTCTGCGTGATCTTTCAGCCCTTCCGAAAAATTGATCCAACCCTCGACTCAGATCTGGAATTCCCGAGTTGAAACTCGGACTTCCTACTGAGAAACTTCGTTACTTTTGTGTGGGGCCTGCGTGGCCCTGCATCACCCCTTCTGGGTGCTGCGTCACTCACTCTGGGCGTTGCGCAACCTCCTATTCGTCTTTCTCTACCTCGCTGTTGATGATTCTTTGCCCTAGTGAAGACCCTCCTGCCAAAATTGTCTCTGCCTCTCAACTGCGTTGAAGAATCACTTAGATTGAAGTTTTCATCTGAGCACTGCTCCGTCAGAAATTTCGATCACTTGATCCTCTCAGTGTATTTTACAAATGATCCTTAAGTCTTCTTTATAGTCTTCTCGTTGAGACTTCAACGATCGAGATTAGATCTCCAATCAATGGCTAAGATTATATTAGACTTGGTCTGTTTTTTCTAGAAGTTTCACCCATAGTTTACATTAATACTCATTTATTATTTTAATTTCCTAAGTTAGACTTAGGGTCCTTATTAAAAATAATTAATTTTTCTTATAAAACTGTTTATGGGTGGAATTTCCCCAAACAATTTCTGAGTTATCTGTAATGCATGTGTCTAAGCCTCCCCTCAAACTTTGAGACTTAGAGCACATCCAATGCTACCGCAAATCAACACTCCCTCTTAGCGAGGAATGTGCTCTAACAGATATGCCCTACTGCACATTGCTTTGACTCTGAAGCAAATCCCTCTGCGCTGATGATGTCTGACATGCTGCCCATTAATCACTGCGCCGCTGCTGCATTGTACTGTTGCTGACCCTGCCACGATCAACACTGCATTCGTATTGCAATTCCCTCTCAAATGTTGCATATGTTGCTCGCACTACCACTGTTAACTCTACACTGCAACTTAGCTACTTAGAGAAGCAACTGAAAAACATCCATGAATCTGAACAAGTGTTCATGATGCATCTCGATGCTGAAACTCTTACTGCTGCTAGACCGACGCTGTCCCTCTGAAGCACGACACTGCTGTTGCTCTGCATTGCGTCCCTTTGCGCAGTGCAACTCTGCTTTACGCTACTCAGATGTTAGTGTTGCTAACTACTACATCTATCGTTTCTGCACTCCTTTGCACCGATTGAAAATCTACTCCAGCCTGCTACTACTGATCTTTGGGCACCTGTAGCAAGGTATGATTCGAGAGGTTGACTGAAGGATCTTGCCCAATTGAATTTCTTGCGAACTTACAGTTCAATGTTGCCCATCTCTCTCGTGGAGGTCCGTGGACACTCATGGCGTACTCATCCTCATCGATCTTCGCGGTCGCAGCCTTCGGATCGTGCTTCTCGTACTTGTCCTTTTGCTTCAAGGGAAACTGGGAAGCGTAATTACCAAGTTCACCACACTTGAAACACTTGATCTTCGAGGCGTCTTTCTTACGTCTCCGCTGCTCTTGCTGCCCTTTGGATGCAAGGGATGCATTTTCTTCCTCCTCATGCTTCACCTTCGATCCACTTCCACTGCTACCATCAAGTTTGCACTGGAACAAATCTCTCTTTAGCTATTCTTCTTGAAGAGAAGCCCACATCTCTTCCCATCCTGGCAAGGTTGCTCTGCCCAGGATACTCTGGACAAATACTTGCCAATCCTCAATGACTGCGTTAAAAGCCAGTGTTAATTTTGGGCAACTATGTCCAAACTCCATGTTGCATTGAGCATATGATGATGATTATATTTTTGTTGGATTCCTCTTTCAGAGAGGTGCAATATTGATCTAAAGATCATCTTGTTTGGATGAGCATAACTTATATTTTTGATTTTATTTTCCGCACATGTGCAAATTGACAAGGTCGGTTAGATTTGTAATGTAGGCTCACAAGCCCCAACAGATGTGTCACACACCCTCTTTGACATATATAAATAGGAGAGAGATGATGCTCATTTCATCATCATCTCATCACACATTCATCTTGTGATTTGATTGGTTCGTACAACCTAGGAGAGGCTTCCATCCATCACACGTGTGAATTTCAACCTGGGGAAATTGAAAACAGTTTGGGCTTTCTGGATAGCGTTGACCAACATTGACTTTGGGTCAACACTTGAGCTTTAACTTCGATTTCAGGATAGAAATTCCGATTTCTTGAGGCCGCATTAGAGGGCACGAAAATCGAGGCTGGGCATTGACTTTGACTGTTGATCGTTGACCGCAGATTTGATCGCAGTGTTGACTTCTATGTAGACCATTTGCTGTTGACTTGTGTTGACTTTTTGGAGCTGTCTTTGCATGGTGTGTGTGACCCTTGGAGAAAAGCTTTTTGGTATATTGGAAAAGTTGGGTTTGGGCAACTCAAGTCTTTGCTGGCTAGGGCATCCTGTTGATTGCTGTAACAAACATTTATCTCTATATTTGCTGGACAAGAAGAGTTACAAATTCTGTTATATTATTTGGCTTGTCTTCTGTTGATCTATTATTATGTTCTATCAACATTTTAATTTCTTGTTTATGTGGCTTGTCTTCTGTTGATCTATTATTATGTTCTATCAACATTTTAATTTCTTGTTTATGTGATTGCTAAATCTTAATTGGGTGTTAAAGAAGATTGAAGTAAATTGCATTTAAGCATAGAACATACCATGTTTTCTAAATTTAACATGGTATCAGAGCTAAGGTGAAGACAAAGCCCAAGATAGTGTGAAAAGAAATCACCGAAGAAGAAGTCTTATCAAGGACTAATGGCCTCCTTAACCTACAAGGGTTTCAAGATTGATGATAAGCTGACTGATAAGTCTGATTATCATGCCTTCAAGATGTCTTTGGATTTGGTATTAGAAGATCAAGATGTCATGGACCATGTGCAGGGGAATATTCATGAGCCTCCATCAAATGAACCGGCTGCTACAAAGACAAAATATAGAAGAGGGGAAGTCAAGGCGAAGATGATTATTAGGGATTCTATACATAAGCACTTGGTTGCTTATATCTCCGAGCTGCGCACATCTAAAGTGATATATAATAAGTTGGTCAACATGTTCAGGGCTAACAATGCTAATTAAGTTCTTTTCTTCAAGAACAAGTTGAAGAATATCGAGAAGGGCAAAGATGAATCCATTCAATCATATTTTTTGAGGCTCACAGAAATCAGGAATAATCTCCTAGCCATTGGAGAAGAGGTAGCTGATCGAGAGCTTGTCCTCATTGCTCTTGGAGGACTCCCCCGGGAATGGTATGTATTCAATGCTAGTATTCTTAATAATAATGTGATTCTTGATTTTGATGAATTATTGACAAGATGCTCTCAATAGGAGACAAGGATGATGGAGAGAGACCATCCATCTAATGGGAATGGAGGTGACCCTACTGCCTTTACCGCTCATGCAAAGAAGAGGAACCATGGTGGTCCGAGAAATCAAAACCATGGAAGAGCGGGGCGCAAAGGAAGAAAGGGAAGATGTTACACTTGTAACAAGTTTGGTCACTATGCAAGAGAGTTCCCCAATAGAAGGGACTCCTAGAGATGATGACAACAACAACTTCAGGGGGAATGTCAATCAAAGGAACAACAGGTTCAAGGGAAAGAGGAAGGCTCCCTCTGATCGAACTGGAAATGGCCAACCTTTCAAGAGGTCAAGGAATTCCAGGTATGATGTATCCAATGTTGTTGATAATAAGAAAAATGAATATGTTCTTGTATCTTCCCTTTCTGCTGCATGTCCTCCTGACACCTTGGATGTTTGGTTGATTGATAGTGGTGCTTCAAGGCACGTCACTGGATATAAAGAAACCCTCTCTGATTTGATTGAGAAGGATACTAATTTGGAGATTATCCTTGGAGAGAATGCCACCTATCCCGTGAAAGGGATAGGGACTGTGACCCTTCATATATCTCAAGGTCAAGTCTTTTGCTTACAAGATGTGTTGTACGTACCTGATTTGAAAAAGAATCTTGTGTCCATTTCGGCAATGGAAGACAAATGATTCAAGGTGGTATTCATTGATGGAAAGGTATGCATTTGGAAGAAGAACTTCAAAGAAGCTTTTACTATTTGTTTAGAGTTGATACACTCTATCAGGTTGGAGGAAGTCCGTTGGGGGCCATGTCATGTGACACAACCCTTCAAACCGAGCTATGGCACCAGAGGTTTGCACACCTTCATTTCAAAGGCCTTCCCGAAGCAAGGAAGGTGGTGACAGGGATGCCCGAGTTTAAAGATGATCATGATGTTATATGTCAAGGTTGGACCGAAGGGAAGCATACAAGGGGACCATTCACCTCAAGTGTTATAAAGACATCTGATATTTTGCAATTGATACATTCTAATCTATCTGGTATGCTGGCCGTAACATCCTTGGGGGGATGTACCTATTACATAAGTTTATAGACGACTTCTCTCGCAAGACTTGGATATATTTATTGAAGAAGAAGGACGAAGCATTCAAATGGTTTTGTACCTTCAAGGCCTTGGTTGAAAATCAAACAGGGAAGAAGATCAAAATTTTGACAACCGATAATGGGACCGAGTATGAGTCAAATGGATTCAATGGCTTTTGTAGGGAAGTTGGCATTAAGAGGGAGATCACAACTGTGTATACTCTTGAGCAAAATGGTGTTGCTGAAAGAAATAATAGAACCATTGTGGAAGCTGCCCGTGCCATGCTATATGACCAAGGTCTTTTGAAGTTTCTATGGGGAGAAGCTGCGAACACTGTTGTGTATGTTCAAATAGATGCCCGCATTTCGCATTGGACTCTTAAACTCCCGAAAAAGTCTTTTTTGGTAAGAAGCCTGATGTCTCCCATCTTTAGAGTTTTTGGAAGTCCTGTTTATTTTCTTGTGCCGAAAGAAAAGAGAAGCAAGTTGGATGCTTCTGGGAAGGAGGGAATGTTTGTGGGCTATAGTGAACCTCGAAGGCATATAGAATCTATGTGTCTGATCAAAGAGAAGTGGAGATATGCCAAGATGTCACCTTCGATGAAGATGCTGCCCTCAAGAAAGTAAGGAATCTTCCTAGTTCAAAGGAAGATAAAGAAGAAGAAGAAGTTGGAAGGCAGGAAAAACCGAAGGATGAACCTATGCCCGATGTTGAAGGACCAATGGATCCTATTGATCCACCTCCTTGTAATAAAAGGAGACCCTCATGGCTTAGGGACACTCTCGAAAATGTCGAGAGACATATTGCTCCTAGGGGGACATTCCGTGAAAGTAAGAAGCCGAATAGGTACCAAGGGTACCTAGTAGCCATGAGTTCTATTGTACAATCTGAGTTTGGATCATTTGAAGAAGCCGTAAAACATCAAGTTTGGAACGATGCTATGCACGGAGAATATGAATTTATCATGAAGAATGATGTCTGGGAAGTGGTCTTGAGACTGGAGTACAAATATGTTGTCACCTTGAAATGACTCTTCAAGATCAAGCATGGAGCCGATGGAAGTGCTGAAAAGTACAAGGCAAGTTTTGTCGCCCGAGGGTTCTCTCAAAAGGGAGGCATAGATTATGATGATATATTCACACTTGTTGCCCGCTATACCACCATCCGATCTATCATTGCCCTTGCTGCAATGCAAGGATGGAGTCTGCATTAGATGGATGTGAAGACTGCCTTTTTACATGGTTCAATCAAGGAAGAGGTTTATGTGGAGCAACCTCTGGGGTTCGAAGTCCAAGATAGGGACAGATATGTATGCAGGTTGGAGAGAGTCCTCTATGGGTTGAAGCAAGCCCCCATGGCTTGGTATGAGAGGATCGATAGCTACTTGATGAAGTTGGGCTTCACTCGAAGTGATGTTGATCCAAACCTTTATTTTAAGGTTGATAAAGACAGGCCTCTCATTCTGGTTCTCTATGTGGACGATCTCTTCCTGACATGTGCTGACCCTCTCATTCATCAATGTAAGAGGGAGCTAGCTTCTGAGTTCGAAATGAAGGACCTAGGACTGATGCACTATTTCCTACGCTTGGAGGTCTGGCAAAAGGCAGGTGAGATTTTCCTTTCTAAAGGAAAATATATTGTGAAGCTGTTGGAGAGATTTGGAATAGTGGACTGTAAGTCCATGTCGTCACCGATGGAACTCAACTTTAAGAAGTCATGTGGAAGTGCTATTGGGCCCGAGCTGGGAAATCCCATCAAGTATCGACAACTCGTAGGGGACTTGATGTTCTTAGTGAACTTCCGTCCAGATGTATGTTTTGTTGTAAACACTTTGAGTCAACATATGGTTGAGCCTCATCACATTCACTGGATTGGTGCCAAGAATCTATTGAGATATCTTCGGGGCATAGTCAACCATGGGCTGAGATACACTGACGGGAATTTGAGACTCCATGGATATACTGATGTTGATTAGGCTGCCAGTGTGGTGGATCGTAAGAGCACATCTGGATGTTGCTTCACCTTGGGTTCTGCTTCGATATCTTGGATGAGCAGGAAGAAGAAATCGTTTTCTTTGAGCACTACTGAGGCCGAATACATTGCAGTGAGTATGGCTTGTTGTGAAGCAATTTGGTTGAGAAAGCTCTTCAGTGAGTTGTTTGGACATGTGCTAGATACCATCGTTATCCTTTGCGATAATCAGAGTGGGATTCGTCTTTTTGAGAGTCCTGTGTTCCACAATCGATCTAAGCATATTGATATTAGGTACCACTTTATCCGAGATGTGGTACAATGAGGCGCCGTAAGGCTCGATGACATTGGGACTTATGAGCAGGTCACGGATATTCTCACGAAGCCCCTGGGGAAGGTCAAATTCTTAACCTTCTGTGAGAAGCTTGGAATCGTGGACAGACCCTATTGTGAGAGTTCTACTTGAGTTGGACAATGAGCTCTAGGAGCTCCAGGGGGCTTGGGGATAACTTCTTGGAGCTATAAGCATCCACATGGATAGGTTTGTCGAACGTCGTTGTGCTTATTTCTCACCGTTATGATATTGAGTTGGTTCACCCTCTCTTTGATCTATGCCCCGCATGCATCCTACCCATGGAGTTTCAGACTCATGGGAAGTACCTCTCATTTGGCCAGTGAGTTGGGAAAAATGTGGATAGAGATCAATAGCAAGACCGATGGACGCATCAGAGATTGCCATACTCTCTATGTCTAGGATGGGGATGTGTCTAACACCTTGATCTGGGATCAAGTCTGATGAGGTTCTTACCTCTAAACTGACTTTGAGTCAGTAAACCAACTTCGCGTATGTATGTGACTCTCTTGAGTTTGATTGAGGTTTTAACCTCTAAGTTGACTTCGGGTTAGAGAAGTGTGATGTCTTGATGACTCACTGTCGTTTGTTTGCCCTTAGAGCCGACAAAGGATGTTATAGCAGGATGATGATGATGATGGTACACGATGGTACTGATGACAGGATGGCACAGGTGGACAGATGGAGTTCTCCCTAGTTGAGAGGGAGTGTTAATTTTGGGATTTAGTTCCAATCTTCATGTTGCATTGCTCATATGATGGTGATTATATTTTTGTTGGATTCCTCTTTTATAGAGGTGCAAGATTGATCTAAAAATCATCTTGTTTGGATGAGCATAACTTATATTTTTGATTTTGTTTTCCACACGTGCAAATTGAGAAGGTTGGCTAGATTTGTAATGTATGCTCACAAGCCCCAACAGATGTGTCACACACCCTCATTGATGGATATAAATAGGAGAGAGATGATGCTCATTTCATCTTCATCTCATCACACATTCTTCTTGTGATTTGATTGGTTCGTACAACGTAGGAGAGGCTTGCATCCCTCACACGGGTGAATCTGAACTTGGAGAAATTGCAGACTATTTTAGGGTTTTCTGGATAGTGTTGACCAACGTTGACTTTGGGTCAACACTTGGGCTTTGACTTCAATTTCAGCACAAAATTCCAATTTCTTGAGGCCGCATTAGAGGGCATGAAAATCGACGCTGAACGTTGACTTTGACTGCTGACCGTTGATCGCAGCTTTGACCACAGCGTGGAATTCTGTGTTGATTATTTGCTGTTGACTTGCATTGACTTTTCGGAGATGTCTTTGAAGGGTGTCTGTGACACTTGGAGAAAAGCTATTTTGTTATGTTGGAAAAGTTGGGTTTGGCCAACTCAAGTCTTTGTTGGCTAGGGCATCCTATTGGCTGTTGTAACATACATTTATCTCTATATTTGCTGGACAAGAAGAATTACAAATTTTGTTGTATTATTTGTCTTGTCTTCTGTTGATCTATTATTATGTTCTATCAGAAATTTACTTTCATGTATATGTGATTGCTAAATCTGAATTGGGCCTTAAAGAAGATTGAAGAAAATTGCATTTAAGCATAAAACATACCATGTTTATCTAAATTTAACAGGCAGTCTCACCATTGCTGTAGGAGAAGGGGTAGACCCAACAACTGCAAGTTTGTCATGGATTTCTTGAAGCCTAGTCAGGAATGGAACAATGCGCTCCCTTTTTTGTATCTGCGCCATCCTTAGTTGCTGCTCTAAGTACATCTTCTGCTACTCGGAAGATCCTTGATATAGCGTGGCCAAGGCTTCCCACATCTTCCTAGCAGTATCTTTGCTGGCTATATGTGAAACTATGTGATCTTTGACTCCATCCAAGAGTAGCCTTTTTTCCTTTGCCATATTAGCCTTGTAATGTTTCAACGGATCTGGATCTGCAGGGAAAACTACCATGTTCGCCACGAAGAGCTTGAGATCATATTCATTTAGAAGACAAGAGATTCCTTCCTTCCAGATCATGTACTTGGAGGCTCCCTCCAACCGGTCCTAATCTCTAAGCCCATGACCTACCATGGCCGTCTAAAATTTAGAATCTACTCTTCTTCCCCCTCTGCGCAGTGTAGTAGCGAAGAAGAGCTTTTCGAAGGGCCTTTCGAAGGCATGTCTGGTCATTGCGAGGCCCTTTCAATGGAGGGTTGACGTCAGAACCTCTTCCTTCGTTAACTAATGGAAGGTTTTCTATGTGTTTACGCACTCTTTATGGAGCTCGTAGATCTACTGCGCGGATCTGCTGCTTAGATCTTGGAAAAACTGAAATTCCCCGGCTAGGGATTTCCTGAGGAAGAAAATTCCCTCACTGTGCTACTTCTTCCTCTTCTGACACTTTTTGCCTGGCAAAATCAAGTTCTACCTGCAAAAATTGTGTCCCACTAGCTCTGCGTTGCTCCCTCTGGCACTGTAAAATTCCGATTAGGAAGTCTTACCTCTCTGTCGACTCACTCAGAGAGAGACTTTCCTGGAAATTTCATCCCGCCAGGCCTGGACTGCGCAATCCCTCTAGGGATTCGATTTGCTGTTTTTTGCAGCTCTTCGGCCTCTGTCTTAGTGCTGGATTTGCTCTTTATGTTTCACAATCAACGCTCTGATACCATGTGAGGATTCCAAGGTCTAGATCTGGAATCCCTACTACAACAAACTGAGCTACTTCTCCTACTTTTAAATTAGATTTAACAAGCTATTTGCAAGTTACTTCTGAAAATATCGAAGCAGTTACTGAAGTAGCCTTCACTTAATTAAATTACATGTGAAAACATAAATTTGTTCAAGAGAAATAAAACACACAAAGGACACCGTTAGTTTTGGACAAACGTCACTGAAAAAACCCAATGCGGGAAAACTGGTGCAACAGATCTGAGCGTTTTATTATTAAGCAACAATTATTCTGGATACAACTCTAAATGTCTCACCGAACGATTTAGTTACAGAGAAATACTGACAGAGAAAAATATAGTGAGTATACCTCACTCTACAAGTCCTGACTGATCCGGTAGCTGTATTGATGAAACCCTAGCTCCCTTTGCGCAGTAGCTGTGTAACCCTGCGTGGGGTCAAATCTGGAGCTGCATCACTTCTTTTGCTTGACCTTTCAACCATTTCGGAAAATAGATCCAACACTCTCGGCTAAGATCTGGATTTCGCCAGCTGAAACTCAAATTTTCTGCTGAGAAACTGCGCTGCCTTTGCATGGCCCTGTGTCACCCATTCTGGGTGCTACGTCACTCATTCTGGGCTCTGTGCAGGCTCCTCTTCGTCTTTCTCTGCCTCTCTATTGATGATCCTTGGCCTCAAAGAAGATCCTTCTGCCAAAACTGTCTCTGCCCCTCAACTGCACTGAAGAATCACTTAGATCGAAGTTTTCATCCAAACATTGCCTTCTCAGAAAATTTGATCACTTCATCCTCTCAGTGTATTTTACAAATGACCCTGAAGTCTTCCTTTATAGTCTTCTCGTTGAGCCTTCAACGACCGAGCTTAGATCTCCAATCAACGACTAAGATTATATTAGACTTGATTTTCTTTTTCTAGAAGTTTCACCCACAATTTACATTAATACTTGTTAATTATTTTAATTTCCTAATTTAGACATAGGGTCCTTATTAAAAATAATTAATTTTTCTTATAAAACTATTTTTGGGTGGAATTTCCCAAAACAATTTATGGGTTATCTGTAATGCATGTGTCTAAGCCTCTCCACAAAGTTTGAGACTTAGAGCACATCCAATGCTACCACAAATAACCAACCGTGAGCGAGCTGTAGGGGACACTTCCAGCAGGACAACCTGAGTTGTTATGTGAGCATGAGGTACAGGGGTTGATAGTCCTCGTCAGCAAGAGGATGGCTAGTCTCCAAGTAGTATTCAGGTACAACGCTAGGAGTTGGGATAACAAATTTCGCTATGCGGTCTGACAGGAGCAGAGTAGTTCATCATACGTGAGACGTATTCTTGATGCTGAGTGCCCATCCATGGGATACGTACAGGGACTAGAGACGAGGCACAAAGGGGTCCCAACAACTAGCAACATGTCACAACAACAGGGATTGGGAATTGGGAGTTGTGGACCTCTACTATGGTCATGGGATTCAGGGATCCAGTTGATGTGGACACTCCATTACCTAGTGAGCACGGTCAGGATAGCCGATGATCTAGTTCATTATCAGTTTGACACATGGGGGTTCACCGAGGTTTTCATCGTATGGTGAGGTATGCGGTTGATCAGGATTGGGGCAAACCATAGAGTGATAGGTGGAGGCATTGTTTGTTGAGATTTTGGGGTAGCATCAGATGTGCTCTAGCTCTGAAATTTTGTGGAGGAGCTGGAGTACATGTGATCTCCAAGACCCAGAAAGCGTTTGAAGAAATTCCATCTGGTTTGATAGTTATTCAAATAATTAATATTTTTGATTAAAGGCTCTTAAGTCTAACTTAGGAAATTACAAGATTAAAGTGAATTAAATTAAACATGTGATGAGAATGTTCTAAGTGACGTGGATCAAGCAACTTCTAATCTTAGTTGTTGATTAGAGATTAGATTACGGCGGTTGGTTTGCTAACGAGAAAAGTATGAGAGAAGGGCTTGGGGTCAGGTGGAGGACACACACATTGGCAGAGCATTGAAGCTAAGTCGAAATTCTAGGGCGTGGTTTGCTAAGAATTTCGAAGAGAGTTTGTAGTGCAGTGAGGGGTAGAGATTGGCAAGCGATGATCTGATCCGAGGTCAAGAATATAACAGCGGTAGAGAGGCAGTGTACCAGGCAGCGCAGAGGCCAACCAAAGATACGCAGTTCAACGAGGGCTATGTATGTTGAGATTTTGTGTATTTGGGGTAGCATCAATTGTGCTCTAGCGCGCAAATTTTGTGGAGGGACTACAATACACTTGATCTACAAGACCCATAAAGGGATTTGGGAAATTTCATTTGGTTTGGGGGATATTTAATTAATTAATTATTTTAATGTATTTCTCAAGTCTAAACTTAGGAAAATGAAATAATTAAAGTTAATTAAATTAAACATGTGATGATATTGTCCTAAGTCACACGGATCAAGCTTTCTTTTAATCTTAGCCATTGATTCAAGATCTGATCATGGCCGTTGGTTTCCCAACGAGAAAAGTATAAAGGAAAGGCTTGGTGTCATTTGTAAAGATACACAGAGGTAGAGGACTGAAGCTAAGCTAAGATTCTAGGGCGGGCTTGCTAAGAAATCTCGAAAGTATTTCAGTTGCAGAGAGGGGAGTTTAGACCAAGGGGATGATCTGATCCCAGGGTCTAGAATCAGCAAGAGACAGAGATCAACTTAAAGAGGCAGCACAGAGAAGCTGGAGATGCGGAGGCAGAGAGGCCAGTAGCTGCACAGCGTAGGGGCAGCTTTAGCTACGCAGGTGCTGCGCAGTCCCTCCCAGGGCAGCGTGATTCAGCTGGAAACCCGTAGAGGTTACGCAGAGATCCTAAGGGGTGGCGTAAGGACTGCGTCACCTAGTCCGGGGTAACACATCCCTTTCCAGGCCATCGACAAGGGATGCAGGGGCTTCAGAGACTGACGCAGAGGCTTCAGGGGTAGCGTTGGGGTTTCTAGGGCCTAATTTTGGCTGAGTCTTGTAAATCCTGTTTGAGGGTATGTATCAGTCATTATTTTGGCTTCAGAACAGCCGATGAGATGCAGATCTATTTTATCTCTGTCGAGTTTTCCAGATCTGGAACCCAGATTTGCTGTATTCAAAAAGCTTTTAATAATAAAACCCTCCAGAAGCTAGCAGACTGGTTTTCCCGCATTGGCTTTTTCCGAGGAATATTTGTCCAGAAAATCACTGTGTCACTTTGTCTATGTGTGCATGTACTTTTTCTAGATCTTAATTGGTGAAAGTCTGTTATGTGTTTTGCTTCGATATTAATCTAAAATTTTCAGTTAATAACTTAATTAAGTAGGAGGAGCATAACCAGATCTAACAATAGATTTCTGCATAACTGTAATATTCAGAAATTTTCACATGGTATCATAGCAATTGCAAATCTAGGAGGGTCACCAGCAGAAGACTGAAGGTTCTAGCTGCAGAAAGCAGCAAGAAAAGCAGCAGAAGGACAAATTTGAAGGGACAACACAGTTTTCAGAGAGGAAGAGTTACGCGGAGGGCAGGGTGATGTAGTCTAATGTTGTATCCCAGCAGGCCCACACACTTACTGTGCAGAGGGAGCATAGAGACAACGCTGGGGTTGTCTGAAGCCAACCAGTGTGACGCAGATCTAAATATGTCAGATCCAGAGGTGCCTGAAGCATAGCTGCATAAATTCAGAAGGTGTTGGTGGGGTTAAATTTATGAAGTTTTCATATTTTTTAGCGTAAGCACAAGTGACAAAGAGAGGGAGGAGATCAACTTCTCAGAGAGTTTCTAACCATAGAAACTTGCAGATTGATCAGAGGATCAAAGAGAGCTGAATCATTGTTGATTTGGCAGATTTCCAAGAAGGTAAATCAATTGTTAGAGGGAGTAGAAGGTGCCTGTTTCGCCAAGGGCCTTAGATCTAGTTCTCTAGCAAAGAGAAAGGGAAGCTCCGACACTTTTCTGAGTAGATGGCTCTTCATGGACTGCGTGATCAGGACAGATTGGATGGCCTTTCCAACTTCTCAGTTTGGAAGGCTAGGATCCTGATAGTCCTAGAGGCATATCATCTAAGAGACCATGCAGAGCAAATTCGCTACCACTGACCCAACAAGTATGACCGATGAAGATCTCCTAAGGAAGCATAATGAAGTTGCTAGGCATGCCAAGCGGTTGACAATGGATGGAATTAAGGACCATATTGTCCCACACATAACTGAAAAGAAGACAACTAATGAGATGTGTAAGGGCTTAACTTCCCTAGATGAGGGAAAGTCTGTCCAAGAAGATGCTGTTGGAGACTCAGATGAGGTCATTCATGATGACCAAGGGAGAAGACATGGAACATTTCCTCTTCAGATTGTAGTTGATCAGAGATCAGTTCACTGCAACGTGTGTTAAAGTGGAAGATGTTTTGATGGTCAGGACGGCTCTCAATGCAGTGACAGATGAGTGGGAAACTTTTGTCCAAAGTATCTTGGGCAAGCCGATTCTGCGTCAAGAAGAACTTTGCAGAATCACCAAGAAGCAGTACAGGTCTGGTTTGAGCAAAGTGAAGAAGGAAGATGAAGAAGATGCAACCATGGCATCAAAGAGGCAGCAGGGAAAGAAGAAGAAGGATCTGTCAAAGATCAAGTGCTTCGATTCTGGTGAATTAAGACACTTAGCCAGCAATTGTCCTCAGAAGAAAAGGGACAAGGAAGCTTCTTCTTCCAAGGTTGCTGTGGCGGATCATGGGTTGGAAGATGACGTAGCCATGAGCACTCATGAACCACAAAAGTGGGGCGACATGGATCTGTAGAGGAGCTATAGAATGTAGGGTGGGATCCTTGAGCAGCTCGTCTCTTGGATCACATGCGAGCTACGATAGCCTTAAGATAGTAGCGAGACAAGTGGAGCAGTGGGTGCATAGATCACAGATGAAACAGAAGCAAATCTGAATGCTAGGAGGAGCAGCGTAGTGCAGATCCAGCAACATTGTAGGGGCTGATGTGACTTCAACAGCGCAAAGCAGAGATGCTTACGCAGAGTAGAGTTGCAGCAGGGTGGAGGCTTCAGGAGGACAACACAACACAGCAACAACGTGAGGGATTTCAGAACAAGGGGCTGATGTGACTTCAACAGTGTAAAGGGAGTCTTATGCAGTGCAGAGCTGTTGCTGTGCATCATCCTTCAGAAGCCATTACAGATCAACAAACTATGGAGCTTCAGTGAAGAGGATGCAACCCAGCTGACTTGTCTGTCAAAGATTGGGCAGGAGATTCAGTTGTTTCTCTCGACCACTGAAGATGCAGTGCAACAGATCAACGGTGGTAGTGCTATCAGCAACACAGATGCAACAAATTGAGAGGGAGCTGCAGTGGCAGTGGCAGAGTCATGGGTAGCAGTACAGAATGGCAGCAACAGTGCAGAGTTGAGTGGCAGCAGACAAAGCATCAACAACACAGAACCAATGCCCAAAATCTTGTAATGCATAGTGTGATGTATTGCTAGAGCACACTCCTGATGCTAAGAGTGAGTGTTGAGATTTTGTGTATTTGGGATAGCATCAATTGTGCTCTAGCTCCCAAATTTTATGGAGGGACTCGAGTGCACTTGATATACAAAACCCAGAAAGGGATTTGGGAAATTTCATCTAGTTTGGGAGATATTTAATTAATTAATTATTTTAATGTATTTCCTAAGTCTAAACTTAGGAAAATGAAATAATTAAAGTTAATTAAATTAAACATGTGATAAATTTGTCTTAAGTCGCATGGATCAAGCTTTCTTTTAATCTTAGCCATTGATTCAAGATTTGATCATGGTTGTTCGTTTCCCAACGAGAAAAGTATAAAGGAAGGGCTTGGGGTCATTTGTGAAGACACACAAAGGCAGAGCACTGAAGCTAAGCTGAGATTCTAGGGAGGGCTTGCTAAGAATTCTCAGAAGTGTTTCAGTGGCAGAGAGAGGAGTTTAGACCAACGAGATGATCTGATCCCAGGGTCTAGAATCAGCAAGAGACAGAGATGAGCTCAGAGAGGCAGCACAGAGAAGCAGGAGATGCAGAGGCAGAGAGGGCAGGAGCTGCGCAGCGTAGGGGCAGCTTCAGCTACGCAAGTGCTGTGCAGTCCCTCCCAAGACAACGTGATTCAGCTGGAAACCCTTAGGGGGTTACGCAGAGACCTTAAGGAGCAGCGTAAGGACTGCGTCACCCAGTTCGGGGTAACGCAGCCCTTTCCAAGCCAACGCTGAGGGACGCAAGGGCTTCAGGGGCAACACTGGGGTTTCTAGGGCCTAATTTTGGCTGAGTCCTGTAAATCCCATTTGAGGGTGTGGATTAGTCATTATTTTGGCTTCAGAACAGCAGGTGAGCTGCAGATCTATTTTATCTCTCTCGGGTTTTCCAGATCTGGAACCAGATTCGTTGTATTCAGAAAACTCTTAATAGTAAAACCCTCTAGCAGCCAACAGACTAGTTTTCCCGCATTGGGTTTTTCCGGGGACTATTTGTCTAGAGAATCACTATGTCACTTTGTCTATGTGTGCATGTACTTTTTCTAGATCTGAATTGGTGAAAGTCTGTTATGTGTTTTGCTTCGATATTAATCTGAAATTTTCAGTTAATAACTTAATTAAGTAGGAGGAGCATAACTAGATCTAACAGTAGATTTCTACGTAAGTGTAATATTCAAAAAATTTCAGAAAGTAGAATGCAGCGCAGAGGCAGCAGGAACCCTTCAAGGGTGACGCAGACCCAGTCAGGGCAACGCAGGGGCATCATAAGCCCAAAGAGGCTGATGCAGGCCCTTTCAGGGCAGCCCAGAGGCTAACACAGGCCAGAAAGGATGAGGTAGAGGGCTGAGGGACACCGTTGGGGTTTTCGGTGGGCCAGAAAGGGCTCGAGTCCTGTAAATCCTGTTTGAGGGGGTGAAACAGCCATATTTTCCGTTTTTGAGTGAAAGAGGTACTACTGCCGTGTAATTTCTTTATAGGGCAAACCATTTTGGTGCCCATAGCTAGCTGCACCGGTTTTCCCGCATTGGGTTTTTCCGGGGACATTTGTTCGAAAAATCTATGTCACTTTGTCATGTGTGCGTAATGTTCAGTAAATGATCTGTAAATGTGTAGGCTGCAGTTGTGTTTACTTTGCTGATTTTACTAAATAGTTCATAAAATTAACTTGTAATTCAACAAGATACTGCAGTAGGATTTCTGTTTAGAAATTTTCACATTGTTGAGACCCCTCAGCAAGTTGGGCATAGCCTCGATCATCACATATATTATGGCCGAGAGTTGCAGGAGATGAGGCTTTAGTATGAGCATGTTAGACAATTAGTCATGACCAGAGTGTTGTAGAGTCTGCAAGATAGTTCCTTCCACGATTGGCATGGGACCTTGGCATTACAGCACTTGATAATTCAACTATCCTTGGAAGTGAGCTGGGTTCGACAGGGGAAGATCATTCCAACCTTTCATTGGATTTTAGTGATTCTTTACTGGCGTGGGGGACTTCACTGAAAGGGAGGGATGATCGGCAAGGGGAGTTCAGGGTAAGGTCGTGCAAGGAAGGATTTATATCCACAAGAGCTGGATTGTATCTTCAAGTGCCCACCCTTGGGGTACATGAGATGGATGACTTAGTAGAGCAGTTGCACGTGGAGAAAAATATGACTTTATATGATCATGATGCTCTATTTAGTGATGGTATTCAGAGGGCTTCGGGTGCCTATATTGGGTTGGATAGTGAGTGGAGAGATGCCTCACGTTGATTACGATGGCTTGGTATCCTGGCAAGACAAGGCAAAGATTAGGGATGGCTGGGTGGTACATTTGGGACCCTTATATTGTGTGCAAAGACTGTCGGGGTCAGTTGATTGAGAGGGTGCTTGTTCAGGCATTGCTTGAGGACAAGCAATTTTTGGTGGGGAGGACTATGATGTCCCCAATTAAATTAATTTGCTAAGAAGAATTTACATTTTTGCAATTTGGGTGTTGGGAATTTTTTTGGAGGAGAAACTTAGGAAAAGTGGGTCGAAGAGCTTTTAGTGGAATGTTGGGGCCACTCACGCACAAAATAATACGCGCCACTTGGTAAAGAATTCGATTTTCCTAAGTGAGATCGAAATCATAGGAGGGACCCACATGAGACCTAAGACCAACAAGCATAAATTGGAGGAAAGAAGCATCATTTGGAGCTTTTGACATTTTGATATCTGATTGTTGCTTTGGCTGTTCAGCAGAGCTACAAAGTGCTGCTTAGCGCAAGAGCTTCCCAAGGAGTGAAGCTCATCCTTTCTTTGGTGGACCTTGAGTGACTCCTTAGGAAGGTTTTCATCTTAGTTTGGAGACTGGGAGAGAAGCATCCTATACGTATTACACTATCCTGGTTTAGCAGCGACGCAGAAGGAGGGGCAACGCAGTCTTTGAGGAGAAGTGGTGTCGGGTATTGAGGGAACAATGTTGCTGGGGTGTTTCTTGGTCAATTTCTAGAATTGAGGTGGTGTATTTTCAGCAGGAGAGAGAGCACATCCTCCAGTACGAATTTGTGGGCTTCAAGACTGCATCATCACTTATAGAACTGTGCAGTCATTTGTGTGGGTTGGTTGGGAGGAGTCTTGGTTGGAGGTTTGAGGAGTTGGGTTGCTGGGATTGTGGTTGGAAGGCTATTGTGAGGGGATTTCCAACATTTTTCGAGAAGAAAACATCAGTCTCAGCTATAGGTGTAGATTTCTAGTTTTGGAGGAGGGCCAAGATGTGGGAGGCCGAATTTGGAGGGTCAAAACTAGGGAAAACCCTTTCTGGTTTTTATCTGGGTTTTTGGCAAGGAGTTCAGCCCTGATTTTACATAATTTTATGGGCAATTTTGAAGGGGGGAATCAGGGTTTCAAGTCACCCAACAGTGTAAAATTACTGGGCCAACGCAGTTTTCTGGAGGACAAAACTTCTATAAAAGTTGGGCATTTTTGTATCGATCACTTGAGGCTTGTAGCTTGCCTTGTGCAAGCCTAGGTGCACTCCTTCCATTTCCCATTGTACTCCAGTCATTCTATATAATAAAATTGGCCAATTTGCTGTTTTGGGCACAATTTTTGTTTGTGTGTTCACTGAATAATTTTCTGTGTTGAAATTATTGCATGTCATTGGTTATCGCTGTAAATTTCTATTAGGAACATTACAGTATGTTACCAAAGTTAAAATGAGAGAAAAAATCCATTTTGTCTTGCCCGACGGGGTCAGGGAAAAACAAATGGATATCAGGGAGGGCTTCCTGTTCGAGAAAGATAAGATGCTTACTAGAATGCAGTTTTTTTAACAAAACTGGGGATCCAGAGTGGCATTTGCTACCACTCAAACTAGTAGGGGGCCTACATGAACTTCTTAAGGGACCACTGCTAGATCAAGGGCATCGATGAGGACTTAGCCCACTGTCACCTCAGCTAAGATTCCCTACTCTTTACGGACTTTCACCGATGGGAGGAGACTCGGTATAAAGGAAGTCACTTATGAAGGATGGATCAACAAATGGATGTGAAGTGACCTTAATGATCCTTTCCCTAGAAGAAGGTTAAGAATGGATCTTCCTTGCTCTTTAAGCAAGGCACAACGTTTTCTAAGAGAAGGAGGTGAGGGTTTAAGGGCTATGTTAAGGGAATGTGACTTGTAAAGGAGTTTCCCAATCCATAAAATCTTTGCAAAACTTGGATTCCTGAGTTGTCTTAGAAGAATTGCCTTTGATGAGAAATGGGACCACACGGGTACAAGTGGACCCAGCCCAAGTTAAGGAGAGAGATTTTAGCAACCAATGATGATCTTAACCTAAACAAGGAAGGGGAAAGGATTAGAACAAGAATTTCCACTTAGAGTTGTCAAATTGATCCTATGAGGTACTAAACTAGGGAACACCAGGGCATAGTTTGATTTAGAGCTAGGGCTTGGGATATATCGCAATCCCACCGTTGGAATTTCTTCAAATTTGGAGTAGACGTGGAGGACAGACGAGCGTAGTAGAGGCTAGGAGTTCGAACTTTTTCTATGGTTACTTTTTTGGGAAAATGATGCCCTAGTTGGCTCGATGTGGCGAGACCTAGAAAAGAGGGGGAGAAGGTGAAGAAAAAAAGGTTTTAAGGTGATCACCTTATGGTGGATCAATGCCTAGTTCCTTTGGGGATGCGTAGTCAAGAAGAATTATGAGGAAGGGTATTGTTTCTAGCTCAAGGAGGCTCTAAGGGAAATTTCGTCCAACGTTAAGGAAAAAAATAAAGTGACCGTAAAGCGTTTATACTTCGCTTGCAAATGAAGATGGATTATCAAGATAACTTCGATCTTTAGGAAAATTCGTTCAACAAACGTGACCCATACATAGAGATATGCTATATAGAAACATAATTCCACAATGAAGCAGTAAATGCATGCAACAATAAGGCCTAAAATAGGAAAAATCCCATGATTAATGTATGTGAGAAAGTAAAAGAAAATAACACTAACATCTTACTTACACGTACTAGAATATATCCAACCATCAATACATTTACCAATAAACAAGCTCCAAGATAAGAAAATGCAATCCAAACATCAAAGTTCATTCATGCTCCAACTTCATGCACCAAGAAGGAATAATGAAAATCTCAAGAGAGAGAATGAACCAATCCAAGTGATGATACCAAATGAATTCATGTCACTCGTATTTATACACTAATTAGGAGTTCGAATTACCTAATTGGGCCTACATTAGCCCCTAAAATAAAATAATGTGCAAAGTAACTAAGTTCTGGTGACAAGCCCACCAAACTAGCTTATAAGTCAAATAATAAGCCTCTCAAGAGGTCAAATGATAAGCAATGCATGTCATAGGGCTCTTCAAGAGGCCTAATGGGGTCCATATGTGCCATAATGATGAATAGGGCTGCCAAAATTGATGGACAAGGTGGTGGCCCCTTGTTTTCCAAACAATAAACCTGTGTTTCTCCCAGTGGGCGTGGGGGCACACCAATGCCCTAATGGGTCTCCAAGTAAGTCGAAGATGCTTGTAGACCATCTAGAAGGGCTCAGTTGATGGAATAAATGATGTCACATCAGTATACAAGTCCTGGGTCACCTACCAAGTGTATGGTACAACTGTGGGGCCAGATGGGCTTGGTGTACCAAGTGCATCGTACTCGTCCAATAGGGGGATCTCAAGTAATCTCTGAACATCTTTGGGAATCCATGGAGTGCTGTCTATTGCTGTGGAGGCCCATGGCTCTCTACTGTTGATTTTTGGGTAGCATTGGATGTGCTCTAGCTTCGAAAATTTGTGGAGGTGCTAGAACACATGAGATCTCCAAGACCCAGAAATCGTTTGGAGAAATTCCACTCGGAGCTTAAGTTATTCAAATAATTAATTATTTTAAATGGAGCCTAAGTTAAAACTTAGGGAAATAAAATAATTAAAGTGAATTAATCTAAAAGTGGGTGAGAATGTTCTAAGTGACGAAGATCAAGTCTTTTCTAATCTTAGCTGTCGATTAGAGATTAGATCACGACCATTGATTCATTAACAAGAAAAGTATAATGGAAGGCTTGAGGGTTAGTTGGAGAATACACACAGTGACTGAATTTAAAGATTGAATTCTTCTGACAGAGCAATGCTTAGACGAAGATTAGATCTGAGTAATTCAGTGTAGTGAGGGGCAATTCGACAACAGGACTTTAGTCCAAGGCTGAGAATACAAGTGCAGAGAGGCATATCAGCACCACGAGAGACAACGCAACCCATGAGAGGGTGACACAGAGCTAGCTGGGCTCACACAGAGCCAGAAGGGTGACACCGAGCTAGAGGAGGTGACATAGTCACTTGAGCAGTCGCGTTGGGGTTTCCTTGAGGCAGATCGGGCAACCATTCAGCAGATTGATTTCTGAGCCGGGAAGGCTCACGAGGAGGGTGACAAAGCCACTAGAGGAGGTGACGTAGTCTCAGTGCAAAGCTTGTTGCAGCCATCGCTGCGCAACACTGGGGGACAATGCAGTCACCTTGGGGTTTCTTCATTCTGTTGCTGGATCAACCGAAATATTTGTCTCCAGATAGAGGTACTTTTGCTAAGGATTTTTCTCTACTGGGTGAGCCGGATTTTGCTCCCTAGATTGTATTTAGAAATTTGCATAATAATATAAACCCTCAGAACTGCTGCACCAGTTTTCCCACATTGGGTTTTTCCGAGGGCAATCGTCCAAAAAAAACAAGTTTGTCCTTTGTCTAAATGCTTCATTTATTTTTCAGTACTTGATCTGTATAGTTGTGTAGGCTGCAACGTATTTACATTAATATTTTCCTTGATGTATTCAGAAAATAACTTGTTAAATTAATGAAAACAAGTAGGTAATATAAATCAGATTTCTGCAGTAGGATTTCTGTAACTTAGATTTAGAAATTTTGTCTTCTACACACACCCTAAATATGCCACTGTAGCCCTCTTGAGAGTTAGGACTCTTAGGGAGACCAAACTCAAAATGGACACCATCTGCAATCCTACATAAGATCCAATGCATCCCCTAGCCTTCCAGCACAACACGTTATTAAAGTAATCAGGTGAAAGAGCTTACAAATCATGGACATCATGTGGACACTTCAAAATGGCATGCCCTTCCATAGTAGGATTTGGCATGTGCTAATATCTCCAAGCTCCAATGGGGGTTAACCAAGTACCTTATTAGGTGGTTTCTGCCCTTGGAGGGGATAGTATGTCCAAGGTACAACTTTCAAATGGTGGTGGCATGTGATAAAGAGGTGGATGGAATAGGGAATGAAGGGGGCAATCTTGGGCCAAATATTGGGGTACAGGGTAGCTAGAAAAAGGGAACTTCACCCCTGGGTATATAATGTATAGGAGGGAGAAATCGTGGTACATGAGGTGCCCCGACCTTGATTTTTCCACCCTTCTTTATATGCCTTTTGCCTTTTATAATTTTTCTTTGATTAACTGGTCAGGTCTCAAAGGCTAAGAGCATGATGAGTAAGATATAGTAGTGGATACCCCCTTTTGCGTAGGGTGATTCATTTCCCACCAAGGGTTGGGACAATCATGAGTTTCTGAATGATAAAGGAGGCTCATCTAGGGCCCTATGGAACTCGGTTGATGGCCATGGGTATGGGGTAGTGCTCATGCATTGGCTTTTTCCCACGTGCTAAATATGTTTGTCCCGTCCATATTTTGCATCTTGTGGTATATTTTCCTGTTGAATGTGGCCATTTACGCTTTTACTTTTTCTTTTCAGCAGCTGCAACCTCCAGGGCATTGTTCCAAGCCTGACCCAAGGTGAGAGCAAGGGAAAGGGTATGCTAACCCTATATGGACCCAATGATGAAACGTGCACCTAGTTGGAAAGATGATGAACCAGGTTATAATAAATGGAAGGGGAGTGGTATCGGTGGATGAGGGAGCAGGACCACGCAACCAAAATCGGGGTTTCCCATGTAGTCCCACGCTAAAACCAAATTTAAAGAAGATCCCACAGGACTAAGATCCAAGGGTAACATCCAAAAGAGGTTAAGGGGACAAAAGCAAAAACTAGGCCCACTCTTTCCGCTGAATCCCCCAATTAATCGATGCCCATAAGTGTCCCTGATAAGCAAACTTAACACTCAATTACCAAATGACAAGACATATCTTCAGGTTCGGGAGGGCCACCTTCAAACATACGATCATGAAATATGGGTGAGGGACCACATGGCTGGCTCAGGTGGCGGAGAAATGGCACAATGAGCGAGTTGGTAGTTGCAAAGGGTTGCTTGCTGCCGACTGAGGACCATCTTTAAGAAATTTTTTTCTCCTAGGGATATCACCCACAAAGTGGTGTGTAACATCTCGCTCCAACTGGGACGTGATCTCTCTCGAAGTGGTCAAAGCTACGTGAACAGGAGGTCATGAGAACTCCAACAATCTCTTGGTCACCGCAAATCTGTTACTTTTTAGTCAATTCAGTGTCCTGAATTGATAGCATAAATTATCGACCAGGGCTTGTAAACTGATGAGGTATAGTTGCACTATATGTGCCTAAATATCCTTATTCTTATTTCATTGTTTTCAATATTTTGTTGATGTTTTTGGGTTTTGTTATGTTTAGATTTTAGTATGCTAATCTATGTTCAAAATAATGACATCAAATCTATGATAGAAAGGAAAGAAAAGAGAACCTTGGACTCAAAACAGAGTGTAATTGTGAATTCTGTTCCTAGTGATAAAAAACAGAGCATTCTAATCCATGGATGTCCTAGCTTGCAAATGAACATGAAATGTAACTCAAGACATTATAATTCAAGCTAATCCTTTTGGTTAGAAATTTGTTGGACTAGTTTGTAGAAGAGATTGAATTCCAATGTGATGAGGGTCTTTCTAAAAACAGATAATAACTTAGAATATTGTAGTGCAATCCTGTTCATATATTAGAGATATTTTGGAACAGCTTGAGAAGAAAATTGCTACAATATGCTAAGGATCTCCTATGAATATTTTAAACTTCTTATGTCACCATAGCTAGTTCTCATTCATCAGTTAGAGATTTATTGGAATAGTTCATTGAAAGAGACTAGATATAACGAAATTAGAATCTTCTAACAACAAGTAACCCACAGTATTACAATTAGATCTTTTTTGTGATTTAGAGATTTGTTGGAACAGTTTTGAGAAAGGACTATTTGTAACAATATGAGGATCTTCGATCTAATTGCAGAGTAGGAAATGCAACCTAATTAACTTATCATCATACAACCAAATCTCATTCAGTCAATAGTGATATGTTGGAAAAGCCTTTTAAGAAAAAGAGTGGCTGTAGGATAATGAGAATTTAAATGACAAAAAAACTAAAGCGCTGGTAACTCAAGATGTCACGATTAAATCCATTCAATGAATAGAGATATATTGGAAAACTTTAAGAAAGGACTAAATATAACATCATGAGGATCTGTTAGTTGAACAAACAAAACAAGACATGATACTAAAAGATACAAACTCAGAAAACTGTCTAAGTAAGAAATATAACAACACAGCTTTAAAAGTTACTTAGCTATAAAGCATGTGGAAGCCTCTTTAGATAGCAGGGGCCCTCTGCTATCAAGTTAGCATGAAAATCTTTAACTCCTTAAGTTTGTCTTCAACACAGCATCAAAGTTATGCTTCTTCTTATTAACAAAAATACTTTGAAACAGAGTATTATAGTATTGGCAAATAAAAGTTAACTTCTTCCTCGGTCTTACCGAGTTAAATTTATAGGCAATTACATAATTGTTATTGAATGAAAGTAGGCATAGGTGTATTCTAAAGTCAAAATCAAACTAAAACTCTTTGCTAGGACTCGTGATTTGCTGAAAGCAAATCAAGAGTCCTTATCCTTATAGAAATCTGCTTCTTGGACTCTTGGTTTGACCACGTGCACAAACATCTCTAGATTTTGATTCAACCTTCGTGGATGACAAGGAACAATGTAGGAAAGATTTAGAATCTAACCATATACTCTTTTTCTTCAGATGACACCTGTAATATGTTCAAACACCAAAATGGCTACGGAATGTGCTCAGAAATCATTAAGACAACAAAACCACAAAAGTACAACAAGTTAGTCATTGCATGTATTCCTTAAGTGATTTTAATCATTCTTATTGATTTTTTAGGTATATGAATGACAAAAGGAATGATAAGATAAAGTGGAATTTGGCAAAGGAGAAGACACTTTTAGGGCTCAACATACTCCCACTGCAAAACTTTTGCATGTCCTCATGCAATTTTATTCCATTTGTACTGATACCTCTGCAAGAACATCTAACCTTCTTTTTCTGCTTCTTCTGGTAGTTAATGCCATCCTGGGTTTCCTCATGAGTGTTTTGAACTTCAGATTAATAAGTGCCTTGTTCAATTTCTTGTTCTTTTTCTTTAACTTCTTGTTTGCTTTATATAACCCTTCCATTTTTTGAGAGAGAGTATTGTTAATGCGACCTTTCAATTTAACTTGCTCCCTTAGAATTTCATTTTCATTCTTAATATGGTTATTCAGTATTTCCAATTCATAATTGTCTCTTTTTAATTTTTCAATTGGAGGTTCTTGTGGACTGGGGGACCTTTCTCTGCTCTCTAAGGCTTTTCTTTCTAATGATTCCACATGGTCATAAAACTGCTGCTGAGCTGGATCTACATCTGGGGTTCCTCTACCAGAGTTTCCTTCATATTGGTATACAGGAGATCTGTCAATTGGGGTCTGAATTGGAACTTCTTCTTCTTCAATGTTTATGATTTCAGTTCCTTCAATGCATGTCTTTTTCATCATGCCCTTAAGCCTGGAACTTCTCCTCAATTTGGGTGGATTTTCATCTTTTAAATTCTCTTCCCCAACATATTCATTTGTTAACTCCTCTTTCCTTTTATTTTTGAGTTGTTTCCTGATTTTTACCAATTTCGCAGAGATTATTTCATCACTATCTTCTTGTGTTGATTCACTAGGCTTGATTTCAACAATTTTAACATTATTTCCTCTCTTCTTCTCACAGGTTTTCCTTTAGACAATGTTTCTTTGGGTTCTTCAAAATGATTCCTAAGGAGGAATTCATCCCAATTATCTCCTGTCTTCTTCAGATGAAACTCAATTAACATTTTTAATTAAGCCATGATGATGTAAGGTAGTCTCTAAGAACTGAAGCCTTTTTTGGACATTTGAAGACATCCTTTTTAAACTATTAAGTAGGAAAAATGGCAGATTTATTTCTTCATCTAGAAAATTCATCATGACCCTAATGTGATAAACATATAAAGTACCAAATCTGCCTTCACAGGTTATGAACTTTTGTAAGATTAATAGCATATTCCTCCATTTATTCTTCAAAGCTGAACTAGGAATACCTTTCTTAAACACTGTAGTGTCCATACCTGAGTTTTTCAACATTTGTCTCCAAGCCTCATTGTGAAATTCTTTGTTTTTAAACCATCGTTCTCCCTGCCTTGGCAGCTCTGTTGCTTCTGCTATGAAAGACTCTGTGATGGAGAGCTTGATATCCCCAATCTCCACTTTTTCTCTATTGAATGATCTGGCAAATGACTTTGTGATTTCTTTATAAAATCCATTAAATTTCTCTATAAAGCTCAGTCATCCAGCCTGTTGCAATAACCCTTTGATTTGAGGGTATCCTTCCAAATACTTAGTTCCAATTGGCTCTGACCTGACAATAAGCCCCATTTCTTCTTGATGAAAATTGCTTCCCTTTTTTGGCTTCAATTCACTGCTCTGTTCTTGTTCTTAAAGCAAAAGCAACTGTGAAGGGTTCTCTTGCCCTAAAGTGACTTCTCTGCAGATGAGGATTTGGCTACGGAAGAAATAACAGTGAGTGGGAGTGAACGGAACAGGGTAGTGGTAAATCATAAAGGATAATTGGGTATAAGAGTTTGTCATGGAATGAATGACCGTGAAGAAATCTTTATGAAGATTTCAAAAATCATCAATGAATGCCTTGTTCTGATGACGCGACCTAATAGGTCACTTCCAAGTTCTAACCGTTATCTTTCATTTAATGATGATTTGGTATGGAGCGGGGTAAAAGGGATTTGGTCAAGGAGGGTTTATGATAGGAGTTTGATCAATTCGAATCATAAAATAACTTAAGAAAACATACGACCTAACCACATTATACTTTTAATGATTTGCTATCAAAAATAATTTCATACAATTTTTACCTTAGCCCTTTTTGAATTTTTGCTGCTTTGATGTGCTTTGTCTTTCATTTGAAGAATATTGATCTCTTAGGCTTTATAACCTTCTTTGACTCATCCTTTGTTCATCGAAGTGGATTTTGTAGAATCAATTGGCTGCAAAATGGATCTCGCTGCAGAACAGGTAGCTACAGAATGTACCTGTAAAAACTCTGAAATATGAAATGGAATGAAGTGAAATGTGGATGGAATCAAGTATGGAATGGAATGAGATGAAATGGAATGAAATATGGATGGAATGAATGAAATGGATCCTGAATGTGTAAAGTGAATCTGCAACTTATGGTTTTATGATACTTAATTGCAGAAAATATCAATTTTTTTTTGAAAATCTAAAATGTCAGAAGAACTCTGATTTTCACCTTAGATTTTCTGTATAAACATGCCAATCAATGATTGGTTCTCATGTTTAAACTTTATACCTTTTTTTTTTTCTTCTCTCTTCATATATATATATATATATATTTTTTTTTTAATATAATTTTTTTTTACATTGAGGAAAAATACAATTAAGTTAGTGAAGAAGAAGGATTCTTCTTCACTAACTTCATATCAATGTTATCTTGAAATTTCTTGACAAATTCTTCTCTTGAAAGTGGCTTATGATACAATTTCAGTCTGTGTCCATTTACAAGAAAGACTACCTTTCCTTCATCTATTGTCCTGATTTTTATTGCTCCATTTTCAAAGATTTTCACAATCTCATATGGCCCAAGCCAATGAGTCTGAAATTTACCTGAAATATCCTTAAACTTTGAATCAAATAAGAGAGCTCAGTCACCTTTTTTAAATTTCTTTTCCTTGATGTACTTATCATGCCATCTAGTTCTTTGTTGTTGGACTATGCTTGTTCTCTGGACTGCATCTTGTCTGATCTCATCCAATTCATTAATTTGCTCCAATCTGTGCTTCTGTTAGATCAAGTCCCAACTGGACTGTCATTTTGAAAGTTTGGATCTGAAACTCTATGGGAAACAAGACTTGTTTTCCATAAACAAGTTCATAAGGAGTGTGACCTGTTGTGTTTCTCCATGTAGTTCTGTAGGCCCACAACGCTTCAGGAGGCCTTTCTGCCCAATCTCTCCTGTGTAAATGAACAGTCTTTGTTAGGATCCCTTCAATGACTTTATTGGTAGATTCCACTTGCCCATTTGCTTGTGGACGACAAGGAGTAGATTGTCGGTGTCTAATCTTGTACTTTTCTACCATTTGCTCCACTAGCTTTGATGTGAATTGAGCTCCTTGATCTGTAACAATTTCTCTTGGGACACCAAAACGAGTAAAAATATCCTCAAAAAGAAAATTAACTACAGATGCTTCAGTGGCAGAAAGTAATGGTTTGGCCTCTACCCATTTGGTAACATAATCAGTGCAAACTAATATATATTTCTTTTGTCTTGATGGAGAATTAATAGGTCCTACAAAATCCAAAGCCCATTTCTCAAAGGGTTCAATGTGTACCTGAGGTTGCAGTGGCATCTCACCTGAAGGAGAAGGTTTCCCTACCCTTTGGCAACTGTCACACCTTTTAACACACTCTTTAGCATCCTTAAAGAGGGATGGCCAATAATATCCTAAATGAAGGATCTTATAAGCTGCCCTCTTATCAGCAAAGTGTCCACCACATGGTTCATTATGACATGCCTTGAGAATCTCAAGCATCTCATCTTCTCGAACACATCTTCTGATGATGAAATCTGGACCTGTTTTGTATAACTCAGTAGCAATCCATGAATATTTTGCACTGTCATAAATGATCTTTCTTTTATCTCTTGTATTCATAATTGAAGGATATTTTCTTGAAACTAGATAGTTAGCAATATTAGCAAACCAAGGAGTTTGAGTGGTAATTGCAAAGAGGTATTCATTAGGGAAGTTATCTTCAACTGGAGTACTGTCTTTAATGTTTTGGAGTCTAGATAGGAAATCAGCTACTGTATTTTGTTTTTCAGGCCTATCTAGAATAGTGATGTTAAACTCTTGTAAAAGCAATAATTATCTTGTGACTCTGCCATTAGTAATTGATTTGTTCATTAGGTACCTAATTGCAGAGTGATCTGTGTGAACAAAAGTTTCGTAACTTGTTTTATAGTGTCTAAATTTATTTATGGCATGAACAACAGCTAAGAACTCTTTTTCAGTTACAGTATAATTTAACTCTGAAGGAGTCAAATTTTTACTTGTATGGTAGATGGCATAAGGAATCAGGTCTTTTTGTCCCAATACAGCTCCTAAAGCTGTATCTGAGGCATCTTTTGAAATATGAAAAGGTAATTTCCAGTTAGGTCCCCTTAAAATAGGTGCTTCAGAGATTTTTGCTTTCAAGGTTTCAAAGGCTAACTAGCAGTCAGAAGTCCAATTGAATTCACAGTCCTTGGTAAGTAATTTGAAAAGTGGAGATGCTATCTTGGTGAAGTTTTTTATGAATCTCCTATAATACCCCGTAAATCCTAGAAAACTTCTAACATCTTTTTGACAACTTGGAACTAGTAGTCTGGAGATGACTTCAAATTTTGACTTATCAACTTTGATCCCTTCTCCTGAAATGTGATGTCGTAGAACAATCCCTTTAGTAAACATCATAAAACACTTTTCATGACTTAATGAAAGATTTTCTTCTTTACATCTTTTTAGAACTTTTTCCAAGTTTGTTAAGGCTTCTTCAAATGTGTTTCCATAGACTGTGAAGTCATCCATCTATTAGATCTGAAAAGATTCCTAATACTGCCCTTTGGAATGTTGCAAGTGCATTGCATAATCCAAATGGCAATACTCGGTAGGCATAGGTACCCCAAGGACAAGTAAATGTGGTCTTGTTTTGATCCTCAAGTGCTACTTGAATTTGGTTATAACCACTGAACCCATCCAAAAATGAAAAGTACTTCTTGCGTGTTAATGTGTCTAACACCTGATCTATGAAAGGTAAGGGAAAATGGTCTTTAAGAGTAGCTTTGTTTAGTTCTCGGTAGTCAATACATACCCTCCATTTTCCATTCTTCTTGGGTACAATCACCAAAGGAGAGACCCACTGACTATCTGAAATGGGATAAATAAAAATAACATTTAAAAATTTCTGCAATTCCTGTTTAACAATCTCCTTAAGATTTGGATTCATCCTTCTCTGAGGTTGTTTGATTGGTTTACAATTTTCCTCTATGTAGATATGATGAGTGCAAGTCTTAAGATTGATCCCTTTCATGTCAGTATACTTCCAAGCATATGCAAAAAAGTGCCTCTGTAATGTTTTGACTAGCTTTTCTTGTTGAAACTCCTCTAGGGTTTTGTTTATGTTTAAGGTCTTTCCTGGGAATATTTCAATTGCAGAGCTGCCAAATTCTTCCATGGAGTAAAGAGACATCTGTTTTGATGATAAGAACTCAATGTTGGATTCTCCCTGAAATTGTTCATATTTAAATTCTGAAGAAGATTCATAATTTTCCAAAGTATTCAGAATCTGACTGTTTTCACTAATTTTTGAAATAGTGAAGAGAGGTTGTATATCTTCTTCATCATCAATCCATTGAGTATCATCTAATTCTGTGATTGTTCTAGCTGGAGGATACAAGGTAAATTTCTTGGTTGAACTTCCATCAGAGATGTACATATCACCAGATCTATAGCTAATGAAAGCATCAGCTGTAGCTAACCAAGGTCTTCCTAATATAATAGGATGTCCTCCTAGATCATTTTTAGGATTTAGGATCATGAAATCCACAGGATACTCCCAAGAATCTAAGGACACTGGAATGTCCTCTATTATTCCATCTGGTTTGATCACAGACCTATCTGCTAATTATAGCAGTGTGGGTGTAAAAAGAAGATTAGGAAGTTTTAGTTTTTCCATGATTTGCCTACTCATGATGTTGATTGATGCTCCTAAATCAATGAGTGTGTTCTAGATTTCAATTCCATTGATGTGTATTCTGACAAGTGGATTTCTTGGGTCTAGATACTTTGGAATGGCAATCTTATCCATCATTATATCTGCTATTTTTCCTACCAGTTGTATTTTCTTTGTCTCTTTCATTCTTTTTCCTGTTTTTTTCATACTCAACTCCCTTATTGTTTTTGCTAAGATTGGGATTTCCTTGATAGCTTGTAATAATGGAATCTTAATACAAACATTCCTTAATTCATCTAGGAAATCATAGTTAGGCATCATTATTTGTTTCTCTACACCCCTATCAATTTGTAATCTTTCTGGAAAAGGAGGTGTAGAAGTAGATGTTGATGGTTGATCTAATATAGGAGTTGAAATTACTGGCTCTTTTTGTTTTGATTTTTGAATGTTTTGGTATTGAAAAGATTTGCTTTCCTCAAGACTTTTATTTACCCGTAGAGAATCCTCCTCAGAATTGTTTTGCTCTTGTATAATTACAGAAGGTTTTTTCTTTTCAAGTATTCTTCCAGACCTAAGCTTAACATTAGTAAGGTCTAGAGGAGTAATCAAATAGGTTGGAAATTGTTGACCTTCTATCATATATGTATTTTGAGGGTTTTTGTTGTTGGGGTTTGGTATTGGCTGGGCAGACAATTGATTTTCTTTTTGAGGAAATGGTAATAGAAGTGGTTGATTTTGATTTTGGTTCTGATGTTGTGGACTCTGTTGAGGATTTTGTTGTGGGGGAAAGTTTGAATATGTTGGATATGAGGGATAAGAAGGTGGATATTGATAATACTGGGAGAACCTTCCATATGGATTTTGTGTTCCTTGTGCCCAAGGTTGAGATTGATTTTGGAATTGGGGCCAAGGCTGTTGCCAAGAGTTCCAATTTGGTGGGGGTTGATTGTACATTTGACTATTAAACCCTTGTGTCTGAGGCCCCTGCTAAGGTCTTCTAGAGACAAAGTTAAGAGATTCCATGGAATTTGTGGGTGTTTCTTCTTGAAAGACAGCCTTAAGACCAAGGAGTGAGGGACAACTCTTGGTCTCATATTTTTCTAAGCATATTGCACAAGTCTCTATTACTTTTGCATCTAAAGGCCACTCTCTCAAGGCATGCTTTTTCCTACATTTGGGACAAAAGATTGCTAAGGCATCTGTTTCAGCATTTTGCTTGTTTTGTAACTTAAGGGTGTCTATTTGTTCACTAAGACTCCCTAGAATGTCAGATTTAAATTCATCAAGCATATTACCTATTTCTGCCCTAGTTACTGTTCCAGCTGCAGATTTACTTGCCCTTGCAAGAGCAGGGTCTCTTGGTCCTTTTAGAGTTTTAGATTTTCCTCTTGAAAGATTGATACATAACTCAGCTATATCAGGTAATGGAAGCTAAGATATGTCCCCTTTTCCCATCACATTAAGGATATCTATCCATTCATCCCTAATTGTTTTCAACAAGAGAGCCTTCAATGTTTCTTGATCTAAGGTTTCCATTTTTTCCTTCTTGATGTTATAATTGAATCTTTCCAACAAATCTTCTAGACTTTCATCCTCTTTTTTCATCATCTTGAACACTTCTTCCTTATGATTGACTGGTATACAGTAATCCAAGTATCTATCTAGAAATGCTTTCCTCATGTCTTCCCATGTCCTAATAGACCTATTGATTAAACTCATAAACCATTTTAATGCTGCTTCTTTCAATGTTGAAGGGAACAGTTTAAGTTTCTGAACATCTTGTAGATAATCATAGGTTTTACATAGAACTTCAAATTCAAATAAGAAGGTTTTAGGATCCTCACTTTTCAGTCCATGAAAGTTAAGAAGAATAGAAGTTGAGATGTTTTTCATAGTTGCATTAGTCTCCTCATCTACTATAGAGAATCCAAAAGGATTTCCAGTTCCCCTTCTACCTCTGCCTCCTTCTACATTTCCTCTACCTCTTCCTCTATCTCCTCCTCTTCCTCTACCTCCTCCAAATAGTGTATGTTCTCTATTAAAGACTTCTCCTTCCCCGTCTTCTGCCATGATAGACTTCTCTAAACTGATATAAGGTTCAGTTGGAAGAGCTAGTTGTTCTACTGGTTCTTCTATAAAGGGTATATTGAAGAAATAGTCCTCTTCTTCCTCTTCACTAGGGATTTGTGATTTTTCTGCTGGAATATATTCTCCTGTAGAAGTGAAAAAGGTTACCCCTTCTATAGGAGTCCTTGGATCTTCTTCCTCTAGAATTTCTTTAGTCGATGAAGTGGGGGATCTTCCTGATGGGATATCTGATCTTGAGACTTCTGTAAGCCTATGACCAGTATAGTATGGAATGTGAGTTTGGGTTGGAGGTGTGCTACTTCTTGGTCTAGGTGGAGCGAGTGGAGTTGTGGGAATTAAACTTCTACCTCTTACAAATCTACCCCTAGAATCTCTTTCTCTACGCATATCATTGTTTTTGGGAAATAGGAAATAGGGCTACCTAGTTATACCTCCCCGGCAATGACGCCAAAATGTTTAGTCAATTCAGTGTTCTGAATTGATAGCATAAATTATCGACCAGGGCTTGTAAACTGATGAGGTATAGTTGCACTATATGTTCCTAAATATCCTTATTCTTATTTCATTGTTTTCAATATTTTGTTGATGTTTTTGGGTTTTGTTATGTTTAGATTTTAGTATGCTAATCTATGTTCAGAAGAATGACATCAAATCTATGATAGAAAGGAAATAAAAGAGAACCTTGGACTCAAAACAGAGTGTGATTGTGAATTCTGTTCCTAGTGATAAAAATCAGAGCATTCTAATCCATGGATGTCCTAGCTTGCAAATGAACATGAAATGTAACTCAAGACATTATAATTCAACCTAATCCTTTTGGTTAGAAATTTGTTGGAATAGTTTGTAGAAGAGATTGAACTCCAATGTGATGAGGGTCTTTCTCAAAAAAATAATAATAACTTAGAATATTGTAGTGCAATCCTGTTCATATATTAGAGATATTTTGGAACAGCTTGAGAAGAAAATTGCTACAATATGCTAAGGATCTCCTATGAATATTTTAAACTTCTTATGTCACCACAGCTAGTTCTCATTCATCAGTGAGAGATTTATTGGAATAGTTCATTGAAAGAGACTAGATATAACGAAATAAGAATCTTCTAACAAGAAGTAACCCACAGTATTACAGTTAGATCTTTTTTGTGATTTAGAGATTTGTTGGAACAGTTTTGAGAAAGGACTATTGGTAACAATATGAGGATCTTCTATCTAATTGCAGAGTAGGAAATACAACCTAATTAACTTATCATCATACAACCAAATCTCATTCAGTCAATAGTGATATGTTGGAAAAGCCTTTTAAGAAAAAGAGTGGCTGTAGGATAGTGAGAATTTAAATGACAAAAAAACTAAAGTGCTGGTAACTCAAGATGTCACAATTAAATCCATTCAATGAATAGATATATATTGGAAAACTTTAAGAAAGGACTAAATATAACATCATGAGGATCTGTTAGTTGAACCAACAAAACAAGACATGATACTAAAAGATATAAACTCAGAAAATTGTCTAAGTAAGAAATATAACAACACAGATTTAAAAGTTACTTATTTATAAAGCATGTGGAAGCCTCCTTAGATAGCAGGGGCCCTCTGTTATCAAGTTAGCATGAAAATATTTAACTCCTTAAGTTTGTCTTCAACACAACATCAAAGTTATGCTTCTTTTATCAAAAATACTTCGAAACAGAGTATTACAGTATTGGCAAATAAAAGTTAACTTCTTCCTCGGTCTTACCGAGCTAAATTTGTAGGCAATTACATAACTGTTATTGAATGAAAGTAGGCACAGGTGTATTCTAAAGTCAAAATCAAACTAAAACTCTTTGCTAGGACTCGTGATTTGCTGAAAGCAAATCAAGAGTCCTTATCCTTATAGAAATCTGCTTCTTGGACTCTTGGTTTGACCACGTGCACAAGCATCTCCAGATTTTGATTCATTCTTCATGAATGGCAAGGAACAATGTAGGAAAGATTTAGAATCTAACCATATACTCTTTTCTTTAGATGACACCTGTAATATGTTCAAACACCAAAATGGCTACGAAATGTGTAACTGGCTACAGAATGACTGCATTCTGTAGCTAAAACTGCTCAGAAATCATTAAGACAACAAAACCACAAAAGTACAACAAGTTAGTCATTGCATGTATTCCTTTAGTGATTTTAATCATTTTTATTGATCTTTTAGGTATATGAATGACAAAAGGAAGGATAAGATAAAGTGGAATTTGGCAAAGGAGAAGACACTTTTAGGGCTCAACAGTTACCTGCACCTACCAACGATTAAACCTATGGGGATTCATGTTTTTCACGGTGTCTTATGATCACCCATGCTTAATGTCAAGCCTTTAAAATCAAGTGGTAATAAAATATGGAAGTTTTAATCTAAATGCAACTATTTTATCATGAGAAACATCATATGACATTAGTTCTAATGCAGAAAATCATCATGCAATGCATCCTACTATAACATGCATAGGACGAAGTTAATATTAAGTGTAATCATAAAGCCAGTGCAACCAACATATCATCAAATCAATATAAACATGCCATCCTATATGATTATTGATGTGGCAAATTCCGAAGTGAATGTGGAGAAAATTACATGGATTATAAGGCCAGTGGGAGGTAGGAAAATAGAATGCCCGTACATGAATAATCACATGAGAAGAGGTAAGAAAAGGATGTACTCTAGTCCATGAGATCCTCTCTTCTATCCAAAATATAGAGATGTCCATGATTAGACTAATAAAATTTTGATGGATGACAACCTCAAGCATATTATTTCCATTACAATCCTTATCATTTATGCCATATTTTATGGCCTCTATATGGTTATGATTAATAGGAAAGGGAAACTGATGAGATGGAGATCACACTAGAAAGGGGAGATTATGGATTGATCATGACCTTGAGGGGGTGCCCAAGGAGATAAAGAATATTCAATGAGGGGCTTGTCCTTGACACTATACCCAAAAGGGGGAAAAGGCCCATGGTCATTTGGGATCTCTTGACAAAGGGTGAGGGGCTCGCTTGAGGAAGATTCGAGATGATGAACAAAAGGGGAGTATGAATTGTCATATTCAATGGCATTTCCTTCCCCAAAATCATAATCTAAAGGCTTGAATATATAATCATAAGGAAGATAGGTAGGAGCCCCATCTCCTTCCTCATTATTAGCATCAAGAATTGGGTTCTCCTTGAAAGGAGAATCGATTACATCCACTTTCCCCTCTTCATGCAAGGGAAAATTGCAATTCTCCTTCTCGAGGGCATCGATGGATATGTCATCATAAGTAAGGCTCAGAAAAAGGAAAAACCAATCTCAACCTCATCTTTTTTGTCAGTATCATAAATGGGAGCACAATCAAATTGAGGACCAACAATTTCCCATTTCTCCTTTTCAATATGGAAGTAATCTCCAATGTCATCTTCTAAGGGCTAATGGGATCACCTTCCTCAAGGTTCTCAAAAGGAGAATCATCAGGAGTAATATCCTCGAGAAAGGTAAGGTTAGTCTCAATTTCCTCCTTCCCAACACATGTGTTCTCAAAATCATCCTTTTCACCATGTGGACCCGAGGTGGACTCGTATTCTTGCTTATTACTTAGACTCTTAATGTCTTGATGATGTTCAATGAAGGCTCCCTCTTGGATGCTTGATGCCAGGGACACTTGAAAATGTCTAAGAAAGCCATCAACAAATTCATCAATAGATGAGATGCTCTTGGGTTCATGATCATGCAACCATGCGTTATGACCATCGAGAGATCCCATGAACAACAACATAAGGACATCTTGGTGAACCACTCTTTCTCTTGAAGTGTGTGCTTTAAATTTTTCTACATGGTCAATTCTGGAGAGTGGATCACCATCAAACACAGGCACCCCATGTACCTTCCTTCCCGTGACATGATTAGGGTGCCTAGAGACACTAGTGATGTCCAAAGCGGGAAATTTATTAAAGAAAGACGACCTATTTGAGATATACATGAAAAGTATGTAGGAGTCGCCAGGGTGAATTTAAGGATGCCTAGAAAAATGCTTGCTTCACTCTACAAGCATCGACGTTAAAGTTCAATAAATAACTAGGGCTTCGTTCTTCCAATGGAGTTGCGAATAATGTGATTTCTGTTGGAAATACTGAGCAGGGGGTGAATCAATATTTCTTTTCAATTGTTATTTTTACCAGTTAGATCACTTATATTTAGAACACAAAATGAACAATAAGAATAAATTCTTTTATTAATTTCTTCTTTACAATAAATCAGGTACAATATATGTAGGGCTCCAATCCTAGATAAAGACACCGATCTTCAATCTCCCAGACTGCAACTTGTATTTGCCAAGCACCGACTCGGACTTCCAAGGCTCCAACCTTGTCAATTCTGAGGCACCAACCTCAAGGGCTCCAACCCTATATCTGGTACAGGCTCCAACCTAGTCTCTTGAGGACTCCTATCCTCTAGGGCTCCAACCCTATCTTCCAAGGCACCAGCCTTGTCTCTATGAGGCTCCAACCTCCTGCTTCAATTTGTGAAGATATATTTGGTTATACTTCACGGCTCCCAAAGTCTTCTTCAACGAGTCTTGTCAATCTTAGTCTCCATGTCACATCATCAATGACAACCTTGTCTTCTTAGAACGTGTCACCACTGCTCTTCATATTACCCAAACAAAGATGTCCAAAAATCACCTCATGATTGCTTTAACGCATCAATAATATCTCCAAGATCTTCAAGATGTCTTCAATAGGCAGCACCTGCTCTAAGCCTCTTCAAATCAAACCAAGTCTTCATAGTTCAAACCTTCAAATTCTTGACAAGGTCACGGGTCTTTTACACCTCCAAATTAATCACTGTTGAAGGCCCATTTTTTTCACAGTTCTTAAGCTCCACAACACAGGTCCGAGTTACTGAGGCTAGTGATCCAAGAGATGAATTCGATCCTTCAAAATGCTGTATCTCCGAGCCTTACAATTGTCACTACCCAAAAATTGGTCAACTGTCCGAGATATGTGATTGTCCACTAATCCTTCAGAAGACTGTTTCCTACAGGTAGATGTCTGAGTACAGATCTTAGGTAATATTCTTTACCACAGGCAACAACACGACCAAGCTTCTAATCTCAACAAAGGCAGCAATCCAAGCCCATTTAAATCACTGTTTTAGTGTGATCCAAGCCCTACAGGACTGAAGGGTTAATCCACTTAATCAGCGATTTAAACTAGGCTGCAATAGAAGTTCTGTTTATAAATTTGAGCTACATGAAATGATTTATCACAAGTTCGAGTGCACACTTCACAGATTTGTTGTTCAAGCTTGAGAAAGAAGCTTGCTCTCAGAAGTCTGAATTTCTCTCCTTCCACAAATCCTCAAAGGTTGTCTGAAAATTTGTCTCTGCAATCCGAGTTCTAAAGGTGACAGTCCACTACAGTATAAATCTTTTAACCCAAAACAGTGAATTTATATGTCCTCTCGGCCTCTTAGTCACTTTTGCAGTTATACTGTGAATTTTCTGACCGAAATTGATTGTGAAAACTGAGGAGCGGTGGTTTATATTTATAGTAGTTTATCATATTTGAAAGGACACGTCTTTCTAAGGAGAGGCCGACTTGATATAACTGTGCATAGGTTGGCTTGACTGCAAATATATATATTTTTATGTTAAAAATTCAATTTCTCACAAACTATTGGGAGTTTCGGGGCAAGTAAAGGCTCATTGGAAAGGAAAAAATATGCTCTAAAAGATGGTATAGGAGTCAATTTGGAAGGATGCCTCTAAGGTGGTAAAAACAATTTTTCTTTGTGACTGTCCTTTATTTTTCTGTGCAGAAAGTGAATAGGACAGCATGGCTTCTCCTTTGTTTGTCTTCTGCATTGTTTGGCTTATCAGTTATAGGATCATAGTGTCATCATGTAGGACATCCATGTCATCATTAGGGTGCCCAGAGACACTAGCGATGCCCAAAGTGGGAAATTTATTAAAGAAAGACAACCTATTTGAGATATACATGAAAAGTATGTAGGAGTCGCCAGGGTGAATTTAAGGATGCCTAGAAAAGTGCTTGCTTCACTCTACAAGCAACAACGTTAAACTTCAATAAATAACTAGGGCTTCGTTCTTCCAATGGAGTTGCGAATAATGTGATTTCAATATCTCGTATGGGGAACAAAACACACGTTTCGTGTCCCCGACAACGACACCATAAATGTTACCACTCAAACTAGTAAGGGTTCTAAAGGAACTCCTAAAGGAACTTCTAAAGGGACAACTGCTAGATCAAGGGCAATGATAGTGACTTAGCCCATTGTCACCTCAACCAAGATTCCCTACTCTTTATGGACTTTCACCGATGGGAGGAGACTCGGTATATAGGAAGTCACTTATGAAGGATGGATCGACAAATGGATGTGAAGTGACCTTAATGATCTTTTCTATAAAAGAAGGTTATAAGAATGGAGCTTGCTTGCTCTTTAAGCAAGGTACAAGGTTTTCTAGGAGAAGGAGGTGAGGATTCAAGGGCTAGGTTAAGGGAACGTGACTTGTAAAGGAGTTTCACAATCCTTAAAATCCTTGCAAAACTTGGATTCCTCAGTTGTCTTAGAAGAATTGATTTTGTGACTTGTAAAGGAGTTTCACAATCCCTAAAATCCTTGCAAAACTTGGATTCCTGAGTTGTCTTAGAAGAATTGATTTTGTGACTTGTAAAGGAGTTTCACAATCCCTAAAATCCTTGCAAAACTTGGGTTCTTGAGTTGTCTTAGAAGAATTGCTTTTGATGAAAAATGGGACCACACGAGGCCAAGTGGACCCAACCTAGGTTAAGGAGAGGGAGTTTAGCAACCGATGATGATCTTAACCTAAACAAGGAAGGGTAAAGGATCAAAATAAGAATTTGCGCTTAAAGGCATCAAATTGATCCTATGAGGTACTAGCCTAGGGAATGCCAGAGAAAAGTTTGATCTCAGATATAGGGCTTGGGATATCTTGCAATCCCACCGTCGGAATTTCTTCAAGTTTGGAGGAGACGTTGAGGACACACTAACGCAGTAGATGCTAGGATATCGAACTTTTTCTATGGCTACTTATTCTGAAAAATGATGCCCTAGGTGGCCCAATGTGGCTAGAACTAAAAAAGAGGGGGAAAAGGTTAAGAAAAAAGGGTTTTAAGGTGATCACCTTATGGTGGATCAATGCCTAATTCCTTTGGGGATGTGGAGTCAAGAATAATTATGAGCAAGGATCTTGTTTCCAGCTCAAGGTGGCTCTAAGGACAACTTCGTCTAACGTTAGGGAAAAAAAGAAATTGACCTTAAATCTTTTATACTTCGCTTTCAAATTATCAAGATAACTTCGATCTCTAGGACAATTCGTTCAACAAACATGGCCCATACATAGAGGTATGCTATATAGAAACATAATTCCATAATGAAGCAGTAAATGCATGGAATAATTAGCCCTAAAATAGCGAAAATCCCATGATTAATGTATGTGACAAAGTAAAAGAAAATAGCATCAACATTGTACTTACATGTAAGAGAATATATCCAACCATCAATACATTTGCCAATAAACAAGCTCCAAGATAAGAAAATCCAATCCAAACATCAAAGTCCATCCATGCTCCAAATTCATCCACCAAGAAGGAATAGCGAAAATCTCAAGAGAGAAAACGATCCAATCCAAGTGATGATACCAAATGAATTCATGTCTCCCCTATTTATACACTAATTAGGTGTTCGAATTACCTAATTGGGCCTACATTAGCATTAACCCCTAAAATAAAATAATGTATGAAGTAACTAACTTTTGGTGACAAGCCCACCAAAATAGCTCACAAATCAAATAATAAGCCTCTCAAGAGGTCAAATGATAAACAATGCATGTCGTAGGGCCCTCCAAGAGGCTAATGAGGTCCATAGGTGCCATAACGATGAATAAGGCCCTCAAAAGTGATGGACAAGGGGTTGGCTCCTTGTTCTCCAAACAATAAACCTGTGGTGCTCCCAGTGGGCGTGGAGGCACACCAATGACCTCATGGGTCTCCAAGTAAGTCGAAGATGCTTGTAGACCATCTGTAAGGGCTCAAATGATGGAATAAATGATGTCACATCAGTGAAAAAATCCTGGGTCACCTGCCAAGTGTAGGTACGACTGTGGGGTCGTCTGGGCATGGTGTGCCAGGTGCATCTTCCTCGTCCAATAGGTGGATCTCAAGCAATATATGAACATCTCTGGGAATCCATGGAGTGTTGTCTACTGTTGTTGAGGTCCATGGCTCTTTACACACACCCTACATATGCCACTGTAGCCCTCTTGAGAGTTAGGACCCGTATAGAGAGATCAAACTCAAAATGGACACCATCTGCAATCTTGCATAAGATCCAATGAGTCCCCTAGCCTTCCAACACAACAAGTCATTAAAGTAATAGGGTGAAAGAGCTTACAAATCATGGACATCAAGTGGACACTTCAAAATGGCATGCCCTTCCATAGTGGGCTTTGGCATGTGCTAATGTCTCCAAGCTCCAAAGAGGGTTAACCAAGTACCTTATTAGGTGGTTTCTTCCCTTGCAGGGGATAGTATGTCGAAGGTACACCTTTCAAATGGTGGTGGCATGTGATAAATAGGTGGATGGAATAGGAAATGAAAGAGGAAATTCTGGGCCACATATCAGGGTATAGGGTAGCTAGAAAAAGAGAAATCCACACTTGGGTATATAATTTATAGGAGGGAGCAATTGTGGTACATGAGGTGACACGACCTTGATTTTTCCACCCTTCTTTATATGCCTTTTTCCTTTTATAATTTTTCTTTGATTAACTGCTCGGGGCTCAAAGGATAAGAGCATGATGTGTAAGATATAGTAGTGGATACCCCCTTTTGGGTAGGGTTATTCATTGCCCACTAGGGGTTGAGACAATCATGGGTTTCTGAATGATAAAGGAGGCTCATCTAGGGCCTATGGAACCAGGGTGATGGCCATGGTTATGGGGTAATGCTCATGCATTTGATTTTTCCCACATGCTAAATATGTTTGTCCCGACCATCTTTTGCATCTTGTGGTACATTTTCCTGTTGAATATAGCCATATACGCTTTTACTTTTTCTTTTCAGCTGCTTCAACCTCCTGTGCATCGTTCGAAGCCTTGACCCAAGGTGGTGGCTTCAACCTCCGGGGCATCGTTCGAAGCCTTGACCCAAGGTGGTGGCAAGTGAAAGGGGATGCTAACCCTATGTGGACCCAATGATGAAATGTGGACCAAGGTGGGAAGGATGATGAACAAGGTTATAATAAATTGAAGGGGAGTGGTATATGTGGATGAGGGAGCGGGACCACACAGCGAAAATCAGGGTTTCCCATGTACTACCACCCGAAAACCAAATGGTCAGTAAAGGAGATCCCACGGGACTAAGATCCAAGTGTAACATCCAAAAGAGGTCAAGGTGCATAAGCACAAACTAAGCCCACTCTTTCCACCGAATTCCCGCATTAATCCATGCCTAGAAGTGGCTATCCTTCAGAGGCCACTTAGAGGCTGCGCCTAGGGTTACAAGCTCTCAGATCCCTCCAGGTAGGCCTCAGTGGCCTTTAAACCCTTGCGACTGCCGTTGATGGAGCGGATAGATGAGTATAAGCCATAAAAAAATTGATTTCCTCCACAAAATTGGCTTACAAATCTTCCAGTGATAAAATACTTGTGGAAAACCCCATTTGTAACAACAAATAGGTCCTCTAGGGCTAATGACTCCCTCTTAAAGGCTTAGCGTTGGAAAAATTGCACTTGGGTGTTGTAGACCAGGCCCTAAAAGGCTAGATGAACCTCTTCCAACTGAACACTCTCCTCTTTTGAGCAAAACAACCCCTACTCAAATAAATTTAGGCCCAAATCCTAGCTGTCTAGGATAGGTGAGGGTTTCAAACTTCTCACTTCAGAATTGTCTTTGAATCCTTGAGTGAATGGCACCTGCAAGTCAAATAAATAGAGTCAAGCCAAAAGAACTAGAAAATTCTAGAATAAAAACCGCAAGATTTTATTTACAAAATGAGAGAAACAATATACAAGGGATATAAATAATTTACAAATAATCTACAAGTTATTTACAATTTCTACAAGAGAAATATTAGTTCTATTTAGCAAATAAATCATTTATATCCCAAGTAGATTTTGCAAATAAGTAAGAGAAATATTTTTTATTTAATGTCCAAGCCAAAGCCCTGGTCCAATAATTGTTAGATAAGCTCATAGCCAAATCAATATGTGATCACCTCAAAGTCCATGAACTTGGGGTATGCCCAAGGGCTGAAAATTTGAAGATCTCTACACAAAATATAAACTATTAGTTCGAGAGGGGTTCGATTCACACAATTAGACTAGAGATACCTCATAAATCTAGAAACTTCAATGTGTTTACTCTAGCCCAATACCTAATGCAAGCTACCTATTCTAATAGATAATCCAACAACTGGCTATCGAACAATAATTTTTAGTTAAAGATAATTAGAGCATTATGATCAATTCAACACATACCATGAATCATCAAGTGAGAGACACCTGGAATTGAAACCCTAAATACATTTTATTAAAAATATTCCAGCAGAGTTTAGCTCAGTACAAAAGATTTTCAATCCAGATCATCTTACAATGAGGAGCTTGAAAGCTTCCTTATATAGAAAATAAGGGGGATCAAACCCTCCAAGTGGAAATAATGGCTTCTTTTATTGATCCATGTCTTGATCCTTGTTGAAAAAAATCAATCTCTTGATTCACTAGCACAAATCTCCAAAAAAACTTGATTTCCCTTGTTCACTGTGTTGGAGGGTCAAAAATTTGACTTCTAGACCACTGGAGGACCTCCAAAACTTCTTGGCCCAAAATATTCGATTTGCTAGAAAATTGTCTTCTCTGTTTGAAACGAATTTCTGGACTAGATCTTTCTGCCTTGGAAATGAGTCTTTTATTTTTGACTTGAATATTTTCCATTGAAAATAGCCTCAAATAAATTTTTCATGAATTTTCCACTGGGAGGGTAATTAATTTTCCCTTCATTTTATTTTTTGATAATTTCTGGCCTAATTTTAATTTTTATTGTTGCTATAAACTATTAGAGTCAAGAGGGGATTAAATATTTTTTCCAACCCCTTACTATATCTCAAAAAATATTTTGGTAATGGTGTTCTCATTGTGAGGAACTATTCACCAAAAATATTCGTAGATAACACTTTTACATATCAACCCTTAGAATTGGAAATACACACAGACACTGACTCTTAAGAATGAACCAAATTCTGCAACAAGACACATGATCTAGTATGATAAAATATATAGACTCAATAACACTCGGACTCACCTAAGACCTTGTCAATGAGCTCCACCCTACTGTTGGGGTATATCTAGGAGAAAAACTCTGCCAATTATCTATGTTTACAAACACACATAATTTTGTGATGTTAAAAATCTCCCTAGAGTGAAACCCTTTGAGAAGAATCATAGGTTTACCTAGGTTTTGTTACATGGCTTAATATTCATACTAGTATCTTTTTTACATTATAAAAGTAGAATTTGGGATTACAATGATGATATTGACTCGAAAATTTTTGTTCCACTCTTGTATGCTCTGCTTCTTGGACAAGTTGACACATGTGTGGTAAAAAGGGATAAAGCTTTTCTAAAGGGGAAGGCAATGCTATGAATGCAAATAATTAACAATTAATAGTTAAGAGTGATTAGTACATTGAGGAGGCATGTCTCAAAAGACATGACTATTCTTGAAGGGGGGGAGGGGGCTTGTTCAGGGATCGTTTGGTACTAAACACTCAAACATTGAGGAGGCATGTCTCAAAAGACATGACTATTCTTGAAGAGGGGTGGGGGGCCGGGCCGGGGGGAGGGGTTGTTCAGGGATTGTTTGGTACTAAACACTCAAACACTCTAGGTGTGAGTGAGTTGATGTGGTGTTGTTTGACACCTCCGGAACAATTTTGAGTGTACTGGTTGGCCTCCCAAAGGGGGAAGGTGGGTCGAGGGGGTTGATTGTAGACTCGGGGTCTCACTTCTCTACTATCTAAATACCTTGGAACTTAGCTCGTCATATGTTGCTTCGATCAATTGGATCAACCTAGAGGTATGATGTGATTGTCCAAATCGTCTCGGAGTGAAGAAGGTTATGTAAGATATGAGATTTGTCATGCTACTTTTATAAGAGAATCTTCCTTTTGTTATTTTCAAATTTCTCCTATATATATATATTTTAAAGTAATCCTTTTTTGACTTTTATAATTTTTTTTCCTTATATAATAATATTTTTTTCTTAGATTCCTTTCAAATAAAAGCCCATTATCCAGAAAATTAAATAAACCTTGATTCCGCTCACTCTATGTAATGATACCTTCCACCTTATTTAATGACCTAAATTTTAATCCATTACTAGTTTTTCACCATATGGTATTAATTCTATTATAATATTATCCTTTGTATTAACCCAATGTGATGTGCTTTGATTGGTTGCGATCATACAATATGACACAGGCGACGCAAATTGGTATATAGGGCATAAATAACACTAATTTGTGCGAGGAAGCGAACAATAAATTGCATAGATTGTAATCTATAGGTTGATGTGGCTGTACGATTTTTAAATTCAACTTGATGGTAATTGATTGTACGGTGGTAGATGTAGGATGAAGGCGAGAACTTACAAATGATCGTGTTGCAACTGTGTAATTAGTTGGCCACTAAACGGATTGTAAAAACTGGGTTGTGTTGAGATTTTGTGTATTTGGGGTAGCATCAGTGGTGCTCTAGCTCCCAAATTTTGAGGAAGGACTAGAGTGCACTTGATCTACAAGACCCATAAATGGATCTGGGAAATTTCATTTGGTTTAGGAGATATTAAATTAATTAATTGTTTTAATGTATTTCCTAAGTTAAAACTTAGGGAACTTAAATAATTAAAGTGAATTTAATTAAACATGTGATGAAATTGTCTTAAGTCACACGGATCAAGCTTTCTTTTAATCTTAACCATTAATTCAAGATTTGATCATGGTCGCAGGTTTCCCAACAAGAAAAGTATAAAGGAAAGGCTTGGGGTCATTTGTAAAGACACACAGAGGCAGAGCACTGAAGCTAAGCTGAGATTCTAGGGTGGGTTTGCTAAGAATTCTTTGAAGTGTTTTAGCTGCAGAGAAGAGAATTTAGGCCAAGGGGATGATCTGATCTCGGGGTCTAGAATCAACAAGAGGCAGAGATCAACTCAGAGAGACAACACAAAAAAGCAGGAGAAGAGTAGCAGCAAAGATAACACAATCCCTCAAGGACAACGTGATTTTCAGCTAGAAGCCCTCAAGGGTTACGCAGAGACCCTAAGGGGCAACGTAAGGCCTACGTCACCCATTCTGGGGTAATGCAGCGCTTTCCGAAGCAGCGCTGAGGGACGCAGAGGCTTCAGGGACAGCGTTGGGGTTTCTAGGCTCTAATTTTGGCTGGGCCTTGTAAATCCCCTTTGAGGGTGTGGATCAGTCATTATTTTTGCTTCAGAACATCCAGTGAGCTGTAGATCTATTATTTCTCTGTCGGGTTTTCCAGATCTGGAACCCAGATTTGTTGTATTCATAAAATTCTTAATAATAAAACCCTCTAGCAACCAGAAGACCGATTTTCCCGCATTGTGTTTTTCTGGGGACTATTTGTCTAGAAAATATCTGTGTCACTTTGTCTATGTGTGCATGTACTTGTTGTAGATCTGAATTGGTGAAGATCTGTTATGTGTTTTGCTTCGAATTTAACTTGAATATTTTCAGTTAATAACTTATCTAAGTAGGAGGAGCATAACCAGATTAATAGTAAAGATTTATGCATAAGTGTAAGATTAAAAAATTTTCACATGTTATCGGAGCAATAACAGATCTAGGAGGGTCACCAACAAGAGACTGAAGGTTCTAGTGGAAAAAAGCAGCTGGAAAAGCAACAAAAACGCAGATCTGAAGGGACAACGCAGTTTTCAGAGGCAGATTCACGCAGGGGGAAGGGTGACGCAGTCTAATGCTGTCTCCTAGAAAGCCCACGCAATTACTGCACAAAGGCAGCTCAAAAACAACGCTGGATTGATCTGAAGCCAGCAAGTGTGATGCATATTTGAATTTGTCAGATCTAGTAAAGACTGAAGCTTAGCGGCAAAAATTCAAAAGGTGCTGGTGGGGTTAAATTTCTGAAGTTTTCAGATTTTTAGCCTAAGCACAAGTGACAAAGAGTTGGAGGAGATCAGCTTCTCAAAGAGTTTTAGCCAAAGAAACTTGTAGTTTGATCAAAGGATCCAAGAGAGTTGAATCATTGTTGATTTGGCAGATTTCCAAGGAGGGAAATCAGTTGTCAGAGGGAGCAAAAGGTGTCTGTTTCACCAAGGCCTTGGATCCCGTTCTCTAGCAGAGAGAAAGGGAAGTTCCAACACATTTCTGAGCAGATGGCTCCTCATGGACTGCGTGATCAGGACAGATTGGATGGCCTCTCCAAGTTTTCAGTTTGGAAGGCAAGGATCCTGATAGTCCACGAGGCATATAATCTTAGAGACCATTCAGAGCAAACTCTAGCCACACCGATTGATTCGGATCTCCTTCAGAAGCATAAGGAAGCTATTCGGCATGCTAAACGGCTGATCATGGACGGAATTAAGTACCATATTGTACCACATTTAGCTGAGAAGAAGACAACTAATGAGATGTGGAAGGCCTTAATCTCCCTATATGAGGGAGAATCTGTCCAAAGGAAGATGCTGTTGGAGACACAGATGAGGTCATTCATGATGACCAAGGGAGAAGACATGGGGCATTTTCTCTTTAGATTGCAGTGAATCAGAGATCAGTTGACTGCAACGAGTGCTAAGGTGGAAGACGATGTGATAGTCAGGACTGCTCTCAATGTAGTCACAAAGGAGTGGGAAACCTTTGTCCAAAGTATCTTGGGCAGAGCAGACCTCCTAGATTGGGACAACTTGTGGTCAATTCTGTGTTAAAAAGAACTCCGCAGATTCACCAAGAAGCAGCACAACTTTGGATTGAGCAAAGTGAAGAAGGAAGATGAAGAAGATGCAACCTTGGCATCAAAGAGGCAACAAGGAAAGAAGAAGAAGGATCTGTCAAAGTTCAAGTGCTTCCAGTGTGGTGAAATGGGACATTTCGCCAGCAATTGTCCTTAGAAGAAAAAGGACAAGGAAGCTTCTTCTTCCAAGGTTGCTGTGGTAGATGATGGGTTGGAAGATGATGCAGCTATGAGCGCTCATGAACCACGAAGGTGGGGCGACATGGATATGTAGAGGAGCTACATAGTCTAAGGCGAGATCCTTGAATAACTCATTTCTTGGATCACATGCGAGCTACGATAGCCTTAAGACAATACTGGGACAAGTGGAGCAGTGGGTGCATAGATCACAGATGAAGTAGAGGTAGATATGAAGACTGGGAGGAGCAGCGCAGATCAGAGCAGGAGCGCATAGGCTGATGTGACTTCGGCAGCGCAGAGCAGAGTTGCTTACACAGTGTAGAGCTGCAGCATTGCAGAAGGTTTCAGAGGGACAAAGCAGTGCAACAACAACGTGAGAGATTTCAGCACAAGGGGCTAATGTGACTTCAGTAGTGCAGAGGGAGTCTGCTTACGCAGTGCAGCGCTGTAGTTGTGCATCATCCTTCAGATGCCAGCACAAATCTATACCCTATGGAGCTTCAGTGACGAGGATGCAGGCCATCTGACTTGTCTGTCAAAGATTGTGCAGGAGATTCAGTTGTTTCTCTCAACAACTGAAGTTATAGTGCAGCAGATTAGTAGTGGCAGTGCTATGAGCAGCACATATGCAACATATTGAGAGGGAGCTATAGTACAATGGTTGCAGTGGCAGTGGCAGAGTGATGGGTAGCAGTACAAAATGGCAACAACAGTGCAGAGTTTAGTGGCAGCAGGCCAAACATCAGCAGCACAGAACCAGCACCCAAAATCTTGTAATGCATAGCGTGATGTATTGCTAGAGCACACCCTTGATACTAAGAGGGAGTGTTGAGATTTTGTGTATTTGGGGTAGCATTGGTTGTGCTCTAGCTCCCAAATTTTGAGGAAGGACTAGAGTAGACTTGATCTACAAGGCCCATAAATGGATTTGCGAAATTTCATCTAGTTCAGGAGATATTAAATTAATTAATTATTTTAATGTATTTCCTAAGTTAAAACTTAGGGAACTTAAATAATTAAAGGGAAGTTAATTAAACATGTGATGAAATTGTCTTAAGTCACATGGATCAAGCTTTATTTTAATCTTGGCTGTTGATTCAAGATCTGATCATGGACGTCGGTTTCCCAACGAGAAAAGTATAAAGGAAAGGCTTGGGGTCATTTGTAAAGACACATAGAGGCAAAGCATTGAAGCTAAGCTGAGATTCTAGGGTGGGTTTGCTAAGAATTTTCAAAAGTGTTTCAGTTGTAGAGAGGGGAATTTAGGCCAAGGGGATGATCTGATCCCGGGGTCTAGAATCAACAAGAGGCAGAGATCAACTCAGAGAGACAGGGCAGAGAAGTAGAAGAGCAGTAGCAGCAAGGAAAACGCAGTCCCTCAAGGACAGCGTGATTTTCAGCTAGAAGCTCTCAGGGGTTACGCAGAGACCTTAAGGGGCAGCGTAAGGCCTGCGTCACCCATTCTGGGGTAATGCAACCCTTTCCAGAGCAGCGCAGAGGTTGACGCAGAGGCTTCAGGGACAACGCTGGGGTTTCTAGGCCCTAATTTTGGCCGAGTCTTGTAAATCCCATTTGAGGGTGTGGATTAGTCGTTATTTTTGCTTCAGAACAGCCAGTGAGCTGTAAATCTATTATTTCTCTGTCGGGTTTTCCAGATCTGGAATCCAGATTTGTTGTATTAAGAAAATTCTTAATAATAAAACCCTCCGGCAGCCAGAAGACCAGTTTTCCCGCATTGGGTTTTTCCGGGGATTATGTGTCCAGAAAATATCTGTGTCACTTTGTCTATGTGTGCATGTACTGGTTCTAGATCTGAATTGGTGAAGATCTGTTATGTGTTTTGCTTCGATTTTAACTTGAATTTATTCAGTTAATAACTTATCTAAGTAGGAGGAGCATAACCAATTTAACAGTAAAGATTTTTGCATAAGTGTAAGATTTAGAAATTTTCACAGGTTGTACAGGTGTTAGAATAAATTACATTTAAATTTATGTACGAATTGCTTAATTCAATGTGTAGATCGGCTAAGGAAGACAAATATGAAAGCTGGGTGGCTGTTGTACGACACAACAAACCGACCATTGTATTGATCAATTGAGTATGGAAGAAAGATGATGTTGATCCATGGTACAAAGGTTGAAGTAGGTTTTATAAAATTTATACTAATTTGATGGATGTTGTGTATGGATATAATAATTTATCAAATTGTAAGGTGACAATTACTAATGCATATGGATAGAAATTTAATTGCATTCACTGAATGGATATAATTTATTGATTCCACTTTGCAATTGAATTGTTCATACTACAACACTATAATATTATGGAATTGGCAGTGGAATGGTCCCTTTGTTTTTCAATTATGATAATTGAATTGCAAATGGTCAAGGGTCAGATATTTTTTTGGTTTGGTCAAATACCTCAGAATCAGAGAAACTCCAAAAAATTTTGAGTGTGGCTAAAAGTCTTGTCAAAAACGTTTTAAAAATAATTGTGGCCAATGGAATGGATCAAAAAGAAAGGCTCTGATATCAAATCACACGAACAAAGTTCACTCACATACTGAATATTCGAAATATTTGGAATATGAAAATATCTACAAGGATGAAAAAATAATATATATATATATATATATATTTGGTAAGTAAACAATCCTGGAAATAAATTGGACACACAATAATCCATTTTTTTTTTAAATAATGTTGGGGTACCTAAAGAATCATGTTTGTTAGTTCGGACATGTCCTTTCATGTGTCCCTTCACTAATAATAAGTTATAATCTAAGTGACATGACACGAGGACACGAGACATGGAGAACATGTAAATACGAATATTGGACACGAGACACAATGATCCTGGATACACACACACACACACACACACACACACACACACATATATATATATATATATTAAAAATACTGAAATATAGTGCTTGATCCATATGTTTTAGAAATTAGAATATCTACATATATGAATCATGATGATATCTATTTAGTAATTTAGTAATTTAAAATTTTACAATTCTAGAACTAGTTGGTTTATTAATTTACTACATGAATGATGTTCACAGTTGAATGTTCATTATTCATATTATTAAATAAATGTTGAAGCACATAAGAAACTAGAAATTTAGATTCCTGATGGCTGTTGTAACTTTAACTCATACTTGGAGCTATCAAAGTTTTAAAGCTGGAAAATTTATGGCCATGTCTATATTCCAGGCAATATATGCTCAGGTGGAGCCGATCTATCACTATAGATGCTACTAATTATGGAAAATAGGGGTGTCGAGCAACAAAAAGTTTGGAGCCGCCAATCACTTGAAAGTTGCTATTATAATTTATTAAATGATAATTTTACCTGTTTGAGTGATCTCTAATGTGAACCCATGGGACGTGATTAAGTACATGGCATCCAAATTTATTTTACTGTGTGAAAATATGCCCACAAATCCTTGTGTCCTCTTACAAATTCATGATAGTCATACGCTCAACAGTATTCGTGTCATGAATAGACACGAAATTGACAGAAAAGAGAAAAAGATCAAGATGCAACATTTTTAACTTTGGGATTTTAGTGGGACATGTATCCGAAAATTGGCACATGTTAGGGCACGTGTCCGACATGGCCCAAACACGTGTCCTGATTTTAGGACATGTTGAGAAACGTCACACATGTTTTATGGGTCGTGGTGTGTCATGTGCAACATGTAAGATACAAAACATGGGACCCTTAACTGTCGTGTCTTGTGACTTAGGTTATATATATAAAATTATTTATGTTCATACTAAGCATTTATTAAGAATTCTCAATAAAATCCCAATTCGAAATTGTAGCAAAATGGAAGATAACACTCACAATGAAATAACACTATTTATTCAAGCATCACTTTCTGAATCCAAAAGAAGTTCAATGATCCAAAAATATATTCCCCAAGGCAATTCACTTCACTTGAAATATCCAAAGCCAAAATTTACAAGGAAAACCACTGAAATTTAGATTGCAATGGGATTTCTCCCCCAAAACTCCATGAGAAAATGAAAGGAATTGCATGTCTATTTATAAAAGAGGCGTTCAACTTCGTTCAGAATAAAATAATAATTTTTTAAGCTAAAATCCGCGAAATTAGTCTACGGAGGGGCAAAAGGCCCTCTCTACAAATTACTTAATCGAATATAATAGTAAATGAGGCTTCTAATGCCACATTTACAAAATTTAGGGGCTCGAAACCTTCAAAGATCACCCAAACCCCACAAATGAAGTGCATGGGGAGAGCTTAGATGCAGCGTCCATCCTCCAAAGTGTTGGAGAATGTAACTAGATTCAGTCTTCATAATGACCTTTGTAAAACATGACATTGTATATTTTTTATAAAAGGAAGAAGAAAAAGAATCTTATTTATGTATCAAAGCATGGGTTTCATGCTCAAGTCTAGGTCAAAGCATGTTCTTCATGCTTCTATGGTTTTCTAGGATTTTTGTCATGTTTTATAGTCCCATTTGGACTCATTGTAACAAAAGAAAATATTTATTTTGAGTCAAGAAAAGCCATTTTATCCTCCAAGAACAAGTTGGCCTAGTCAAGATAAAGTCGGTCTTAGGAGGCTATAAATAAGAGGAATTCAACTCATTTGGAGCATCACATGTTAGTTTTTGTAGCATCGGAGGTGATCTAATCTCGAGACTTTGTAAAGAGGCTAAAACACAAGAGTTTGCATAACCTAGAAATCGTTTATGGAAATTCCACCCAGAAGTGTCTCAATTAGATTATTAACCAATTTCTTAAATATTTCCTAAGTCTAAACTTAGGAAAACTGATTAATTAATCCATATTAATTGAGAAAGGTGAGAATTATCTAGAAACTCACACAGATCGACTAGGAAATAATCTCAGCCATTGATTAAGAATAAATCTTGGTCGTTGGAGTCCCACAGTGAGATTATAAGAAGTCGATGGGTAAATGGATGAACACACTAGTGACACTTGAGATCAATTTTCTTGGGTAGTTCCATTTTTCCATGTTGATTTGTGGTAGCATCGGATGTGCTCTAAGTCTCAAACTTTGTGGAGAGGCTTAGACACATGTATTCCACATAACCCATAAATTGTTTTGGGAAATTCCACCCAGAGACGGTTTTATTTGATAAATTAATTATTTTTAATGAGACTCTAAGTCTAAGCTTAGGAAATTAAAATAATTAATGGGTATTAATCTAAACTGTCGGTGAAATTTCTAGAAAAAGAAGATCAAGTCAAAATGTAATCTTTGTCGTTGATTGGAGATCTAATCTCGGACGTAGAAGTCTCAACGAGAGGACTATAAAGAAGACTTGAGGGTCATTTGGAAAGACACACTGAAAGGATCAAGTGATCGAATTTTCTGAAGTGAGCAGTGCTCAAAAGAAAACCATATCTAGAGATTCTTCACGTAGTTGAGGGTTAGAGACAGTGTTGGAAGGAGAATCTTCTCCGGGGCCAAGGATCATTAGCAAACAGGTAGAGAAAGACGCAGAGGAAGCAACACAAAGCCCATAGAGGGTGATGTACAACCCAAAAGGCGTGACGCAGGGCCACGCATGCCACACGTGTTGAGATTTTGAGGTAGCATCGGGTGTGCTCTAGCCTCGAGATTTTGTGGAAGGGTTAAGACACACAAGACCTCCAAAACCTAGAAAGCGTTTGGAGAAATTTCATCTGGTGTAATGAGGACCTTATGTCTAACTTAGGAATTAGAAAAATTAAAGTGAATTTATTAAACACGTGATGAAATGTTCCAAGTGACGCAGATCAAGAAGTCATCTAATTGGAGCCATCAATAAGAGATTAGATCGCGACTGTTGATGTTTCGACGAGAAAAGTATAAGAGAAAGGTTTGGGGTCAAGTGAGACACACACACATTGGCAGAGCACTGAAGCTAAGTCGAATTTCTAGGGCGGGGTTTGCTGATAAATTTGAAATGAGTTGCAGTGCAGTGAGGGGCAAAGATCTGCGAGGGATGAGTTGATCCAAGGCTGAGAATATACAAGACAGAGGGGCAGTGAGTACCAGTCATCGCAGAGCCAGCCAGGAGGACGCAGTTCAACGAACTCCATGTAGAGACTGCGCAGAGGTTGTGTAAGCCTAGCCAGGGTGACGCAGACCCGGGCAGCGCAATGCAACACCAGCTAGGGTGACGCAGTGCCAGTTGAGGCAACACAGAGGAAACGCAACACAAGTCAGGGTGAGGCAATGGGGACGTTGGCCAGTTAAGGGTTGACGTAGAGGTAGCACTGAGGGTTCGAGTGGGCCAGAAGGGGCTCGTGATTTGTAAATGCCGTTTGAGGGTGTGATACAACCATATCTTCTGTCTTCGAGTGAAAGGTACTTATTCCCGCATAATTTCTTTGTAGGGCCAACCATGTTTGGTGCCCAGATTGTTGTATTAAGATTCTGCATAATAATATAAACCCTCTAAAGCTGCTGCACTGGTTTTCCCGCATTGGGTTTTTCCAGGGACATTTGTGCGAAAAGTCGTGTGTAATCTTGTCACATTTGTGTACTGTTCAGTAAATGATATGTAGATTTGTAGGCTGTAGTTAGTGTCTTCTTTAGTGTTTTTCTGAATATTTCCGTTAAATAACTTGTTAAATGTTAATGAATCAAGTACGTAAAGTAGATCTAGATACTACAGTAGGGTTTCTGTTTTGAAACTTTCACATGGTATCAGAGCATTGCAGATCAAGCGGATCTACTAGCAGAGCGACTGAAGAGGATTGTTGCAGAGAAGGCAACTGAAGCAGTAGAGTTCCAAAGAGGGCAGCACAACACTTGGAGGACGCAGTCCCAGCAGAGGGCACTCAGGGTTGACTTAGTCCCAGCTGAGTGACACAGAGGCAGTGGAGAGCCTTCCAGAGTGATGTAGGAATAGACTGCGCTGTGCTGAGCGAATCACGTAGAGGCCAGCCAGAGGGACCTAGTCTAGTTTTGAGGTTGTTGTGCAGTTTTTCCATAGTCTGGAAGCGGAGCTTTGGATCTTCAGAGGTTGCTGGTGTGGCGGAGGTTTTGTCGGTGCATAATCATGCCTAACAAAGGTGACAAGAGCAGGAGGAGGACAGTTGCTCAGCAGGTCTGAGATTCGATCAGGAGTGTGATCGTAGAGAACTGTTCAGTTGTTTTTGGGCTGAGGATTTCTGGGAGGGAAATAAGTTGTTGGAGAGAGAAGCTGTTATAGAGGGTTTCTAATCGCTAAGAAACCTAGATGCAATATTTCTGTTGAGTGTTGCAGTAGATAGAGGGAGATGAGTATTTGTTTTGACAGATTTGAGCAAAGATGTTGTCTCATGGACTGAGAGATCAGGACAGGTTGGACGACATGTCCAACTTCGTTAGCTGGAGGGCTAGGATCTTGACAGTCATAGATGTGTATGGCATCAAGGACCATGCTGAGAGAGTCCTAGTTGTGCTTGCTGATGTAGATCCTCTGAAGAAGTACAAGGAGAATCAAGCGCGTGCAAAGCCCTTGATCATGGACGGAGTCAAAGACCATGTCGTGCCACATATTGCCAGGAAGAACACGACAAATGAAATGTGGGTAGCGTTGGACACGATGTATCAGGGAGGCTCTGTCCAAAGAAGAATGCTTCTGGAGAATTACATGTGGTTATTCCAAATAAAAAAGGGCGAGGAGATAAATCCCTTCCTCTTCAGACTTCAGACTATCCGGGATCAACTGATCGACATGGGTACAAATCCAGATGAGGGGCTCTTGGTGAGGACTGCCCTGAATTGTTGATTTATGGTAGCATCGAATGTGCTCTAGCCCTGTAATTTTGTATATAGGCTAAGACACATGTATTCCATAATACCTGGAAAAGATTTTGGAAAATTCCACTGAGAGATGGTTTGATTAAATTAATTAATCATTTTTAATGTTTTCCTAAGTCTAAACTTAGGGAAACTGATTAATTAAAGGGTATTAATTAAACTAAGTGTGAATCTTCTAGATAAAGTCATGGATCATCTCCCAGTTAATCTTAGCCCTTGATTATGTTATAATCTTGGCTGTTGAAGGGTCAACGAAAGATTATAAGAATGAGGGTGAGGGGCCTATGGAAGACACATTGAGCATTTGGCATTTTTGAGCTTGTGAGAGAGACATAACTTTTTGATCAAGATCGAATTACTAGGGCAGGGTTTGCTAAGTGATTTTGATTCAGTGATTAGTTCCAGAGAGGGGTGGATGTAGTAACTGGTCAAGTGGACCAGAAGTACATTTTAGAGAGAGAGGCAACAGTGACGCAGTAGAGGCAGCGCAGTCATCTGGAGGGGTGACGCAGTTCCTGAAGAGAATCACGCAGAAGTGACTAGGTGCCTTGTAGATTCAGTTCGAAGATAGCTGGAAGCTGGGGTTTCTGAGCTAGGAGGGCCAAAACTCAGTTTCAGATCAGCTTGATCGTTTGCAGAGGATAGGTGAGGCAGTTCTTCAGCTTGCCCATGCAAGCTTACTCAGTAGCAGCGTAGGCATCACGCAGAGGCAGAGAGGGGCTTCACCAGTGCTGCACCAGATCAGTCGGGACTAGCATAATGAGGTGTATCTCACATTTCTTTTGTTGCCAAGATTTTTCTCTGAAGGGTGAGCCAGATATTGGCACCCTAGGTGTACTCAAGATTCAGCTTCGTAATAATACAAAACCCTCAGATCTGCTGCACCAGTTTTCCCGAGTTGGGTTTTTCCGAGGACTTTGTCTAAAAATAACTGTGTCAAACGTGGATGTTTTTCATTGTATTTTGTTCAGTTTGTTTCAGCACTTAGATTTATTCCACAACATTATTTGTGTAGACCGCTTTAGTAATTACTTCGATATTTCACTATAATGAAATAATCATGAAAAATAATAGAAGTAATTCAGATTTGTTGCAGTAGGAATCTAGATTTAGGATTTTTCACATGGTATCAAAGCTTATTCAAGTTGAAGTGCAGGAGAAACAAGAGTAAACCCGCAGATCAATGCTGAAGAGACTAGGAACTACGTAAGCAACAATAGACTACCCCAGTAGTTACGCAGTCCAAGCCAGGAGGGCAATCCAGCACATAAAGAGCTCCCTTTGAGAGAGTTGACAGAGGGGTAAGCTTTTTTAGCTGCAGAAGAGGCAGCGTAGTAGACCAGCATAGCTGTAGGACGCAGTAGCTGCACAACAACGAGTGCTAGTGCATAAGCATTAGAAAATTTCTGAAAAACATAGTTGGGGATTTGTTGACCTCTGAGAGTTTTCTTACTCAAAGAAAGTCATTTTTTTTCTCGTGCAACAGCAGAAGCATTGACTTACTCCTCAAGGAGTGCGTAAGTCTCGCCAAGCAGAGGATTACAGGGAGAAGTTGACAGTTGAGGAGATGGCCAGGAACGGATTGCATGACCAAGATAAATTGGAGGGTGCTTCCAACTATGTTAAATGGAAGTCAAGGATTCAGTTTCTCCTTGATGAGCATGATCTAAAGGCCCTCATTGGCAGTGCAGTTGCAGAACCACTGGATGCAACACATCTGAGAGCCTTCAAGAAGAACATGTTAAGAGCCAAACGATTGATCCTAGATGGTGTAAGGGATCACATCGCACCCCACATAGCAGCCAAGAACACTGATAGAGAAATGTGGGTAGGGTTGGAAAAGCTATATCAAGTATCTTCCGAGCAGCGGAAGATATATCTGGAGGAGAAGATGCGTAATACCAGGATGAAGTAGGGAGAGCATTTTGACTCTTTCTTGCCTCGAATTCAGGATAACTGAGACCAGTTGTCAGCAATGGGGTCAACATCTAGAGACTCAGAGCTGGTAAGTCTCACTCTGAACTCTGTTTTAGAAGACTATCAGGTCTTTGTCTAGAGCATCCTGGGTAGAGAAAAACTTCGAGGATGGGAAGCGATGTGGGCAGCCTTACAACAATAAGAGCCAAGGAGAGATCTCCTCAAAATCCGTATTGAGGATGGCAGCAGCAGTTCAAAAGTCAAGGAGGAGGAAGATAACACAGCCCTTGCATCAAAGGGGCAACAAAGGCAGAAGAAGAAATATCTATCCAAGATCAAGTGCTTTAGGTGTGGGGAAATGGGAAATTATGCCACACAATGTCTTCTTAAGAAAAAGGACAAGGAGGAGAAGAAGATCTTCAAGTCGGAGTTGCCAAGATTGAGGCAGAAGATGATTGTGCTATGTTAGCTCATATTCTGAAAGGAGGGAAGTGGGCTGACTTGGAGTTGTAGATCTAGAATCTACAGATGGCAGGATCCTTGAGTAATTTCAAACTCTTGGATCACATGCGAGCTACGGCAACGTTAAGACAGTAGCAGGATGGACAATTGCAACAGAAGATGAAGAGACAATGCAATGGCTAGCAGTACTAGAGCCTGATCAACGCAGAGTGGGAGCAGCAGCAACAACAGTTGAGCGCAACAGCGCAGTGCACAGTGGTGCAGCGTAGTGCAGTGCTCAAGCAGTGCAGAGCAACAGTGCAGCATATTCAGAGAGCTAGTGCAGAAGTTAGCAGCAGACAGTCTTATTATCCAAGATGTAGTTTTACTTGTCCAATTTCGGATATTTTTCTGTTGCAATTAGCAACAATGCAGCAAGTGCAACAACAACAGTGGTTGAGCAGCAACAACAGTAATGGAGCAACAACAACATATTGCACAGTGGTGCAGCGTAGTGCAGCAGCATGGTTGCTGAATTCAGAGGGAGTTGCAGTACAGTAGCGGTTGGCAGCAACATGCAGAGTCAACAACATTATAGATGCAACATTTGTGCAGTGTTGGTGAGCAGCATCGACAACACAACAACAGATGTTACAGAAGTCATGGTAACACAAAATTGTATTGGTACTTTCCTCGCTAAGAGAGAGTATTGATTTATGGTAGCATCGGATGTGCTCTAGCCTTGTAATTTTGTATATAGGCTAAGATACATGTATTCCATAATACCCAGAAAGGATTTTGGAAAATTCCACTTCGAGATGGTTTAAGTAAATTCATTAATAGTTTTTAATGTTTTCCCAAGTCTAAACTTAGGGAAACTGATTAAGTAAAGGGTATTAATTAAACTAAGTGTGAATCTTCTAGATAAAGTCATGGATCATCTCCCAGTTAATCTTAGCCCTTGATTATATTTTAATCTTGGCCGTTGAAGGGTCAACAAAAGATTATAAGGAGGAGGGTGAGGGACCTATGGAAAACACATTGAGCATTTGGCATTTTCGAGCTTGTGAGAGAGACATAGCTTTTTGATCAAGATCGAATCACTAGGGCGGGGTTTGGTAAGTGATTTTGATTCAGTGATCAGTTCCATAAAGGGGCAAATACAGTAACTGGTTAGGAGGACCAAGAGTACATTTTAGAGAGAGAGGCAACAATGACACAGTAGAGGTAGCACAGTCATCTGGAGGGGTGACGTAGTTCTTGAAGGGAATCACACATAAATGACATAGTGCCTTCTAGGTTCTGTCCGGAGATAGCTGGAAGCTGGGGTTTTTGAGCTAGGATGGCCAAAACAAAGTTTCAGATCAGCTTGATCGTTTGTAGAGGAGAGGTGACGTAATTCTTCAACTTAAACGCACAGGCTTCCTCAGTAGCAACGTAGGAATCACGCAGAGGCAGAGAGGGGCTTCACCAGCATTGCACTAGATCAGTCGGGGACTAGCATAGTGATGTATATCTTGCATTTCTTCTGTTGCTAAGATTTTTCTCTAGAGGGTGAGCCAGATATTGGCACCCTAGTTGTACTTAAGATTCTGCTCCTTAATAATACAAAACCCTCAGATCTGTTGCGCCGACTTTCCCGAGTTGGTTTTTTCTGGGGACTTAGTCCAAAAATAATTGTGTCAAATATGGATGTTTTTCATTGTATTTTGTTCAGTTTGCTTCAGCACTTAGATTTATTCCGTGATGCAGGGGCATTAGGCACTAGCCAACAATGTAGGAGGTTTTGTCCACATGTTGTGGCTAGGAGGGTTCGAAATCAGCAAAATTGTAACAGCTAGGTGTCAATACCTCAGATGACTGTTTCATTTCAGAGTAGTTAGAGTTGTAGGGGTCGAATAGTCTGGCTAGTCCAATTTTCATACATCAGTTACACTGAATTATTGTAATTAGACTGTTGGTTTTCTAAACGGTCCTCATAGAGGAACCGAAGAGTCACACTATAATTTGTATAAATTGAATCCTCGGATGCATTGAAAGGAGGAAAGAAAAGAGAGAGCAAGGATAAGAGAGATTCTGCAATAAAATTTGTTCACAGTTGCTTCCAATTAAATAGTTTCTGTGTGCATTCACCATAGAGTAGTTCGAATCCTTAAGTGTGAAGAGATTGTTTAATTGCGAAGTAATGAACTCTGTGTATGAATAATTGAACTCCTGCGTGAATTCCACTTATCTCTGTCGGTTGTTCACCTTAAATTCATTCGAATAATCCCTGCGCATTCACCCACTCGTAGGCGTTGTTTGTATAAAGAATCCTGGTAATATTGGTGAATTTCCCGCATAAGGAAATAACTTGTTTTACTAATAGAAGTCTGTAAAACCGAGACTAACCCTGAGTTAAAATACACAAAGGCGATCGCAACCCGACGTAACCTGGGTCAAGCCTGTACCAAACCCGGAAGTGGATTTCAAAGGTGGATTGCCCCATTTCGCACCGCTTTTGGTACGGAGGCGGTATTTTTGGGTCGAGGAGCAATTCCATAGCGGGATCGACACGTGGCGGAGTGGACCGTTCGAAAACCACTTTTCCATATTTCATCGCGCGTTAAGTTCAGTACGAAGTCGCCGAGCGAAATGTGTACAGGCCATTGATTTGAGAGAAGGCCATCGGACGGTCTTCGCGCGACGGAGATGCACGATGTTTAACAAGGTACGACGCACGCATTTGATTGGTCGGTTGATATAATGTGGGGTCCAGGGGAGCAGTTATTACGAAATCATTTGTTTGTAAATGTTGACTATTAATATAAAGTTCGGGAGGTATAAACGTTGGATGCATTTAACTGAATCCCGCGATTGTATTGTGGGCCCGCGGGAGATATATAAATCCGAGCTACGAATTGGGAGATTAAGGTACAGGATTATGGTTAATAACTGTGAAAATTGTGAATTATAGTTATCTATCAATTTCTTCGAAATTGATAGATAAACTTCATAAAAAGGAGAAGGTAGACTACAGGGGAAAGGAACGAGGTTCAAAGAGGGTTGGCTGACAGAGCCACATCAGCTGTAGACTAGCTCTCCTTGGGGCAGACTTTTAGTTTTGTTGCATCATTCCGCAACATTTTTTGTGTAGACTGCTTCAGTAATTACTTCAATATTTCACTGTAATGAAATAATTATGAAAATTAATAGAGGTAATTTAGACTTGTTGCAGTAGGAATCCAGATTTAGGATTTTTCACTTTAGTCATCGAGGAATGGGAAACGTTTGTCCAAAGCATCTTGGGCAGGGCAGCGTTACCATTCTGGGCGGATATGTGGGCAATCCTCCGACAGAAGGAAATCAGAAGGATGACCCAAAGGCAAAGCAGTAGCAGTGGGATAGTCAAAGTAAAGAAGGAAGATGAGGAAGATGAAACCCTTGCATCGAAGGAAAGGAGGCAGCAAGGGAAGAAGAAGGACCTATCCAAGGTTCGGTGCTTTAATTGTGGCGAACTTGGACACTTCGCCAACCATTGTCCTAAGAAGAAGAACAAAGGATCTTCTGAATCCAGGGAAACAACAACTAAGGGAGACGATGGGAGTGATGATGATGTAGCCATGAGTGTCATGAGCCACGAAAGTGGGGCAACATTGATCTGTAGAGCAGCTACAGATCGAGACGGCGAGATCCTTGAGGTGCCCAACGCTTGGATCACATACAAGCTACGGGAGCCTTAAGACGATAGTGGGACAAGTGGAGCAATGGGTAAAGGAGATCACAGTGAAGCAGAGGGCAGAGCTGGGACGCTGTAGATGGGAGCAGCGCAGTGCAGAGGCAACAACAACGTAGAAGTAGCAGCGCAGAGGGGACAGTGCTTATGCAGTGCAGAGCTATAGCAGCACAGAGGGGATAGTGCTTACGCAGTGCAGAGCTATAGCAGCGCAGTGGCTTCAGGAGGACAACACAGAGCAACAGCCAAGGGAGCTTCAGTGATGAGATGCAGCATGACTGATTTCTCTGTTAGAGATTGGGCGGGGGTCCTTTAGTTGCTTACTTCTCAGCAACTGAGTTGCAGTGCAGTAGTTGGCAGCAAGATGCAACAATTTGAGAGGGAGCTACAATATGGATGTAGCAGTGTCAGTGGTAGTGCCATGGGCAACAATATAGAAAGCAACAGCGCAGTGGATATAGGGCAGCAAGGCAAGCATCAGCAATGCAGTGGTCGATGCCGAGATCTTGCAATACTTGGTGTGGATGTATTGCTAGAACACACTCATCGCTAAGAGGGTGTGTTGAGATTTTAGGTAACATTCAGTGTGCTTTAGCCCTGAGATTTTGTGGAAGGGCCAAGACACACAAGACCTCCAAAATCCAGAAAGCGTTTGGAGAAATTTCATCTTGTGTGTGAGATATTAAAATATATATTTTTTTTAATGAGGACTCTAAGTCTAACTTAGGAATTAGAAAAATTAAAGTGAATTAATTATGCACATGTGATGAAATGTTCTAAGTGACGTGGATCAAAGAGTCTTTTAATCTGAGTCGTCGATAAGAGATTAGATCACAATCGTTGATGTTTCAACGAGAAAAGTATAAGAGAAACCTTAGGGTCAGTTGGAGACACACACACATTGGCAGAGCACTGAAGCTAAGTCGAATTTTTGGGGCGGGGTTTTGCTGAGAAATTCGAAACGAGTTGCAGTGCAGTGAGGCGCAGAGATCGATGAGGGATGAGTTGATCGAAGGTCGAGAATACAACAAGTCAAAGGGGCAGTGAGTACCAGTCAGCGGAGAGCCAGCTCCACACAGAGACTGTGTAGAGGCTATGTATGTCGAGATAGGGTGACGCAGACCTAGCCAGCACAACGCAGGGGCAGCGCAGCACTAGCTAGGTTGGCTTAGTCACAGCCAGTGCAACGCAGAGGCAACGCAACACCAATCAGGTTGACGCAGTGGGGACGCTGGGCAGTTAAGGGCTGACATAGAGGCTGTAGAGGCAGTGCTGAGGGTTCCAGTGGGCCAGAAGGGGCTCGTGATTTGTAAATCCCGTTTGAGGGTGTGATGCAACCATATCTTCTATCTCCGAGTGAAAGGTACTTATTTCCGTGTAATTTCTTTGTAGGGCCAACCGTGTCTGGTGCCTAGATTGTTGTATTTAGATTTTGAATAATAATATAAACCCTTTAGAGCTGTTGCACCAGTTTTCCCGCATTGGGTTTTTCTGGGGGCATTTGTCCGGAAAATCATGTGTAATCTTGTCACATGTGTGTACTATTCAGTAAATGATATGTAGATGTGTAGGTTGCAGTTAGTGTCTGCTTTAGTGTTTTTTTGAATATTTCAGTTAAATAACTTGTTAAATGTTAATGAAACAAGTAGGTAAAGTAGATCTAGATACTGTAGTAGGGTTTATGTTTTTAAAGTTTCACAACATGTAGAGGCAGCGTAGTTTCTGACTAGAAGTCCTAGTTTCATCTCGAAAATCGAGATTCAGAGCCGGAAGGATTGGGATCAAGTTTCCTGAGGGCTGAAAGATCATGCAGAGGAGGTGACGCAGTTCCAGAGCAGTCCCTAGACAAGCCTACACAACTACTGCGCATAGGAAGTGCAGTTTTTGAGCAGAAGTCCTAGTTTCAGCTCAGAAATCGAGATTCAGAGCCGGAAGGGCTGGGATCGAGTTCCCTGAGGGTTGAAAGATCACGCAGAGGAGTTGATACAGTTCCATAGCAGTCCTAGCATAGGCCTATGCAACTATTGTTCATAGGTAGCGCAAAGGGTGTTGGGGTTTTGTCAGTTCAGCTACCGGATCAGCCGAGACTTGCAGAGTGTGTTAATATCACTGTTTATCTTTGTCAGTATTCTCTGTAACTGAATTATCCAATGATACATTTAGAGATGTATTTAGAATAACTATTGCTTAATAATAAAACACTTAGATCTGCTGCATGGGTTTTCCCGCATTGGGTTTTTACGGGACACTTGTCCAAAAACAACGGTGTCCTGTGTGATGTTTTTCTTTTGTTCAATTTCCTGTTTCCGCATCTAAATGTAGTTAAGTGAAGGATGATTTAGTGATTGCTTCAATATTTTCAAAAGAAATTTGCAAATAACTTGTTAATCTAAATTTACAAGTAGGAGAAGTAATTCAGTTTGTTGCAGTAGGATTCCCGATCTAGGACTTGGAATTTTCACATGGTATCAACTGTGGATTGTTGCTAGTGAAACAGGAAGAGAAGATCCAACATTGAGAAGGAGGCCAAATAGCTGCAGAAAGCAGCAATTCGAATCCCTAGAGGGATTGCACAGTCTAGGCCTGGAGGGCTGAAATTTTCGGGATAGTCTCTCTCTGAGTGAGTCGATAGAGAGGAAGGGCTTCCAGATTGGAATTTTTCCAAGCTAGAGGGAGCAACACAGTGCTGGTGGGATGCAGTTTTTTGCAGGGAGAATTTGTTTTGCTGGGTAGAAAGTCGTCAAAAGAGGAAGCGAAAGCACAGTGAGGGAATTTCCTAGCCGATGAATTTCATTTTTCCAAGATCTGAGCAGCAGATCCTGGTGGCAGATCTACAAAATCCAGAAGGAGTGCGTAAGCCAACCAATGTTGTGAGAGGGGGAAGAAGAGGAGCTAATTCAACATTTTCTTTATGGCTATGGCAGCTCATGGGCTTAGAGATCAGGACTGGTTGGATGGAGCATCCAATTACGTGATCTAGAAGGCAAGAATCACATGCCTTCTAGATGAGTACAATCCCAAGCTTTTCGTGACGAGTACGGTAGCTGTCCCAGTTGATCCAGATCTGCTGAAGAATTACACGACTGATATGGCGAAGGCTAAAAGACTGCTCCTTGATGGAGTCAAATATCATATTGTTTCCCATATAGCTGGGAAGGACACAACCAGGAAGATGTGGGAAGCGTTGGCAACGCTATATGAAGGCTCTTCCGAACAATGTAAGATGTACTTAGAGCAGAAACTGAGGATGACGCAGATGCAGAAAGGGGACAATATTGATCCGTTCCTGTCGAAACTTCAAGAAATCCATGATCAACTAGTAGCTGTGGGGTCCACACCTCAACCTACCGCGATGGTAAGGTTGGCCCTCAACGCAATCACAAAAGAATGGCAGGGTTTTGTCAAGAGCATCTTGGGCAGAGCAACCTTATTGAGCTAAGAAGAGATGTGGGCTTCTCTTCAGCAAGAAGAGCTAAGGAGGGACCTAGTCAAGTGCAAACTTGATGGCAACAGTTGCAGTGGGTCGAAGACAAAGGAGGAGGAGGAATATGTAGCCCTTGCATCCAAGTGGAAACAGGAGCAGCGGAGGCGAAAGAAGGATGTCTTGAAGATAAAGTGCTTTAGGTGTGGTGAACTTGGTCACTACACTACCCAGTGTCCTTTGAAGAAAAAAGAACAAGGACAAGAAGCACGATCCGAAGGTTGCGCCTGCAAAGATCGAGGAGGATGAGTATGCCATGAGTGCCCACACATCTCCAGGAGGAAGATGGGGCGACATTGAGCTGTAAGTTCATAAGAACTTCAGATAGGCAGTCCAACTCTTGGATCATGACCTTGCTACAGGTGTCTAAGATCAGTAGTAGCAGGTTGGAGGAGTTTCGGTTGTTGTAGAGGAGTGTTGGAGCAACAGATGCAATAGTTAGCAGCGCCAAAATCTGAGCAGCACAGTGTAGAGTTGTAGCCGTGCAGAAAGGCACATCGTAGAGTAGCAAAAACACAGTGCTTCATAGGGATAGCATGGGACTAGGAGCAGTCATATTTTCAACATCGAAATGCGTCCTGAACACTTGTTCAGATTCATGAATGTTTTTTCAGTTGCTTCTCTCATAAACTGAGTTGCAATGCAGAGTTAGCAGTGGCAATGCTAGAAGTAGATGCAACATTTGAGAAGGAGTTTTAGTACAAATGTAGTGTTGATTGTGGCAGGGTTAGCAGTAGTATAGTTGCAGCAACACCAGAGTGGTTGATGGACAACATGTCAGACAACAACAACGCAGAGGGAGATGCTTCAGAGTCAGAGTAGTGTGCAACAGGGCATATTTGCTAGAGCACATTCCTCACTACGAGGGAGTGTTGATTTGTGGTAGCATTGGATGTGCTCTAAGTCTCAAACTTTGTGGAGAGGCTTAGACACATGTATTACACATAACCCATAAATTGTTTTGGGAAATTCCACCTGAAGACAGTTTTATTTGATAAATTAATTATTTTTAAAGAGACCCTAAGTCTAAACTTAGAAAATTAAAATAATTAATGGGTATTAATCTGAACTGTGGGTGTGAATTAATAGAATATGGGTGTGAATGTTCTAGAAAAAGCAGATCAAGTCAAAATGTAATCTTAGCCATTGATTGGAGATCTAATCTTGACCGTTGAAGTCTCAATGAGAAGACTATAAAGAAGACTTGAGGGTCATTTGGAAAGACTCACCGAAAGGATCAAGTGATCGAATTTTCTGAAGTGAGCAATGTTTAAAGGAAAACCGGATCTAGAGATTCTTCACGCAGTTGAGGGGTAGAGACAATTTTGGCTGGAGGATCTTCTCTAGGGCCAAGGATCATTAGCAGAAAGGCAGAGAAAGATGCAGAGGAAGCAACACTGAGCCCAGAGAGGGTGACACAACACCCAAAAGGGTTCACACAGTGCCACGCAAGCCACACGTGGAGGCAACATAGTTTCTGAGCATAAGTCCGAGTTTCAACTGGGAAACGAGATTCTGAGCCGGGACAGCTGGCATTGAGTTTCCTAAGGGCTGAAAGATTGCGCAGAGGAGGTTACGCAGTTCCAAAGAAATCCCCACACAAGCCTACGCAACTACTTCACAGAGGTAGCACAAAGGGTGTTGGGGTTTTGTCAGTTCAGCGACCGGATCAACCGGGACTTGTAGAGTTAGGTAATCTCACTATTTTCTCTGTCGGTATTCTCTGTAACTGAATTGTCCAATGAGACATTCAAAGATCTATTTAGAATAATTTCTGCTTAATGATAAAACCCTCAAATCCGTTGCAATGGTTTTCCCACATTAGTTTTTTCTAGGGACATTTGTCCAAAAACAACGGTGTCCTGTGTGATGTTTTTCTTTTGTTCAATTTCCTGTTTCCACATCTGAATTTAATTAAGTGAAATTTGTTTAAGTAATTGCTTCAATATTTCCAGAAGAAATTTGCAAATAACTTGTTAATCTAGATTTACAGGTAGGAGAAGTAATTCAGTTTGCTGCAGTAGGATTCCAGATCTAGGACTTGGAATTTTCACATTGCAGAGAGGAACAACAGTTGCTGGAAGAGTTCGAGCCAGAGAAGGGAAGCAGAGAGGGGCAAAGACAATGAATATGGAAGGAATTTTTCTAGTTCTGGAGAGTCGAAAAGAGAAGGCCGAGATTTTCTCTAGGAGGATGCGCAGAGGCAGGCAGAGCCTCAAGAGGGCAATTTGATCGAGCTGAAGAGGAGCTCGTTCTAGGTTCTAGAAGGCAGGAATATCTTCCACATATTTTCCAGAGTGCTAGGGAGACAGTTTCTTAGCCAACAACAGGCAAGACGACTAGATTGGCAGCTGATTTAGGTAGAGTGCGTGAGGGACTACGCTAGGGTGACACAGGGCCTATGGATAGCTAGTTGGACGACTAACTTTTCAGAGTTGAGACAGTGTCGGGATTACTCGGAGAGAGGGTAATTTACCTCAGGGAATATTTCCAATATTTCTCTTGGATAGATTCTTCAGTTTGGTGATATTTATTGTACTCAAAATTTCTCACTGATGCTTAATAATAAAAACCCTTAGCTGCTGCAACTGTCATATTTTTGTGTGTTTCTGCCAATATTTTCTCAGTTTCCAGTTTATCTTCCGCAATATTTTTTTATTTGTGAAGATTGTAGTGTGATGAATTTGTTGTTGCCGTAGTAATAAACTACATATTTAAAATTTAATTTACAGTTTGAAGAATTAATTCGAGTTGCTACAATAAAAATTTCAATAGTGAAATTTTCACATCACATAATCACAAGTTCGATCTGCAATAGCGAAGAAGCAGAGCTGGTAGGACGAAGAAAAGAAGAAGTCGAAGATGAAGAAAGGTATCTTGGTAATACATCTTTTCTGTCCACACGAAAGAAGCTACCTAGGGCTTTTGTGAAGCTTCCAGTTGTAGGGGGGGTGAAGTTGCAGAGCTGAAATTCTAGTGTGAAGCTGCCAGGTCAGTTCTGAAGTGGGTTTGAAGATATCTTGCTATTCGCTGACTTAGTGCTTGGGATGATTCTGGGCTTTGGTCTTTGGCTCTTGGAAGTCTCATTTTGAGCAAATTCTATAAGAAGCGAAGTATTCTTTCTGGCTTTTCCCCTTGGAGGGGTTTTTTCCCTGGCTTGGAGCCTATATCTTGTGTACTGTCTCTTTGTGATCATCATTATTTTGGTAATTGCTTTATGAACAAGAACTAAAAGAAGTTAGAAAAGATCAAATAACATGACAAGTAATGATCAAGAAAGGAAAGTCAATCATAATATACAAGATTCTTGATTTTCGAACACAAAGGCCCTTCAACAGCTTTCCCTCTGCCATAAGTCTTTCAATCTGTGATCCAAAGCCTTCTAAATTTGGTACACAACCTCAAAAGCTTCTTCCAAGGTGGACAAGTGTGGTTACAATGTGGGTCTGATAGCCTTGAGGGCCACCAAACGACTCACCTTCTTTCATACAAAATGATTCCAATTGGGGCAACCCGGCCTCAGCATTGCCTGAATGGTGATAGATATGGGTTCCATGATGCCATGTGAGCATAAAAGGGACCGATTGAAACAAATCTACCCGAAACCTCAACAGGAGTGCCATCAAATATGATAAGCAACCTTTTTTCCACATAAACAATTGTCATAGAACCACCCATGTCAATAAAGGTTGATTGAAGCATAGTTATCACAACCGGACTGATTGTCGAACCGGGAATCAGTCAGAACCGGATGGAAACTGGTAAAAAAACCGGACCAAAAAATCGGTTGATAAAAAATACATAAAATATTCAAATTTTAAAGAAAAACATATATATTCATGTGCATCCATATAAATTCAAACCATTTGTACACAAATATGAAAAGGTTCTCATTTATATAGCAAGTAAGAGTGCATAATATGATAATACCAAAATAACACTAAGTGCAATACATGTCTCAAACAAAATACATCAATATACATAATATAAATGCCCTACGATACATCAAACTGCAATACATCTATATTGGGATTTTGACTTGATCCCCTTGGCCCTGAAGGTGGAGCTGGAAGTGGGTCCAAGTCCATCTAAGAAAGATTTTCATTGTCAAATGCTGGTTCCTGGGTCTCCATAACCTACTCCGATGATGGATCAAAGTCATCCAAAGTTATGTTGCTTGATTCAGGTGTCTTGTTCAGTAACTAGTTTTGCCTCAACCTAATGTTGTACTGAACATAGGCCATGCCATTAAACTGTTTTTGCTCCAGATGGGTCGTCTTGTTGGTGTGTATTCGCTCAAAAACACTCCAATTCCGTTCACATCCTGAAGCCCCAACTAAGAAAAATATTTAAAAAAATCAAAACATAATAAAAAAAATTGTTTGAATGGGCCCCACACATAAGTTGTTAGCCGGCTGCATTGAACCGGCCAGTTTGGTACCGGTTTGGCAAAAATGGCCGGTTCGGTACCGAACTGGCCATTTTCGGTCCGTTGCACTGGTCTGAACCAGTTTAGGGCTGAAAACGGTCGGACAGGCCAGTCCAGACTCCAAACAGGTTCGGTCCGGTCCTGATAACACTGGATTGAAGTCCTTTTTCAGGTCAGATCCCAAGTAAGATGCCAATATATATCATTTACAAGGCAGAGGCCCAATCAGCAAACAAAAATTTTAGTGTGCACCTACACACACACACATGTCATAGGTCCATTTCCTCTCTTCACTTCTAAAACCAGCACAATTGCTCTCTAACTTTTGGGGCAGGTCCGACAACCGTTCTGGGCATTTTCTGAGGCTGGCTTGACCCACACTCCTATGTTCAATCTGTAACAGCAAAAGTAATCTTTATACCAGGCTGAGATCTTCATATTTCTGTAGCTGTTGAGCTAACCCCTATAGCCCAGTGACACAGGTGAAACTGTCTGAATTGTTTTGATTTAAGGATTACATCAGATCTGTATTCTCTTAAGCTTGGCGGCCTCACTAAATGTTTCATCTTTAACAGCACCACCCAGAGCTACAGCAGGCTCAACCATATCAAGGTTGCTGAATTTCAACACCAGGTCACAACTTATTCAGTTTACCTTCCTCAACCAAATTGACTTTTCATTGAGTAACCCATGTAACCTTGGAGAAGATTGCTAAAAATCTTACAGAATTGCAAATTCCCTGCATATTGAAAATTACAAATCTTCTCTGTAGCAGTGCTGCCAGCTATATTCTTCTCACAACATACCGTAGTCAATGTCAAATCTTCATTCATGGCCCTTAAGCAAAATAAAAATTTTCTGCAGTACCCATTGCAAGTAATGGGGTAACAGGCCCAATGCAAGACTTTGTGTTTTACTGTAGGATTCACCCAATTTCTGTTCTTTCGTTTAATGGTTTACGAATGATTTTTCATTATAAAAGGTGAGTAATTAGTACTTTAATTTTTTGTGATGAATGGAATCACTTTTTATTATTTTAAACTCACAACACTTAAAGCTGTAAATATCTCCACTCAGATAGACTACTTATGCTTTTGATTGTGTGACGTATTAATTGTATAAATGTGTCATAATACAATGATAATGATGGTCTTTGTGGTTCGCAATTCATTTAGTTTCAGAAGGGGAATAAGACGCATCTTCAATATTTTTGGTTCATATGCAGGAAAAGGATGATAATGATGCCTTGTCGTATTGGCTTTCAAATACTTCAACATTGATTTTCTTACTTCAACGCAACTTAAAACCAAGTGGGGTTTCTACAACACCTCAACGTCGTTACCCTGGATCAGTCACTCTTATTGGGAGGATGACACAAGTAAGCAAGCAAACATGACAGAATGGGATATCTATTACTCCTTTTAATTATTACATTTTCAATGAGCTCGTGGTACTCGATTTGAAGAAAGTGTAGAAATGTGTATTTGAGTTTACATAACTCCTTTCATGCACTTTGATTGATCAAGTTTCTATAACAACTGTAATAGCCACATGAATGTAGATCTGTAGCTTATTTTCACTTGAGAATGTCTATGCTAGTATGCACTGAGTTGTTCATTGTTTTGCTGAAGTAAATTTTATTAGTGGGACGGCTATGTTGAAAAAATGGCATCAGGCATGTTTTACCACAATAGTTTATATGTAGGCATTTAAGATGTTCACCTGTTTATATCCTATTATTTTATTTTCAACAAGAAGTACTGAAACAGGATATAATACCAACTCCATTAAGGCTGTAAGGAAGTATTTCTTGTTAGCTTTACATGTTTTTAGATGGTGTTCTGTTTTAGTGTAGCTGTACACAGCAGATTCTAATTGAGGAGGACAACCTATTCAGCCATCAGTGTGGTCTTGTTTACAGTGTAGGATGGAAGCCCTGTGCATGAAGGCACAGCAGAAGAAGCCTCTTGGAGGTGGACATCAGTCAGGTGTCAGTGGTAGACAGCATTGGGCAGCTTTCCAACAGTGGAAGAAGTACTTAATATGCACCGTACATGAAGCGAACAAAGTTCCTTCTCAAGTTAAATATTCCAGAAGACTTGAAATATCAAGATATCCATTGAAGATACAAATATTATATTAGATAGTATGAAGAATGAATTGATTGATGATTACAAATGAGGCCTGCTTATATACCTAGGCAGGTGCCTCTTCACGAAAGGTCATGTCTCATCAGACATTTCCTTTCAACATAATTACTAATTAACTAATTAATCATTATTTACATTATTTTATTCATTACATTGCCTTCCTCCTCAAAAAGCTTTGTCCTCAAAGCTTGTTGATGAAAGGCCTTGATTTTTTTTCCTGCTATGAATGTTTTCTCGTCTCGAGGCAGTCATCTTTGTTGATACAAGTCGATATGTTCCTCTAAGTGACAAACAAAATTGTCGCATTGAGAATGGATCGGACCATCCTAAATCAATCTGCTGTGGAATCTTACGACGACTTGAAACTTGTGATGAATTATCACTTGAACGAATTGCACTGAGATTAGTATTCTTCAAAACATCAATTTGTTGTTTCAGTTATGAATACATAGCTTGGCCGAGTTGTCTACTCCCATGATTTGGATGTCGATAGGGAGCCTTTTTATTTGACTTTCCCTTATTAGGTGTGTGGCAAATTTTTGATTTTCTTCTAACGAGGATGTTGTTGAGTTGGCTATAGAACTTTCACATGGGACGTTCATCATCCAAACTACAACATCTAAGTTTGTATTTTCTGCAACTTGCTTGTTTGTTTCTTGAGTTGTGAGTCGTGACATTTACTGGATCAATGTTCGTTTTTTCTTCAACTTGAACTTCTACATTTGAAGGTTTCGATGATTCCTTTTCGATAAATTTTTGTACCATGTTTTTCAATCACTGCTTTTCCTTCCTCAGCTTCTTAATTTGCGTTAGTAACTTTTCGTTGTGGTCCTTGAAACGAACAACTTCTTCATTCTTATTAGTGGTGATTTTGTCAATTTCCTTTTTCATATTTTGGATTGCCTTTTTACTTTTTTGAAGAATTACTTTTGAAATTTCTTGGATGTCTTCAGGCGTCACTGAATTTGGCTTCAATTTAACGTCCTGCAGTGTTATTTTCTTTTTTTTGTAGGAGAATGTCAAAACTTCTTTTTTGTATTAAGGATGAATGACCCTAGTGATTCCTTCCAGAGCGAACCCAAAACTATATCACTATCATTGAAAAATAAGGTTTTAACGGTGAATTGCGAGACAAAGGAATACTCCCCAATACTTAGGTGTAAATTCCCTATGTCGTATTGTTTGTCATTTGCATGAAATGAATTTGTTTCAGTTATATTTGATTCAGGGATCACTAATTGATTAGCACATTCAATACTAACATAATTATTCTTTTGAGTAAGATCGATAGATATAAGAAATTCCTTTCCCGCGAGTGACCGTTTGATTTCAATTAACGCATAGACACACATACTATAATTTTTAGGAAATCTTCCCTCTTTCATTTCCGATTTGGATTCAATTTCTTTTTCATCAATGATTGATTCCATTTTGTTTGTTGAATATTAAATACTTTTTTCTAAATAATATGCTTTGAATCCTTGTCAGATTATATACGCTTGATAAATCCCCTTTTTTAGTTGGAATTTGAAAAATTCAATGAAATTATTTTGATCAACTTGAACTTTTATATATATACATATTTTCTTTCTTTTAACTTCAAAAATCCCCTTTGAATATATATAAATATATATAAAGTAATTTTTATTTATTTAAGGAATAGATTTATGAACCTTAGATATCGAAAATCGTTTTTGAGATTGTTTAGAGTGTCGTAATTTTAAAAGGAGATTTCTTGTAACGTCGTGATTTTTAGATGAGTCAATTAGATAGTAGTGGAGTACATACACACAAGGAGTCGGTGATAATAACCTAGCAGAGATAACTGTTAGACAGGCAATGAAAAAATAAGGCGTTATGGACTGTGATTTTGTGTGTGATAGTATAATCAAATGACATGCTGATGGCGGATAGAGGCGGTTAGAAGGGCAGACCTGATGCGATGGTTGGGATGCGATGGCGGGTGGCGGGTGCGAAGGTGGTGGAGCGGTGTAGAATGAGGGGAGATGGGTCTGCAGTTTTAAGAAGTTGGACGGTGAGGTATGCGATGGGACAACGACAGGGTTAGAGAAGCTAAGTGAAATTGTGGTGGAAGGCAATGGTATTTGCAGTCCACGAACAAGTGGTACGCAAGACAAGGGTCGGACGCGACATAGCGACAACAGACGGTAGCAGAAGGTTGTGCTCGGACAGCGGTAAGTCGGACAATTGCCTTCCAATGTGATGGCACAAATATGATCTGCAGACCGTCTCTTCTAATGCCACGACTGTCGGGACAAAGAATTTGACCCACGTGACTGTCGGGGCAAGGGAATCAACCACCGAGAAGATGAAGCGATACCAAATGATGCAAAAAGAAAACGGCAGCAATGTCGGTGGTTGCTGCAATGTGACAAGGTTAGCCGCGAACGGGTGAGGTAGAGCAAAGAACTAGGCTTGCTATAGTCGGGCGTTTGTGGATGTGTGCAACACTATGAGGCTCCGATAAATGACTATAGTGGTGTTTACAACCTTAATGACCACCATTGTTGAGGGCAATACCGTGGCTTTGCAATGGTTCTCTGGCGACTCTTATCGTGAGATTCCTGACCCTTTTTCTTTCCTATAATTATTATTATTATTTATTTTTTAAATTTTTTTTTTCTTCTGCGGTATAGGTTATGCATGCTTCTTCTTCTTCTTCTTTTAAATACTTCTAGTCTTTTATTCTTTTTTTTTTTCTTTTTTAAATGAGGTCTGCTTATATACCTAGGTAGGTGCCTCTTCACGAAAGGTCATGTCTTTGCAGACATGTCCTTTCAACATAATTACTAATTAATTAATTAATCATTATTTACATTATTTTATTGATCACAGTACATGCATGTGCCAGGTTTTGACTTGCTTTATTTAGAGCCAGTATTCATCTTTAGCGAACACTATAGTTTAGTAGGCATTGAAGGGCTATAGCATATGCATGCAACATGCTTCATGCACTATCCTTGGACAGATTTAGGATTTTTTTTCACATCGTTCTAGAGCAGCTCCATATGTGTGCAGTACGCTGCATACACTATCCTTGGGAAGATTTCGGAAGTTTGTTATATATATATATATATATATATATATATATATATATATATAAGGTTATTTGGGAGCGGGGAGCGACATTTTTGAAAGCTCCCAGTTCGGGAGAAATTTTTTATATAATATATATTTTTATATATTTTTATACATATATGTCAACAAAAACATGTAGAATGATGAATTAGATATAAAAAGCATAAAAACATAGATTCAACCACATAACATCAATCATCTAGAGGTTATAATCTTCATCAACCACGTCCACAAGTTAGTAACATACAACATATCGAGTCTCATGATTCATTATCCTTAAAGTTTCAAGCTTTCAAAATTCAATACATAACATTTATCATCATTGATCACCAAAATTATATAAAAATTCTAACATGAAATGAAATGTTATAAAATGAAATGAAACAAAACAACTTTCAACTTTCACTAAGCATCATATTCATAATTCATTACCAATGAGTTATAATTGCCAACTTCAAACTTAAATAGTCATATATTGTTTACAAAAAATATTATAATAAATTTGAAAGAGTCAACAGTTATAAAAACTACTAGAAACTAGAAAAGACGAGTAAATCTATTATCTATTGCTAATGCTTGGGCCTTTTGCTGCCACGAGAAATGTCTAATATTTGAGTCTTGTTGGATAATCAGGATCTTTGTTATTAATATCACCCTCTAAGCATTAATATCCAGAGGTATCTTTTTTATTACCTTTGGATCTTTATACGGATCTTTGTCATTAATATCACCCTCTAAGCATTAACATAAGATAGAAAAAACATGGCATGTCAAGTCAAGATTTTGTTTGAGTGATGGGTACATCTTTAGTAAGGTCATGATAGAGGAGTTTGACAACCAATGTTACTCACATCAAGGTACATAGAGGGATTGGTGCTCTTGATTAAATACAAGTTCCATACCCTAATACATGACAAAATCCAATGGAAACATTGCAATCTCCCCAAACTTGAAATTCTGAAAAACTGATAAGTCTGCTAGGTTTTGAATGAGATCTAAAATTCTACTTTCTACATATCAAATCCAATAAGGTCTGAACGACACTCAAACATTCTTAGTCATTTCATGGTAATGTTAAAAATTCAAGTAAAAGGATGAAAATGAAATCTTCATTTTCGTCCTTTTACTTTCAGAATTTAACATTACCATGAATCGCATATCAATACTAGGGCCATAGGCTTGATCATTAGGCTACCCCACTCAAAAATTATTGTTTCTTTGAAAAACAATTGCATTTGGAATGTTTTTGCAAATGTGACAACACTGGTGAAAATTCCATGAAATAAAAGTTAATAAGGGAAAACTAATAACCACGAATTATGGGACACTTATTCCATTGCTGCACTACAATTTAGTTTTTGAGAATTAAGCAACTAAAGGACCTCCACCAAATCATTGACAGACAAGTCATTCGGGCTACATCTCATCACTGAAGCACCCTCGACTGTTGCGCTGCGCTGTCTCTCTAGAGCCTCTGCGTTGTTGCTGCTTTGCACTGCGTAAGCATTGCCCCTCTTAGTTGTTGAAGTCCCATCAGCCTTTGTGCTATTGCTTCCATGCTGCTGTTGCCTATGCACTGCGCTGCTCTACTCTCCAGCGTCCCAACATTGCCTCTGCTTCTTCACGATCTTTTGCACCCACTGCTCCAGTCATCCTGCTATTGCCTTAAGTCTCCCGTAGCTCGTATGTGATCCAAGAGTTTCGGCACCTTAAGGATCCTGCCTCCCCATCTGTAGCTTCTCTACAGATCAATATTGCCCCACCTCTTCTCTCGAGGCACATGAGCACTCATCGCTACATCATCCTCACTACCACTGTCCCCTCTAGTTGTTGCTGCCTTGGAATCTGAAGATTCCTTGTCCTTCCTCTTAGGACAAGTGTTGGCGAAGTGTCCAAGTTCATCACATTTGAAGCACCGGATCTTAGATAGGTCCTTCTTCTTCTATCCCTTTGATGCTAGGGCTGCATCCTCCTCCTCCTTCACCTTGACACCTTCGCCGCTGAATTCCTTCTTGGTCACCCTCCGGATCTCCTCCTATTGAAGGATACCCCACATGTCACCCCAATTTGGGAGTGGTGCTCTACCCAAAATGCTTTAGACAAAGGTCTGCCACTCATCAGTGACTGTATTCAGGGCAGTCCTTGCCAAGAGCCCTTCATCTGGAGTTGCCCCCATGGCAATCAGCTGATCTCAGATTGTCTGTAGTCTGGAGAGGAAGGGATTGATTTCTTCTACCTTGTGCATCTAGAACATCCTCATATGGTTCTCTAGAAGCATCTTCCGTTGGATAGAGCTGCCTTGATACAGCGTGGTCAAAGTTGTCCACATCTCAAGTGTTGTCCTCTTCTCGGCAATGTGTGGGACCACGTGATCCATCACCCTATCCATGATCAAGTGCTTTGCCCGTGGCTAATTCTTGTTGAACTTCTTCAGAGCGTCTGCATCGGTCGGCACATCTACGACATTTTCCACGTGGTCTCTAATACCGGACTCCTCCAAGACTGTCAGGGTTTTGGCTTTCCAGATTGTAAAGTTGGAGACAACATCCAACCTATCCTGATCTCTTAGTCCGTATGGGGCCATCTCTGGTAAAAAACTATCGAAGAGGGTACTCTTCTCCCTTCTACTGCTGCTACACTCAACAGAAGACTGGATCTGGGTTTCTTAGCGATAGAAACCCTCTAGAGTAGATGCTCCCTCTAACAACGGATTTCCCTCTCGTAAATCCTCCGCCAAATCTACTGAATCAATCCTCTACGATCACCCTCCTGATCGAATCTCAGATTTTTTTGGCTCAAATCTGTTGAGAGACTGTTCTCTTCACTTTGTCACCTTTGCTAGGCACTGTTCGGCACCGACAGAACCGATGCCACACCAACAACTTCTGAAGATCAGAAACTGCACTTCCAGCCCGGGCAAACTGCACAACAACTCTCCAACTCAGATTGCGTCACCCTCCTGGTGCTGCATTAGCCTCTTTGTGAGAAGAATGTCTCAACGTCCCTCCCTTTGTGCTACGTCAGCCCCTGCGTGAGCAGATTGGCTCTGCGTCACCTTTTTGGAACTACTTCAGCCTTTGCGTGAGCAAAATGACTCTGCGTCACCCTTGTAGGGTTTATGTTGTCCCTCTGGTGCTGCGCTGCTTTCTTCCAGATTTGTGTTGCTTCAACTACCCTTCCTGCAACAAATATCTTCAGCCCTTTTGGTGATGGTTCAGCTTGATCTGCAATGCTCTGATACCATGTGAAAATTTCTGAGCACAGAAATGCTACTGCGAAATATTGATTTACTTCTCCTACTTGATTTATTACACAAGTTATTTAACTAAAGTATTCAAAAAAACTTCGAAGTAAACACAACTAGCAGCCTACACAACTACAGATCACTTAGTGAACATCACGCACATATGACAAAGGACACAGATTTTTCAGACAAATGTCCTCGAAAAAGCCCAATGCGGGAAAATTGATGCAGCATATATGAGGGTTTATTATTATTAAGCAGCAATTTCTGAGTACGTCTAGGGTGTCATAAACTGACTCACCCAGTAGAGAAATCCTGCGCTATAGAGAGAAATGTGAGATATACCTCACTCTCGCAAGTCCCGACTGAACCGGATGAGCAACTTGTGAAACCCCAGCTAGCTCTGTGAAATCTCTACGTTGCCACTGTGTAAGGCTGCGTGGCCCTAGCTTAGGGACTGCGTCACCCTAGCTCTGCGCTGATCAGCTTCTCCCAGATCTGGTTTTAGCCCTACCATCTTAGAAACCCCAGCTTCTAGTGAATTACAAACTTTTCGTTGGTGACACTGCGCTACCCCTGCGTGGGCCTACGTCACCCTCTCTAGAGACTGCGTCCCACCCTCTGTTAGTTGTGCTGCCTCCACTACGTCTTTGCTGCCCTTTCTTTGCGTTGTACTCTTGGCTCTCTTGACCAATCACTACATCTACCCCTCACTGCTTCTCTGAGTCACTTAGATCTAATCTTCGTCTGAGCACTACTCCCTCAGAAGAATTCAATCTCTTAGACTCTATGTGTGTCCTCCAACTGACCCTAAGCCCTTCCTTTATAATTTTCTCGTTGTCAAATCAACGACCGTGATCTAATCTCTAATCAACGACTAAGATTAGAAGTAGCTTGATCCACGTCACTTAGAATGTTCTCATCACATGTGTAAATTAATTCACTTCAGTTTTTTAATTTCCCTAAGTTAGACTTAGGGTCCCCATTAAAAACTTTAATTATTTGAATAACTTTTACACCAGATGGAATTTCTCCAAACGCTTTCTAGGTCTTGGAGATCTCATTTGTTCTAGCCCCTCCACAAAGTTTCGGAGCTAGAGCACATCCGATGCTACCCCAAAATCTCAACACATGGGAGTCGCTGGGAGCCATAGTCGCTTGGAGGGCTTGGCAAGGGAGCGAGTGGGGCTCTCGGGAGCTTGAATTGTTGAGTTTCCTCTGGGGTTGGTCACCTGGAAAGGTGGGGTGGCTCCTGGAGGTTCTTTTGGTTGTGTGGATGATCAATTTGGTGGTGTTTTGTCAGTTCCACTTCCTTAAGGTGACCTAGGAGGTTGAATCAGATCATAGTAGCCTCGCGTCACATGTTTACCCCAACAGACCAGTTAACTTAGGTAAATGTGGGAGGAGGGTGTTACAACAAAAAAAGTTAGGGAGAGAAAAATTTGCTCCCGGGGTTGCTCTCGAAATTCGTTCCCTGCGGAAGCGATTTTGGGAGTGCGCTCTGGGTGTCACTCCCGAGTTGCTCCTGAAGGGAGCGTGCTCCAGGAACGAGTTCGAGGGGGGGAGCTGCTCCCCTGCAACCATGTATTTATTTTAAATTACAGCCTTATTAAATAATAATGTTTTCCTCATTGGTTTCTTTATAGATTGGTATAACCTTCAAATCCTTAACCCTTTTTCAAATTAATGCAACAAGTACTGATAAACGATGGTTAGTAGTGGTTGCAGAGATTTATTATTATTTATCAAATTGGACAAGATAGTGATCTAATGCCCCGTTTAGTTTCGCCGTTGAGACGTTTTGGATAGTCATGTCCCGTCTCTACCGTCACGTCCTCTCTTATAGGGTTGCAAGGGCAAAAATTAGGTGTAGATCTGCAATCGACAAGTTAAAGCCCACCGACACAAAATACGATTAGGGTTGTACAATGACTTGTTGACGTATTGACCCAACGGCTTGACTATGTCATGTACGGTGTATTTCAATGTGGATTGCAATAACAATAAAAGATTGTAATGGGATACAGACATCTATTGCAACTACTCCATGCCAACTGTGCGTTGGATGAGGTATTTGATCACTCAGGAATGGTTGATGCGACCTTTAAATTCATGATTTTCACTCTGATTTATTTTTGTTCAGGTCTGTGAGAGATGAGGGCAGTTGTAGTTGGTATAGTTATTGTAGGTGGTGGTTCCTAGTGATGGTCACTATGTGTGGTCTACGTTTGGCTGCGACTATAGTGTGGGGGTCCAACTAGGGATGATGGATAGAGATGTGCAACCGTCAAGTGCTGACTGTCTTATGAATATAATGTATATAAAATTAATATAAATATAAATAATAATAAAAATATTCATAATAATGATTAATATAGAAGAGGCATGTCTCTAAAAACAAGACCATTCATGAAGGGGCACCTCCCTAGGTATATAAGTGGGCTCTCATTTGTAATCAATATCATGTTATTTCATAAATCTTATACATTCAACATTCTTATATATAAGTATTACTTTTCTTGTATTGGATATTTACATATTCTAGATATTTTGAATTTTCTGTTGCTTATACGAACCTTGTTTGTACATTGGTATCAGAGCGTAAACGAACTTTGATCATCACATTGTTATCATAACATATATGAACTTTGTCCGTTACATTGATATTAGAGCATATACGAACTTTGTTCGTTACATTGGTATTAGAGCATATACAAACTTTGTTTGTTATATTGGTATCGGAGCTATTCGACCTCTGTCTGCTCAACCGCTACACAGAGTTGTGTTTTCTAATTGTTACCCATTACCTGTGGGTAGTATCCATAAGTGAATTTGTTTTTTTCCTAAATGGTTCTTAGTCTGCAGCCAACAACCCCTTGCAGTCACGAGATAACTCGATGTATCATTATCTTTGCCACTTGAGCTAGCCATATGCTCCCCCACCCATCTGTTATGAGCATATGTTTGAAGGTAGGCCTTCCATCCCCGAAGGTATGATTTTTCATTGTGTAGTTGGGTACTTTTGTTTACTTATCATGGACACATTTGGCCATGAATTAGTGGGGGGATTCGGTGGAAAGAGTGGGCTTGGTTTATACTTTTGTATCTCCTCTCTCTAATTTGATGGCTAACCTTGTATCCTAGTCTCATGGGATCTCCTTTATTGGCTACTAGCTTTAGGGGTGGCACTACATGGGAAACCTCGATTTTGGTTGCATGGTCCCGCTTCTCGACACCATACACATCACTCCCCTCCACTCATTATAACCTTATTCACCATATTTCCCATCCGGGTCCACAAGGAGTGAGCTCCCCCCTCCCTTTGCCCACAACTTGGGTCGAGCGTGGAACAATGCCCCAAAGGTTGATGCAACTAAGAAGAAAATAAAAAGCATAATTTGGCCACCCTCAACAGGAAATGCACCATAAAATGAAAAAGATGGTCGGGACATAGAAATTTAGCATGTTGGCAAAAGCCATCACCCTGGTTCCTATGAAAATTCCTAGATCTGGAATTCTACTGCAGCAATTGATGAGAAATCTTCTACTTGTTAATTACTTGAACAAGTTATTTACTGTTTTCTATAGTAAATACTAAATACTGAAACCCATACATTACAACCTTAACAAAATTAAACTGCGGAAAAAATGTGCGGAAACAAGATCTGAGCAAGCATAAATCATAGACACATGAGACCATTGTTTTTGGACTAATGTCCCCGGAAAATCCCAATGCAGGAAAACTGGTGCAGCAGTTGAGGGTTTATTTATTATGCAGTAATTATGAATACAATCTGGGATGCCTTGCTGGCCATCCACACAGAGAATCTGACTGACAAGGAGCTAGTGAGATTATCTCACATTGGCACTGGAAGGCCAAACTAGCCAAACCTCGAACTGACAAACCCTCTACTGCCTTTGCGCAATCTTTGCGTCACTCTGCATGGGGACTGCGTCACTGTTGCTTGTTGGCTCTTCTGCTGGCTAGATCTAACCCTCTGGCCTCTCTCGATATCACACCCCAGCTCTCCGGCACTGGATCTAATTGATCCTTAGCTCAATCACAGGCTTTCTCAAGGCTACTGCGCTAGCTCTGCGTAGTTGCTACACTGCATCTTTGCACACTGCTCTTTGTATTCTCGACTCAGGAAAATCTCCAACTAGCTATTATCTTTGCCCCTCTGCAAAAATCTTCTTGATCGATTTTCTCCCTGAGCACTGCTCACTAAAGAATTTCAATCTCTAGATTTTCTCTCTCGATGTATCTTCCAAATGATCAGTGTTGATAATATCGGTATCAGCAAAATATCGGCAAGGGTCTAGAAAAGATCTTATCGGGAATATCGGTGAAAATATCGGCAAATATCTGCAAGCATAAAAAATGCATAATATATTCATTTTTTTCATATTTTTAAACATATAAAGCAATAACAACATGAAATAAACACATTGGCACATAAATATGAAGAAAGCACTGATATATATGATTTAGTTGATGTAAAATAAAAATGGTACATTGATCCCTGATAATTGTCCAACCAAGGACTCAAATGTGGAGAACCAATACAAAATAACATCACACATATAAATGTATCTCATCATCATGAGTTATATGTAGCAAAACAAATAAAAATAGCAGCTATATATTAGAAATCAGTGCCCTCTCCCCCTTTTACGGGAAAACATGAGGGGTTGTTTGTCAGGCCTGCCTCTAGTAGTAGAAGGCCCTGACCCTGCACCTAATCTCAAATACTGACTACTGGGTGTGGAGCTCTGCTCTCCTATCTCTATAGGAAATGGTGCAGACGCTGATGCTCCCACAATGTCCTTCTCGTCGTCCTGCTCCTCTTCCTCCTCTTGCTACGAGTGCTACTCCTCCTCCGAGTCTTCCTCCTCTTGCTGCCCCTGTTCTAATGGTTCCTTTAGCTCTAACCATGCAGGTGACTCATCCAAGACGAGATACATCAATATTGTCTAAGGAAATGGCATATGGATCCATTGGTGCTTGTATTTTCTTCACTCGAAGGCGGATATTGTAATGCACATACACTAAATCATTGAGACGTGCGAACTCTAACCTGTAAGAGTGTCAAAAAAACTAATGAGTCTTCCCTCTTGACACTTGAGGGTCATAAATTAAATTTACAATAAATGTAATTACTCAACTAAAGGATGAAGGTCAAAGTTATACTTGTTGCGCTTTTTTGAGTGTATTTTCTCAAATACACTCCAATTGCGTTCACACCCTGAAAAACTACATGTTTGACTTAGGATTCTTATGGCCAATTTCTGCAAATTTGGTGCCCTTGCACCATAGGTTCGCCACTAAATATCTACAACAAAATAAAGAAATAAAAATTCAAAAACATAAAACATAATTAAACTTTCAAATGCAAGTTACATAATTTAATTTTAAAAATCTAGAATTATAAATAAGTAAATTCTAAATTGAAAATTCTAATGAGTGATGGCCTGTCACTTACATGGCATGAAGAGGGTCATTTTCCTAATAGCATTATCAAAGCCAAATAGGCCAACACAATCTTGATAAAACTATATCTCGCGGTTGATTTTGCTATGAAGCTCAGGATTGGGTACCATCCTCTGAATACAAGAATGGAGCCCTTCCATCACCTCACCATCAAAATCAAAGGCGCATTTGTATGAAAATGCAGGGTTGAGGAAGAGTGCTACTGCATGAATGGGTCGATGAAGCATCTCTGTCCACAGATTATCAATCACATCCCATAACAGCATATGTTTATTATGCCCAACGGAACCCTTGTCTGCATAATAAGAACGAATGGCCTCCTTGGCCCTATCCATGGCCTCATACACATAAGCCATTGCAGGCTTCTCCCCATCTACCAATCTCAGAACCTTTACTATAGGTTCACTAATTGAGCACACTTCTTCTACTCCCTTCCAAAATGTTTCGGTGTACACCATTTTTGCAATGGCTCTCCCGTCCTGTCTCTTGTTGTATCTACAATCACGCCATTCATCAGAAACAAACATTTGTTTCAACTCAAACTGACATCGAAGTAAAGACTAAAGAGTAATAAAGTTGGTGGCAAAATGTGTGATTGTAGGACGCCGCAACTCCTTGTTTTCGGTGAATCTCCTCATGAGGCTAAGAACAAAAGCATGGTTATATATAAACTTGGGGACACTCCTAGCCATATCAATCACCTCCTTCATGAAGGAGAGTTTTCCCATATCCTCAAGCAACAAATCGATACAATGTGTTGCACATGGAGTCCAGAACATTGTGCGGTGCCTCTACATAAGCATCTTGTCGATAGCCACATAATTAACTGCATTATCTGTTATGACTTGCACCACATTCTGCACGCCAATCCCCTGGATGAAGCCATCTAATAGCTCACATATCATTGCTGCATCTTTTATGTGTGATGATGCATCCACTGATTTAATAAACATGGTACCTTTAGGACAATGTATCAAGAAATTTAGAAGGGTCCTACCCTTCCTATCTGTCCAACCATTAGACATCACTGTGCATCCAGACACTTCCCATGTCTTTTTCAACTCTGTCAATCTAGAGTTGATGTCCTGCTTTTCTGCTTTAAGGATTGGCCCCCACAACTCCTCATATGTAACACTTTTGTAGCCTGGGCCCACAATAGCAATAGCATCACACATTGGCTGCGAATATGGATTGGTTTTAGTGATGCTGAGAGGCAAGTCACTCCAAAAAAGACACTTACCCATAAGTCTATTTGCTTCTAGCTTCTCTTTTTTTTTAACAACTTCTATTATGGAAGGTTGTGTTCCATGTTCTGTTTGTGGAACAAAAAATGATGACCTCCCACTAGCTGTTGCAGGTGATGCTGTGGAGCCCCTCCCACTACCCTCAGGCTCAAAATCAGAAGAAGATATGCCGAAAGATCTATCTGCACATTCAACCTTGTTTATTTTTGCCTCTTCCTTCTTTCTGTCTTTTTCATCAATAACTTCAAGAACTTTTTGTATAAGATCCAAACTAGAAACTATACAAAGGGCAACATCTTGTCCAGAGAGTCTAGCTGAATGGTATTTCAATCTCGTAACCCCCCCCCCGTTATTTTTGTCCCACACAATTTGCATGATAAATATGCCCGATTTGTCCCACCATCAGGCTCCCCATACTCCCAAAATGGGTCCAAGGCTTTTGGCATATTTGAATTTTGTAGTGAACTAATTCAAACCTAGGGCACAAAAAAAAAATGGCATTAAACACCCATGCATAAAAATTTAAAAATAATAAGTAATAAGGATGTCATTTAAAAAAAAAAAAATACTATAAGAATACAAATACATTATTTGGTATTTGCAATGTGAATTAAAAGTTGGCAATAAAAGGGTGCATAATAAGGTTTTAAAAAAAATGAAGCTTGCTGTCCAAATATGGTCAAAACCCTTGCATTGGTCCATGGGCATGAAAATCATAGTAAATAGAAGAAAAACAAAGTAGCACAATGTTGGTAGGCAAAGAGGCAAGGATGCATAGTCCTAAATCTATAAAAAAATTCATTAAAAATGGGTTTGGAAGAACATACCTGTTAATGGAAGAGATGGATTTTGTCTCACTATTCTTCAATCTTTGTTGATGAAAAACTTCTTAGGTGCTGGTGATAATGGTTGTTCGATCACTAATTCTTCTTTGAAAACCTCCACAACGCTTTAGCCTTTCTTCTCAGCCACTCACAAACAAAATGAAAAAAAAATAAATCGTTTTTTCCCTTTTCTAGCCATGATATTTTCGGTCGTCGTGCGATATTTTCCGAAATATCGCCGATATTTCGGAAATATCGCGATATTTTAGGGAAGAGAAAATATCGCGATATTTTATTGTCGATATTTCGTTTCCCTGAAAATATCGCGATATTTCGGCAATATTGTCAACACTGCAAATGATACATCAAGTCCTTGTAATCTTCTTGTTGAGACTTCAACGACCGAGATTAAATCATTAATCAACAACTAAGATTAACTTGACTTGATCTTTGACTTTTCTAAAAGATTCACACTGTTGTAATTAATATCCATTAATTATTTTAATTTCCTAAGTTTAGACTTAGGCTCCCATAAAAAATAATTAATTATTTCCATAAAACATAATCTGAGCGGAGTTTTCCAAAATCCTTTCTGGGTTCTTTGAAATACATGTGCCTAAGCTTCCCTACAAATTTCGAGACTTGACCACATCCGATGCTACCACAAATCAACAGTTCCTAAGGCCCCTCATATTGACCCCTTTCATTATTAAGGAGCTCATGATTGTCCCAACCCTTGTTGGGCGATGAACTACCCCACGTTAAAGGGGTATTCACCGCTATATCTCACACATCATGCTCTCATCCCTTGGAGCTTTGAGTATTTATAAAAGAAAAATCAATAAAGGCAAAAGCCATATGAAGAAGGGTGGATAAGCAAAGGTCGAGGTAACTCATGTACCACAATTGATCCCTCCTACATTCATACACCCAAGTGTGGGCTTCTCTTATTATAGCTACCCTTGTATTGTGGCATGTGGCTTGGGGCCTTCCCCTAATGTCCCACTCCATTCCATCATTATATCACATGCCTGTTAATTTTGTAGCATTGGAAAGTGTTCAAAGTCTCATATTTTGGGAGGAGGCTTGGACATCAGTATTCCAGAGAAACCAGAAACCTTTTGTGGAAATTCCACTCAGTTCATGCTTTATTAAAATAATTAATTATTTTAAAGTGATCCCTAAGTCTAAACTTAGGGAAATTAAATAATTAAAGGGTATTAATAAAGCAGAGTGTGAATCTTCTAGAAAACGAAGATCAAGTCATGTTTTAATCTCAGCCATTGATTAGAGATCTAATCTAGGTTGTTGGTTCATCGACGAGAACATTATAAGAGAAGGCTTGAGGGTCATTTGGAAAGCAAGCCGGACACACACTCAATACCCTAAGGAAATCAATTATGAAGGAATAGAATTCGATTTCAGAGGGAGAGGTTGTAGAGGCAGAGTTGTAGAGGCATAAGGAGGAAGGGGAGTCAACAGAAGAAGAAGAAGGCAGGAGGAGGACGCAGAGGGGACAACGCTGAGCAGCAACACTGGTCGTCCATGCAGAGTGACGCAATCCAGTGCAGTGATTGCACAGAAGACCACGCAGAGTGACGCAAAGTGAGAAAGGGTGCCTCCCGTGTGTCAGAAATTCATTCGAAGGGTTCGGAAAAATGATCTCAAGTGTATTCTAGACATCTGCTTGTCAAATTTTTGTAAATGATTTCCACTGTTGAAGAATAATACAAACCCTCATTTGCTGCACCGGTTTTCCTAAATTGGGGTTTTTTCCAGGGACAATTGTCCAAAAATAACTGTGTTCATGTGATTGTTTCTATTGCGTTATATGTGTTATATTTGATTTTTCTGCTTATGATTAAGTGAATACTGTAGTTGTGTGTATTTCAAAATTTACTGAAAGTATCTGTAAATAAATTATGACAAATAAGTAGGTGAAATAAATCAATCACTGCAGTAGTATTTCAGCTTGAAAATTTCGTATGGTATCAGAGCAAAAGGTAACAAACAAAAGAGGAGGTTTTGCAATGGAACGGAGGTCCAACAACAATGCAGCATCAACTCGGAAGGGTTCACGCAGTCCTCCAAAACGCATGGAGGAACAGAGGGATCATGACGTTTCAGTTCTAACGTTCGAACTAGAAGAGGATTTTGCTTGTGTGTCTAGCCTCTCCATGGCCTCTCCAGGGGTCTGGTATATTGAGAGTGGAGCATTTGCTCACATGACGAGAGTTCGAGAATGCTTCTTGAGCTACCAGGAAGAGCAGATGAATTTTTAGATCACGATGAGAAACAGGGGCAATGTTGAGTTTTTTGAGTTTTGGGGTAGCATCGGATGTGCTCTAACTCCCAAAATTTGTGGAGGGATTAGAGTACATGAGATCTCCAAGACCTAGAAAGAGATTTGGGAAATTCCATCCAGTTTGGGAGAGAATTAATTAATTAATATTTTTAATTAAGGACCTTAAGTCTAACTTAGGAAAATTAAAATATTAAAGGTAATTAATTTAAACATGTGATGGAAATGACTCAAGTCACTCTGATCAAGCTTTCTTTTAATCTTAGCCATCGATTCAAGATTAGATCATGACCATTTGTTTCCCAACGAGAAAGTATAAAGGAAAGGCTTGGGGTCAGCTGGAGAATACACACACGGAAGCAGAGCACTGAGAATAAGCTGAAATTCTAGGGCAGGTTTGCTAAGAATTTTCAGAATTGTTTCAGCTCTAGCGACGGGTAGTATTGGCTAAGGGGATGATTTGATCCCAGTGCCAAGAATCAGCAAGAGGCAGAGAGGCAGCATCAGGAGCAGCGCAGAGAAGCAGGGGCAGCAGCAGTAGCTGCGTAGCGTAGAGGGCTTCAGCCACTACGCAGGCCCAGAAAGGGCAGCGTTGGGGTTTCTAGAAGCAGAAAGTGGCTGAGTCCTGTAAATCCCATTTGAGGGTGTGGATTAGTCAAGTTTTCAGTCTCCAGAGCAACAGGTATTGCTGCAGATCTATTTTCTTTGTCGGGTTATCCAGTAAGGTGCCCAGATTTGCTGTATTCAGAAACTACTTAATAATATAAACACTCTAGCAGCCAAAAGACTGGTTTTATTAGCATTGGGTTTTTTCTGGGGACAATTGTCCAGAAAATCGCGTGTGTCATTTTGTTTGTGTGCATGTATTCTGTTTTAGATCTGAATCGGTGAAAGTCTGTTATGTGTTTACTTCGATGTTAATCCGAATTTTCAGCATTAATAACTTGATTAAGTAGGAGAAGTATAACCAGATCTAACAGTAGGATTTCTACATAAAGTAATATTCAGAATTTTCCATAGCCAAGTGTACCCCTATTGGAAGAGGAACCATAATATTTCAAACAGAATCTGGCAACAAGCTTCGGGCCACCAACGTACTACATGTACCAGGATTGGGGATGAACTTGTTCTCAATGTCTCAACTTTAGAACAAGGTTACGATGTATACTTTATTGGCAACAAAGTTTATTTCAAACACCCTAGTTGGAAAAGGAAGGCGCAAAATGGAGTGAGGAGCCATAAACTGTATAAGTTACAGCTTGAGTCTCCAATGGCATTGATAGGCAGTACTGATGAAAGGGATTTGAATGAATTATGGAACAAAAGAGTGGGGCATCTACATCATGGAGCCTTGAGGATCCTTAAGAAGAATGTCACCAGAGCTTTAGAACTTAGCACCAGGATAGACGATGTTTGCAGGGGGTGCGTATTAGGGAAGTATGCCAAGGAAGCATTTCCAAGAAGCAATAGTAGGGCTGAGTGTGTTAGAATTGATACACTCAGACATTTGTAGACAAATGTCCGTGAATGCTCTCAATGGTGCAAAGTATTTTGTCACCTTTATTGATGACCATTCCCGAAAGGCATGGATCTACTGTTTGAAGACCAAAGATGAGGTCTTTGAGTGATTCAAAGAATTCATGGCTTTGGTAGTAAATCTAACCAGGAAGCAGATCAAAATATTGCGATCAAACAATGGTGGAGAGTACATTGATAAGGACTTCACGAGGTTCTGCGCAAAGGAAGGCATCAAGGGAGAATGGACAACTCCATATAATTCGAAGCAAAATGATGTTGCAGAGGGGAAGAATAGGACCATTGTGGAAGGTGCGAGGGAAATGTTGTATGATCAAGACATGCCCAAATATATGTGGGTTGAAGCTTGCAATACAGCAGTGTATGTGCAGAACAGGGTGCCTCATAGAGCATTGGGTAAGGTTACTCCTGAGAGTGTGTTCACTGGCAACAAGCCTGAGGTGTGCCACTTCAGGATATTTGGTAATATAGCTTATTGCCATATACCCGATAAGAAGAGGAAGAAGTTAGATCAGATTGTAGAGAAAGGATACTTTGTGGGATATAGCGAAAATGCAAAGGCATATCACATCTATATTCCTGAGAGTAGGAAGATCGTAGTAAGACGGGACGTGAAATTTATGGAGGAGAGATCCTTCAGGAGATCCTGAGAGATGTCTACAGCTACGTAGTCTGAGGAGGATCCGCTGGTTCAACCACATCAACCTACAGAAGATGGCTCTAGTGCCTCTCCATGACACAAGGATCCTAAGGAAAATTATTCCGAGGAGGTGCAAGAAGGAGAGTAGGTGAATCCACCCACCACTAGTGGAAGGACGAGCGGAGAACTTCAACAGACTCTGAGGGGTGCAAAGGAATTTATTAGAGCCCCTAGAAATTGATGCACTGGTAAAATTCTTGTGAAACTTTAGCTCTATAAAAAAATGAATCCTTGGGAGTCAGCATCCTCCTCCACTTCATCTACCTGCAACAATAAACACTGCACAGATTATGCCCACAATTGAGTTCTGAAAACTCCATCTAACGGGATGATGCCACCATTCCCATTCCTCTTAAACTACTCTCAGCGATCCTCAACCACCCAATAGACAAACTCAGATCGAAGACTACTCTGTTTTCTGCAAACCTCTATTCACCTTTTTTATCTACTAGAGCTTGGATTGATCAATCTATTAGTTGCTGCAAGTGAAAACATAGCGTGCTAAAGAGGAATGCAGCACTAGAAAACCATTGCTGATAAAACTGCAGTGTTATAAAGGTAAACGTAGCGTGTAAAGGTAGTGTAGCACTTCCAGCAAATGCATAGCGTCTCAAAGGTATGTGCAGCACATATAACCTCGCATTGAAACCAAAGGCTATCGCAATGCTATGTAAGGCGCTTAACAAATACCTTCTTGGCGCTCATTCGCACAATCGGACCTTCCGCTATAACCAGGCCCTCATCGCACTTCCAAGGATTTTTTTTAACTCACCTACCATCTCCGATTGCGATATAGGTTCCTCATTGTTCATCTCCAAACTCAATCTTCCGACACTATCGCACCCATTCAATTCATTGGCTCGTGCACAAGTCGCCTCGTCAACTGCTGACTATTCAAATCAATCTCTGTCCACTTACATTGTTGGATCATTATCCCAATGCACAACAACCGTCGGTTTGTTAACTTCTCTTCTCTGCGTAGTCTTAACCCAATACTCTGCACTTCTTCGTCAATCGATCTCCATTATCAAATCCTTGCCATTCTCTGCGCACTTAAACAAACCTCTAACTCCATTGTTCACTTGTGTATTTATAACTACATGCAACTATGCGCCATTCGTTTTGATACAGGATACCTTCAGCCTTTTAGCGTTTCTATGATTACTCGATCTTCTATAGGTTCAGTCATCATCAATTTGTGTTATAACCCTCAATAGGGTTTAACACAGTTTGCCCCTTTGACTAGCATCAATCCACTTCACATAGTTTTATACAACTCATGTCTTCGACCTTCAAAAATTTATGTTCACACATAACTGGATAATACAGGATTTCTTTGTTCACCCAGACATTCTTACTTGTTCATGTTTCAACAAAATAAATGCATGATCACTCTTTTCAAGTCACAAACAAATCTCTACAAAGACTGGAACCTCTTGGTTCTACCCAGCCTCAGACTCACTGGAATCATACAGTGATTCCACCCAACTGTATTCAATCGGTCTTACGTGTGCTGAATTAGCCATTCACACAACTAATTTCCATTCATCAATTATTGTCTCGATCATGTCACATACAGATTGCAAAACAATGACACACAATCATCATTAATCTACCTTTTCATTAAACAAATAAACTTTACATGCACATCAAAGAAACCCTTGAACTGTGTCCATGGCCTGGTCTACCTTTTTCATGGCCATCTTCTATTCTAGTTCTTACATACTACCTGTAGGCTTACAATTAGATCTCCTCTGTCTCCCCATTCCCTTCGAATTCTAACTAGGAAGAAAACAAACTACTCACAACCTCCTCTCCACAAATAGAGGAATTTACTATTTTTAGAAAAACTATCTCCTACTAACTAGCAACAAACTGACCAGATGGCTCAATCTCCTCGCACGGAGCTTTAGATAGCCATCTATTCCTATTTTAACTCAGAAACTGACAACATACAAAACTGACAGTAATTATCCACTAAAATACTTTGAAAAATAAAGTTCTCCAAATTCTTAGGACTGCTAGTCTTCTTCCCAAGCCACAACATGTGATCTGCTGTAGCTCCTAGAGACAACTTTGAGTGCAAAATACCAGTGCCTAGGACATCTCAAAATCCAAGGTTAAATGTAGACAATTACAAGGATGCCTCTGCCAGAATATGGATCAAGAGAAATAATGGTTTTGGTGGTTCAAGAATGGAGAAGATCTTGGAGACTGATTCCTGTGAATTACCCTATACTGCAAGAGGGCTCAAGAGACTGAATGGCTGGATGGCTTTCAAATGGGCCAAGTATGAAACAATGAGCAGAGGCTTTCAGATTATGTAGAGGTGCTGGGGAAGAACGAAGGAGGAATCCACAAAAGACAGGCTTAAAATCCTTAAGCATCTGTCTCCCGTGAACTCAGAAGAAGCAGATGCAAATGAAATATGACTAACAGTAGAGATTCGTGGTGCGCGAATGAAGGAAGTGCAACAAGTTTAACACATGAGCGTTATACATAAAATGAATTCATGAATAAAAATGCATACCACTGGCAGCGACATTACACGAATCATCCATAGCAGCGGACCATGAAAAGATGATTATGCATAGACATGAGGTTACTGATAAACAAAGGGAATACAGATACATAGTGAATCTGGAATCCAAATAAATAGCGTTGTATCATATTAAGTTCAAAAAAGCTCTCCCAAATATGTATTTCAGAGCACAGGAAGCACAATCATACAGAATTGCAGCAAAATTCTCCAAAATTCAGAATTTTTGTATCATCTCTGAATTCTCTACATATAGAGTTCCTAGTGAGGGTTCATGATCGAATAATCCTTCATGATCGACCCACATGTGTGAAAATCAAAATATCCTAACAAACTAGTTGAGCGTGCATCAAGCAATCACTCCTGTAACAAAAAATCAAAACAGAATCAGGTGAAATCGAGATTTCACCAGCAAAACATCATAATCAGAAAGTAAAAAGAAACAAAATGATGGGTCACGTAGGCCAAATCCTGGAATCTTCCATGGGGACGGCAAGGAGTGGCCGTGAACAGGTAGGCAGTCTGGTTTCCACCACTTGATTGCATCTGTTGTCGAAATGCCTCCACTCCCTCGTTTTCATGATTCACATTATCCGTAATGAAATGGCCAGTTGTGATGCCCGTGCCTCGCTCTTTAGCGGGGATTTCCTGGACCAACTGAATTAACCATACCTGTGTTGTTCCGCCAAAAACCCATGCTGTGCTTTAACTTGCAAAAACCAGAGACCGGATTTCGGAGGGGGGCATGGATGGTTTGTGGTATTGGATGGGAGGGGTGCGAAATCACTGTGGGTTGACATGTAGCACTGAAGGCGGTTTCCAAGACCAGCCATTTCGAACCCCTCCCCCTCGGTGTTATCCTTTGGAAGGTGCTAGGGGGACAAAAACATCTCATGAGCCGTTGGATGCGTGATATGGAGTGGAAATGAGGGGAGGATGGCAGAAAGGAGAGTGGAGTTAGCGGGGTTCATTAACACTGAAAAGAACGGAACAAAGGCTGTGGAAGGGCATATTGATGACGTGGAGGGAAGGTGGGGCCCGAATTAATATCGCAGATCGCAGCTCGGGAGGATTATTATAAGCAGCGAAGGGTAAAGGTTACGTGCTGTGATGAGCAATGTGCGGTGGGCAGAAAGTGACGTGGCAGACGGAGGTGGGCCCTGACTGATATTGCAAATCGCAAGTTTGGGGGTTTTGTTATGAGCAGTGAAGGGTAAAGAGTTAAAAGCTACGATGTGCGAAGTGCAATGAGCAGAAGGGTGACGTTGTGCTATTGAAAGAGAATTTGAGAGATAGTCTTCATCACGCAAATTTGACTGGTCTTTAATCTCTGAAGGAAACGCTGCTTGCTGAGGACGCTCTTGTGGATCTAGACAATTAAGTTCAGCTGCCTCTGTTTCCAGATCACCAGACTGCTGTTGATTTTTAGTGTTGTCCTCTGGGAAGCACTCCAGCTCTTCCCCTTCTTCATGGAGGGTAAGTTCGCCTCCCTCTTCTTCAAAATAGGCTAGGTAATGGTTTTCTACATGCTGTCCAAACACCACGATGGGTTGTTCTTCTTGGAGATTAAAGGGTGTTGGCCCTTTTTCTGTAATGGCTTCTTTGAACTGCTCTTTACTAGCAGGACTAGGAGGGGTTTGTTCTCTTGATATTGACCCTTCATTTTATTCTTGCCATCGGGTTCTCTTTCTGAAGGACCTGAGGTCATACTTCTTGTGGAGTTGAGCCTGCATGAAATCCACGAACTGTCCGCAGTAATTGTCAATATCTTGATCTTCTGGAGGGACTTTCTTCTCTTCTTGCTCCCCTTGCAGGATGAGTTCACCCTCCTCATTATCAGAGTAAGCGAGGAATTGATTCTTTTCATTGTCTGTGACTTCCTCGGCCTGTTCGTCCAACTCCCCTTCCAAGTATAGAGGAGGTTGGATGTGATCTTGTTGTTCCTTCCTTTCCCGCTGCAACAGCTATAAAGGGGGCTCCCGATACTGGAGATTAAACCCATGGTTAGGAATCATTTGGTTAGGACAAGGAGGGGAATTTTTAGCCTCCAACTCATGCTTAACTAGCTTATTTGAGAGTTTCTTGATTAGTTTATTCATTTCTTCAATTCTATATTCTTGAGATTCCCTTTCTTGATTTGAAGCAGAAGCCTCCTCCCTGTTCCTTCTTCTGACTTCATGTTTTGTCTTCCCCTTAAATTTACCAGTAGAAGCAAAGTTTGCTTCTACCTCCAATGCATTAGTCTGGATCTGATCCAGAGATGTGGATTTTCTTTCTTTTAGGGGGAACCCGAACTCTGGTTCGAAAGCTCCTGCGAAGACCACCTTAGCAGCTGCTTGGGGAGGCTTTATTTCCACATGGAGATTATTATAGAGCTTATTGAACCTCTTTATGAATTCTGTTACATCCTCATTGTGTCTCTTCTTGAGAGCATTAAACTTTGTGAGAACGTATACATGGTCATTCTTTCCTCCCCATTTTAAGAAATTTTCCATTTCTTCCCATGTGTGCACTATGTTATCAGCTAGAGACTTGAACTATTTTCGAGCTTCTCTATCCAAATATTGGACAAAAATCCTTAACATCACATCTAAGTGCTCTACATTCACGTTCTTAGCGAAGGCACAAAAGGTTTCAATATGTCTTTGCGTAGAAGTATTATCTTCTCCGGTGAATCGAGGCAACTGCTTTAGATAGGCTTGCAACATATCATTTAGAGGCTGAGGGAGGGCCAACGGGGTATACTTGTTCAAAAGGAAACTTGGCACAGCCATGTGATTTAGAAGTGGGGTAGATGGTGGATCTTAATCTGGTGTGAGGCCTGGTGAAAGCCAAGATTACTTCTGATTAGGACTATTTTACAGTGGAGTTGCCAAGGTGAGGAATACGCAACTCCCAACCTTTCGTGCTGACCTTTCTGAAGGGTGGAATTTATGTCGTCCCCCAGGGAAAAGATTTCTTCATTCGTATCCCTGGCAACAGCGCCAGAAAGATGTTGTAGCTCCTAGAGACTTCCTTGAGTTGCAAAAGACATTTTAAAATCAGAGGTTAAATGTAGACAATTATAAGGATGCCTCTGACAGAATATGTATCAAGAGAAATAATGGTTTTGGTGGTTCAGGAATGGAGAAGACCTTGGAGTCTGATGCCTATGAATTACCCTATACTGCAAGAGGGCTCAAGAGGCTGAATGGCTGGATGGCTTTCCAATGGGCCAAGTATGAAACAATGAGCAGAGGCTTTCAGATTACGTAGAGGTGCTGAGGAAGAACGAAGGAGGAATCTGTAAAAAATAGGCTTAAAATCCTTAAGAATTTGTCTCCCGTGAACTCCGAAGAAGCGGATGAAAATGAAATATGACTAGCAGTAGAGATTCGTGGAGCACGAATTAAGGAAGTGCAGCAAGTTTAACACATGAGCGTTATACATAAAACAAATTCATGAATAAAAATGCATACCACCGTCAGCTACATTACACGAATCATCCATAGCAGCAGAGCATGAAAAGATGATTATTCATAAATAGGAGATTACTGATAAACAAAGGGAATACGGATACATACTACTCATTGCCCCATCTGGAATCCAAATAAACATCGCTGTATCATATTAAGTTCAAAACAACTCTCCCAAATATGTATCTCAGAGCACAGGGAGCACAATCATACAAAACTATATCATAATTCTCCAAAATTCAGAACCTTTGTTTCATCTCTGAACTCTCTACATATAGAGTTCCTAGTGAGGGTTCATGATCGAATAATCCTTCATGATCGACCCACGTGTGACAATCAAAATATCCTAACAAACTAGTTGAGCATGCATCAAGCAATCATTCTTGTAACAAAAAATCAAAACGAAATCTGGTGAAATCAGGATTTCACCAGCAAAACATCATAATCAGAAAGTGAAAAGAAACAAAATGATGGGCCGCATAGGCCAAATCCTGGAATCTTCCATGGGAACGGCGAGGAGTGGTCGTGAATAGGTGGGCAGTCTGGTTTCCACCACTTGATTTCGTCTGCTGTCGAAAGGCCTCCACTCCCTCGTTCTCATGATTCACATTAATCGTAATGAAACGACCAGTTGTGCTGCGCATGCCTCGCTCTTTAGCAGGGATTTCCTAGACCAACTAAATTAACCATACTTGTGTTGTTTCGCCAAAAACCCATGTTGTGCTTTAACTTGCAAAAACCGGAGACCAGATTTCGGAGGGGGGCATGGATGGTTTGTGGTATTGGATGGGGGGGTGCGAAATCACTGTGGGTTGACACGTAGCACCGAAAGCGGTTTCCAAGACCGACCATTTTGGACCCCCCCCCCCAAGTGTTATCCTTCGGAAGGTGCGAGGGGGACCGAAACAACTCATGAGCCGTTGGATGCGTGATATGGAGTGGAAATGATGGGAGGATGGCAGAAGCGAGAGTGGAGTTAGTGGGGCTCATGAATACTGAAAAGAGCGGAACAAAGGTTGTGGAAGGGCATATTGATGACGTGGCGGGAAGGTGGGGCCCGAACTAATATCGCAGATCGCAGCCCGGGAGGTTTATTATAAGCAACAAAGGGTAAAGGTTACGCCCTGCGATGAGCAATGTGCAGTGGGCGGAAAGTGACGTGGTAGATGAAGGTGGGTCCCGATTGATATCGCAAGTTGGGGGGTTTTGTTATGAGCAGTGAAGGCTAAAGAGTTAAGAGCTGCGATGTGCGAAGTGTGATGAGCAGAGGGGTGACGTGGCAAGGTGGAAGTGGGGCCGCTCGTAGATCGCAAATCGCAAGTTTCATATGTGAGCAGCGGAAGGTAAGAGTTATACTCTGCGGGGAGCGATGTGCGGGTAGCGGGGAATGGATGACGTGGTGGAAGTGGGGCCACCTGCAGATCGCAGATTGCAAGTTTTATATATGAGCAATGGAAGGTAAGAGTTATACTCTGCGATTTTGCGATGCGCAGTGGCGGGAAGATGACGTGGCGAGGCGGAAGTGGGGCCGCCCGTGGATTGCAATTGGGAGTATTTGTTACGGGAAAACGGGAGGTAAGTGCTATAATCTGCGGGGAGCGAAGTGCAATGAGCGGAAAGTGGAAGGTGATGTGGCAGAGAGGGTAGGTCCCACTTTATATCGCATTTCGGGGTTCGGGAGCGGAGATGAGTGAATTATTGATGATAAAGGTTCATGCGGAAAGGTGAAAAGGGCTAAGGTTTAATCACATCGGGGGTTTTGCGAAAGAGTGCGATGGTAAATGTATGGAGCTTTGCGATATGCAATCGGTGATTAAATAAGGGGCCTACTTCTCCACCTTGTGTGCGGTCACAAGCCAACATGATCAATACCTCATATTGCTGGCTCTACCCTTATGCCCCTGCATCAAACTCCCAAGGTAGGAAAATTATGACCTCCAGGTCATATGCATCCAATGCCCAATCACCTGGTTCCAAACCTTGTTTAGCAACTCTCCACTGCCTTCATCAAGTTCTCTATCCAATTCTACACATTCACCTTTAAGCTGCTGACTGCCTTCTACCACCCTTTCATCCTTGATGTCCTTGAGGACATCTTCCTCTGCAATGTTCATTTGTTGTCCCTGAACTTCAGTTTTACTTCCATAGTCAGACTCCTTCAACAAATATTTCAGGAACTCAGCTTCCCTTTGACAAATTTCACATTCTTCATCATAATGCCAATCATAGCGTTATGCTTCCATACTACTTTCACCTTCTATCTCAGCAAAATTGTATTGCTTGAGATCAGCTACCTTCTCTGCTGCATTTATCATTTCAGCTTTTAAATCATACTTCAGAGCTTCATTTTCTTCACTGTCCCTTAAGACAATTTTCTGTTCATCATCACCATACTGCAGCAACATAATTCCATCATCATTGAGAGACATCAAAGCCTCATTTCTCTCCATTTCAGCTTGATCTTCAAAACCAAATTCCTGATTTGAACTCACTTCAGATTTCCCTGTTTCTACACACAGATTGTTATCAGAATTACATAAAATTTCCAGCACTTCTACCCTGCTCTGTTTTCTTGTGAATTTAAGGTTCCTGGCAGCCTTCTTTTCAGATTTGTCATTGATGACAACTCCCTCCTTATTCAGCTCAGATTTACAGTCTGAATACTCATTCTCTGGTTTTCTAGCCTCTTCTCCAAAAGATTTAACTCATACCACAAACCTACCATCTCACTTGAAATTTCTTTCAGAAGCTCTGAACAATCTTCACTATCTTCTTCCTCTGCATCAATTATCAACCAGCTTTCCTTATCTTGGCTGTCTTCAAGTTCAACATCCTTTAGTATCTGATGATCATCTAGAACAACACTCAGTAGCTGCTCTTCTTTGGCATCAACCTGCAATAACTGTCCAATATTTACATGATTTTTCACAGCAGTATTCAACAAGTGATCTTCCTCCTTCATCATAAGGTTATACGGACCTTCTTCCATCTCTATAGAAGACAAAATTCTGCTTTCCTCTTCTCCTATGAGAACATGAGATAGTTGTCCTGCTTCAGTATTCCCGCATTCATACACAAAACATTAATATTAAAACCATGAGATTCTAAGATCTGTCTAGATGGTCTCACCATCAATTCTTCAAGCTAACTTTCACTGTCAAAATACCCCATCAAACTCTTCTTGAATTTTATATCCACTTCAGCAGCTTTTTCAAGAAAAATTTCTGTTTCATATTCACAGGAACAAACTTCTTTCTGCTTCATTAATTTCTGCTCAAGCTCAACTTTCTTGAGCTCTCTATCTTTCCTCAAAGCTAGTGACTGTAGTCTTTGTTTCTGCTGCAATGCAGACCATTGCACTCTCTTTCTTTTCATCACCAGCCATAATATTCATCTCCATTACTCTTTTGAATTAGCTTCTCTAGTTTACTAAACCTTTCTTTGAATTCAGCAACCTCTTTGTCACATTCCTTTTGACCTGTCTTCTGAATGTCCTTCAGCTGAACATCCTTCTTCACCTGACTGTAGTCCTTCTCTGTATTCCTTATATGATTATGAATAGTCATCTCCTTTCCTGACTTCATGACAATATCAAGAGACTGTCTTTCTTTCCTCATGACTGAGCAATCTACCTGACCACAGTCTATCATCTTCTCCCTTGTCTGTGTGACAATTCCAAATGACTGTCTGCCATAATCGGAGTTTATACAACCTACAAGCATACAATAATCATTTGTTTCAAAACCATAATGATCCATCGCCGCTCTTGTTGTCTCAAACATCAGCTCTTTCAGCTGGTTCTCATCCTTCCAAGGATCCATGAAACCATCAGTTGGTCTCATGTCTTCATCCTCATCACTACTATCACCAAGAATGGACCCTTGCTCAGGTTCACATAAGTAAATCTCTTCTTCAGCATACGTCTGATGCTGCAATTCAACTCTTCTAAGTTCTTCTTCTAGCTGCACGTGTTTCATGTCTCAGCCTACTCTGCCACTGACTCCACTTGATTTTTTCTTCCGAAGAACCCAACCATACCTTTGGTGTTCCATATTTCTCTATACAAAGTCTATCATCACTTCCATCTGCAATTGCATTTCAGCTATTTCCCTGTCAAGCTTATCCTGACTCGATTTTCTATGGCCTTTCTTTGAGCCTTTACTATGACTATTGGCAACCACAGTCTTCTTTCCCTCATGAGCTCTTCTTTGTACATCATGGACTACAAACAAAACATCACTGCAAGCTGAGCCCATCAACTTGTCTGTAGATACCACACTAAGCTTCTCCATGCTTAGTCTTCTATAGGCATCTTCGCTGACTCCTCTCTCTTGATTGTGACTCCTCCTTGAATCTTTCAGATAACCATCAGTGGTCATCTCTTCTTCTTCCCTCTGTGGAATCATCGTGACCCACCTTGTGAGCTGTAAGAAACCTCTTTTATCTTTGAAACAAGTGTAGTACTTGTCCCCAGTGCCAAGTTATCTCTTGGTGACTCTTCTTCTTCTTCTTGGCTCTTCAAACAGAACCTCTCCTTGACCACTCCTGCTCGTCAACTTTCAAACCTGCTAGGTTGCTACTTTTCCAATTTCTCACTTCTTTTGGAGAACTACAATCATCCTCCCTTCTTCCACAATTTATTTTGCTATTTGGTTCAGTCACAAACCTCTTTACTCTGTTTTATCCTCTAAAGCTTTCTTTATGCTTTCAACACTCAACTTTACTCACCATTTCTTCTACACTTCAACTAAATAAATTCACGGCCAACTCCTCATTTCCTATTGCTACGACCTGCAATCAGTTAGTCTCTTCACAAGTAACTGACAAATACAAATCATCACCTTTTGGCCACTTACACTTCATCATACACTACAGCTGTCACTTATATTCACTGCCAGCTTGCTATGAACTCCTTTGGTCACAATGTTCCCTACTGTCTTAATTCCTTTTCTATCTAGAACACAACAGTCCTAGACTTCCACCCTTTACTCAATTTGGTCAGTTGAACAATCAACTCTTCATTGATTGCTTCTTTCATGCAACTCATACAACTTTGCATTCCCAGTTAGAGTTGTCTTCCAATCTTTCAGATTCAAAATCCGATTTTTCTAAAACTTCTCTGCATTTCGACTGCTTCAATACTCTACAAAGGAGCAAACCTTTCGCTCTGATACCAAATGATGCACTGGTAAAATACTTGTGAAACTTTAGGTCTATAAAAAAATGAATCCTTGGGAGTCAACATCTTCCTCCACACTTCATCTACCTCCAACAATAAAGACTGCACAGATTATGCCCATAATTGAGTTTTGAAAACTCCATCTGACGAGATGATGCCACCATTTCCTTTTCTCTTCAACTACTCTCAACTATCCTCAACCACCCAATAGACGAACTCAGATCGAAGACTACTATGTTTTCTGCAAACCTCTATCCAACATTTCCATCTACTGGAGCTTGGTTCGATCGATCTATTAGTTGCTATAGGTGAAAGCGTAGCGTGCTAAAGAGAAACGCATCGCTAGAAAACCATTGTTGATAAAAACACAGCGTTATAAAGGTAAACGTAGCGTGTAAAGGTAGCATAACACCTCCAACAAATGCGTAGCGTCTCAAAGGTATGCGCAGCACATATAACCTCGCATTGAAACCAAAGGCTATTGCAATGTTATGTAAGGCGCTTAACACATACCTTCTTGGCGCTCATTCGCACAACCGGACCTTGGGCTATAACCAGGCCCTCATCGCTCTTCCAAGGATTTTTCTTCACACACCTACCATCTGTGACTGCGATATAGGTTCCTCATCATTCATCTCCAAACTCAATCTTGCGACACAGTCGCACCCATTCAACTTATTGGCTCATGCACAAGTCGCCTCATCAACTGTTGACTATTGAAATCAATCTCCATCCATTTACACCGTTGGATCATTATCCCAGTGCACAACAACCGTCGGTTTGCTAACTTCTCTTCCCCGCGCAGTCTTAAACCAATACTCTGCACTTCTTCGTCAATCAATCTCCATTATCAAATCCTTGCCATTCTCTGCGCACTTAAACAAACCTCTAACTCCATTGTTCGCCTGTGTATTTATAACTACATGCAACTATGCGCCATTTGTTTTTCTACAGGATACCTTCAGCCTTTTAGCATTTCTATGATTACTCAATCTTCTACAGGTTCACTCATCATCAATTTGTGTTATAACCCTCAATAGGGTTTAACACAGTTTGCCCCTTCGACTAGCATCAGTCAACTTCACATAGTTTTATACAACTCATGTCTTCGACGTTCACAAAGCTCTGTTCACACATAACTGAACAATACAGGATTTCTTTGTTCACCCAGACATTCTTACTCGTTCATGTTTCAACAAAATAAATGCATGATCACTCTTTTCAAGTCACAAACAAATCTCTACAAAGACTGGAACCTCTTGGTTCTACCCAGCCTTAGACTCACTGGAATCATACAATGATTCTACCGAGCTGTATTCAATCAGTCTTACGTGTACTGAATTAGCCATTCACACAACTAATTTCCATTCATCAATTATTGCCTAGATCATGTCACATACAGATTGCAAAACAATGACACAAAGTCATGATTAATCTACCTTTTCATTAAACAAATAAACTTTACATGCACATCAAAGAAACCCCTGAACTGTGTCCATGGCCTGGTCTACCTTTTTCATGGCCATCTTCTATTCTAGTTCTTACATACTGCCTATAGGCTTACAATTAGATCTCCTTTGTCTCCCCATTCTCTTTGAATTCTAAGTAGGAAGAAAACTAACAACTCACAACCTCCTCTCCACAAATAGAGGAATCTACTATTTTTAGAAAAACTCTCTCCTACTAACTAGCAACAAACTGACCAAATGGCTCAATCTCCTCGCACGGAGCTTTAGATAGCCATCTATTCCTATTTTCACTGAAATTGATAGCATACCAAGGTTGCTTGGGAGTGGGAGCAAAAATGGGGAGTGTGAGAGGGAGCGGGAGCGCCATTTTCATAAGCTCCCGGTCTGGGAGCATTTTGGGGAGCGTTTTTTATAATACATATACCTTTTATATTTTTTTTATATTTTGATGCATATATGTCAACAAAAGCATGTAGAATGATGAATTAGACATAAAAAACATAAAGACATAGATTGAACCAGAGGTATCTTTATCATTACCTCTAGATTCGTATAGGGATTTTTGTCACTAATATCACCCTCTAAGCATTCGCTCTGGGAGCAGGTTCGAGGAAGCGCGCTCTGGGAGCGGGTTCGATAAGGGGAAGGCGTTCCCCCACAACCTTGCAGCATATAAAACTGACAGTAATTATCCACTAAAATACTTTGAAAAATAAAAGTCTCCAAATTCTTAGGACTGATATTCCTCTTCCCAAGCCACAACATGTGATCAATGCATCACATTGCTGGCTTTACCTTCATGCCCCTGCATCAAAAATGAGAAGAGGGAACGCAGACAGCCAGACAGGTACCAGGCACTGGTCGCACAGGTTGGAGAACCCTCTAGTTTTCGAGAGGCAGCTCAACATCAAGTGTGGGTAAACGCTATGGTGGAGGAGTAAAACTCCATCATGACAAATGATGTATGGAAAGTAGTCCCTAGACCTCCGAACAGATCGGTTGTAGGATCAAGTTGGATCTACAAGATTAAGTATGCTGCAGATGGCAACATAGAGAAATTCAAAGCCAAGTTTGTGGCTAAGGGGTATGCACAGAAGGAAGGGATCAATTATGAAGAAACCTTCGCCCCTGTAGCTCGGTACACTTTGATCAGATCTGTCATCTTTTACTTAATTTAAGGAAAATATGCGGATAGTCAAGATCCCATTCCAGTAGAGGAATGGGTGGACTTGAGATTTAGAGGAAGCTGCAGTATGGATGAGGCAGTGGCAGAGATGGTGTCACAGGCAGCAGTACAGAGTGCAGCAGTGCAGAGATGAGGGGCAACAACCAAGACATCAACAGCATAGTGGATGCTTCAGGTTAGAGCAAATGCACTTGGTATTTTGCTTGAACACTTTTCTCGCTAAGGGGGAGTGTTGATTTTGTCATTGGAAAGTGTTCCAAGTCTCATATTTTGGGAAGAGGCTTGGACATCTGTATTCCAGAGAACCCAGAAACCGTTTGTGGAAATTCCACTCGGTTCATGCTTTATTAAAACAATTAATTATTTTGAAGTGATCCTAAGTCTAAACTTAGGGAAATTAAATAATTAAAATGTATTAATAAAGTAGAGTGAATCTTCTAGAAAATGAAGATCAAGTCATGTTTTAATCTCATCCATTGATTAGAGATCTAATCTGGGCTATTGATTCATCGACGAGAAGATTATAAGAGAAGGCTTGAGGGTCATGTGAAAAGCAAGGCGGGCACACACTTAGTACCCAAAGGAAATCGATTCTGAAGGAATATAATTCAATTTTAGAGGGAAAGGTTGTAGAGGCATAAGGAGGAAGGGGGAGTCAGCAGAAGAAGAAGAAGGCAGGAGGAGGACGCAGAGGGGACAGCGTTGAGCAACAACACTGGTCCTCCACACAGAGTGACGCAGTCCAACGCAGTGACTGCGTAGAAGACCACACAGTGTGAGAAAGGGTGCCTCTCGTGTGTCAGAAATTCTTCCGAAGGGTTCGGAAAAATTATCTCAGGTGTATTCTAGACATCTGCTCGTCAAATTTCTATAAATGATTTCAAATAATAATACAAACCCACATTTGTTGCACCGATTTTCTCGCATTGGGTTTTTTCAGGGGACAATTGTCCAAAAATAATTGTGTTCATGTGATTGTTTCTATTGCATTATATGTGTTCTATTTTATTTTTCTACTTATGATTAAATGAATATTGTTGTTGTGTTTATTTCAGAATTGACTGAAAATATCTGTAAATAACTTACCACAAATAAGTAGGCGAAATAAATTAGTCACTGCTGTAGTATTTCAGCTTGAAAATTTCACAATGCCATCTGCCATTTGAAGGATGTACCATGGACATGTCACTCTCGTTAAAGGATGAAAACATCTAATAGGGTCCCTTGTAAAGCTTCTTCTTGAACTTGGAGACGCTTGTTCATTCTAAAGCCCACTTTGGAAGGGCATGCCACTATGAAGTGTCCACTTGAGTACATTGGTTATAAGCTCATTTATTCAATTGCAATAATCTTTGTTTGTACTGGAAGGCGAGGGGACACATTGGATCTTATATAAGATTGTGGGTGGGTCTTCCTCTTGGGATTGGTCTCCCTATACACCCCTCTCGAGAGGGCCATATTGGCATTTTTAGGGTCTCCACCATAATAGAGAGAAGATTGCCACTTCATGGGATCCTTCAGTTCCACTTATTGCTTGCTCATGTTCCACCTATTTGATGATCATGATGCACCTGGACCATGTAGCCCAGTCAGCTCGACTCTTGCACCACACACTTGGTAGTTGATCCAAGGGGCCTAGATGAGGATGTGTCTCGCCATGGGAGACAATGACAGGGCTTGCATCATTCTTCCAACCCTTACAAATGGGATACATGCTTATTCGATCCATTTGGAGACCCATGAGGGAGTGTTGATTTTGTAGCATTGGAAAGTGTTCCAAGTCTCATATTTTGGAAGGAGGCTTGGACATCTGTATTCTAGAGAACCCAGAAACCGTTTGTGGAAATTCCACTCGGTTCATGCTTTATTAAAATAATTAATTATTTTGAAGTGATCCTAAGTCTAAACTTAGGGAAATTAAATAATTAAAAGGTATTAATAAAGTAGAGTGAATCTTCTAGAAAATGAAGATAGTCATGTTTTAATCTCATCCATTGATTAGAGATCTAATCTGGGCTATTGATTCATCGACGAGAAGATTATAAGAGAAGGCTTGAGGGTCATGTGGAAAGCAAGTCGGGCACACACTTAGTACCCGAAGGAAATCGATTCTGAAGGAATATAATTCGATTTTAGAGGAAGAGGTTGTAGAGGCATAAGGAGGAAGGGGGAGTGAGCAGAAGAAGAAGAAGGCAGGAGGAGGACGTAGAGGGGACAACGTTGAGCAACAACACTGGTCCTCCACACAGAGTGACGCAGCCCAACGCAGTGACTGCGCAGAAGACCACACAGAGTGAGAAAGGGTGCCTCTTGTGTGTCAGAAATTCTTCCGAAGGGTTCGGAAAAATTATCTCAGGTGTATTCTAGACATCTGCTCATCAAATTTCTATAAATGATTTCAAATAATAATACAAACCCACATTTGTTGCACCGATTTTCTCGCAATGGGTTTTTTTCAGGGGACAATTGTCCAAAAATAATTGTGTTCATGTGATTGTTTCTATTGCGTTATATGTGTTCTATTTTATTTTTCTACTTATGATTAAATGAATATTGTTGTTGTGTTTATTTCAGAATTTACTGAAAATATCTGTAAATAACTTACCACAAATAAGTAGGCGAAATAAATCAGTCACTGCAGTAGTATTTCAGCTTGAAAATTTCACAATGCCATGTGCCATTTGAAGGATGTACCATGGACATGTCACTCCCCTTAAAGGATGAAAACATCTAATAGGGTCCCTTGTTAAGCTTCTTGTTGAACTTGGAAACGCTTGTTCATTCTAAAGCCCACTTTGGAAGGGCATGCCACTATGAAGTGTCCACTTGAGTACATTGTTTATAAGCTCATTTACTCAATTGCACTAATCTTTGTTTGTACTGGAAGGCGAGGGGACACATTGGATCTTATATAAGATTGCGGGTGGGTCTTCCTCTTGGGATTGGTCTCCTTATACACCCCTCTCGAGAGGGCCATATTGGCATTTGTAGGGTGTGCACCATAATAGAGAGAAGATTGCCACTTCATGGGATCCTTCAGTTCCACTTATTGCTTGCTCATGTTCCACCTATTTGATGATCATGATGCACCTGGACCATGTAGCCCAGTCGGCTCGACTTTTGCACCACACACTTGGTAGTTGATCCAAGGGGCCCAGATGAGGATGTGTCTCGCCATGGGAGACAATGACAGGGCTTGCATCATTCTTCCAACCCTGACAAATGGGATACATGCTTATTCGATCCATTTGGAGACCCATGAGGATGTTTTGTGCCCCCCCCCCCAAGCCACATGGGGGCAACACAGGTCATTTTCTTGGATATCAAGGGGCCACCTTGTGAAAATTTCATCTAATGCAGTAACTGAAAAATATTCTTCTAACTGTAAATTTGATTATGCAATTTATTTGCTATGACAAACATCAAATAAATTTACAACTGCAATTTTAAAAAAAACTTACGGTTGAAAAGAAAATACTGGAAATAGAGAAATTCTAGCACACACAAGAATATTAACATAGTTATTTTTGGACAATTCTCCCCCGAAAAAAACCAACTTGGGTAAACCAGTGCAGCAGATGAGGGTTTTCTTATTAATCTTCAACAGCAATTCTGAGTACAAGAATTTTCGATGCCCTATTGACAATCTAAATAGAGGAAAATATTGAGAGAAATTTTGTGAAAAATTTCTCTCTCCATAGCGACTTTCTGCCCCCAAGATGGACCCTCTGCGTCACTCTTTGTGCAGTGACTGCGCAAAGCTCTAGTGGACTACGGTCTCCCTCACACTATCTCTTCCAAAATCCGGAAATCTTCCTTCTGGACTTCTAGTGCTACCCTATCTCACCCTCTGGCTCTATCTCTTCTGTTTCATCACAACCACTGAGAAAATCGAACTTCCTGGGCAACTCACTAGTGTGTTCTCCACCTACCCATCGACTTCTTCTGATAATCTTTTGTTGGAGTACCAACAACCAAGTTTAAAACATAATCAATGGCCCAAATTATTTCTCTGTCGATCCGTGTGAGTTTCTATATGATTCTCACCTCATCTCAATTAGTACTGATTAATTAACCATATTCCATAAGTTTAGACTTACGAAATATTTAAAAATTGGTTAATAATCTAATTGAGACACTTATGGGTGGAATTTCCATAAACGATTTTTGGGTTTTGGAGAACTCGTATTGTAGCCTCTCCACAACATTTCATGGCTATAACACATCCGATGCTAGAAAAACTAACACTCCCTCTTAGCGAGGAATGTGTTCTAGTGCTAAATTTGCTGCCACAACACCCTGTCTCTGCATCATCTCTTGTCATGCTCCTAATATCTGGCAACTGCTGCCTATCAACCACTACGCAACTCTGATATGCATCTGTGCTGTTGCTGACCCAACTGAACTGCTACCAACGCTGCATCTGCACTGCAACATCTACAACTGAGAAACATCCAAAGTACTTGATCCCTGCTACTAAAACGGGTTCTCCACCATACCCATTTGTTCCCTGAACTGGATGAACTTAGTTCTCCCTAGAGCTTTTATGAGTATGTCTACCACCTGACCTCCTGTGTGTAATATCCCCAAATTGGGATTGCTAGCAAGGCATGCCTGAAAAATGCATTTTTCAGGAATGTATGCTACAACAAACAAGATTGGCCCTTGGATCCCTTAGATCGGAGTATCTAAGTTCTAAATCCAAGAGGAAATCAGAAACCGAACAAACTTGGTGAGATAAACAAGCTTTTCACACCTAGAATGGCTGGAAAATGCCCAATAATGGACTGCAGCAATATGTAAACACAATGTTGGAGCTGCAACAAGCTATTCATCCATGGAATGTGTCAAGAAACACTTCAGCATCAATTTTATGTACAACAGCAAGAAGTATGATCCATTCTACCCACAAAAGATGGGGAAAAGCAGCTATTTTAGCCCTAAAAACGTTAAATTCAGAGATTTGCGTAAAAATAAGGGCAAAGGATGGTGGGATCCCTTAGCTTAGGTCATAAGAGACTAACATACAAAATTTGAGTTGAAACAAATGACTCTAGCTATGTTAAACAGATCTCCCACTCTCAATATGGCTTAAAAATGCCCAATTCCCATGACTTGACTCAACAGAAATTGACTGAAGCTTATGCAGTGTGATTTTCTGAAGGGTTTGAATACAAAATAGCTTGACTATGAGATCTGGAGTTTATTACAGGAAAGCATGAAGAAAAATGGAGATTCAGCTCCTTTATACATCAAAGAGGATAACCCGACAAGGGTTTCATGAGATCCACTGCATAAAAGTGCAGATCTGCAGATCTAGATTTGAAAAACGCAGTATACTGCAGCAGTTTCTTACAACTTAGATCTAGAGCAAGATATTACATAAACAATTAGATCTACAACAGATCCATATGTAGAATGTCTTTATTATACATCCCCCTTGGGGTTTTCCGCATTACATGAAGGAACAGGAGTAGATCTAAGTTTTACTGCAGCAGACCTGCAGAATGATTCAGAAAATGTGAAGTGAACATAACAACAAATAAATCAGATCTGAAATAGACATGGATTAGATGGCTAATCCATGGATCACCACAGTGAAGGAAGAATCCATACACCAGAGATCTCTCCCTCAAATGATTGCCGGAATACCCTGCAACTCTGCAACTGAAAATAACGTAGTCCAAGAGGACAAACTGCGCTGTAGGCTTGAAGCACAGGTTGGCCTGATGCCAAGATCAAGATCTGAAGCTCAACAGATAATACACTCTTCCATGAGGTTAAAAGACACACTCACTGAGAAGAGGTACTAGTACAATCTAGATTTGAGCAGATCTAGTCTCCACTTGTTGCAGCTCACTGAAACAAGTAAACCCCAACAGGATTTACGCTGTCTAAGGGAGATGGAGCTTGGCCATATGCCTGATAGTGGAAGAGAAGTGCAATGCCCTCCAAGAGCTACTCAATGGAAGGAGAGAGAATCCCTAAATGGGAAATCCTCACAAGTCTCTGCTAAATAGCCAAGAGAACCCGAATTGTCTAAATAGACATAGAAATCAATTATCATCAACAACCTTCTCTTGAGCCTTCCCCTTCCTTTTATAAGATGAGAGCTTGAGAAACCCTAAACCACTTTCAAAACTTTAGCTCCTTTCACATGAAGACCCTCCATCTAGAACTGCGCTAATCAACAAGGAGGTTCAATGCATCTGGATAGTGTTGTGATTTGGTCCTGTTGACCCAGTCAATCTCCTCAATCCTTGTTCACATACAGGTGTATTTTATTTAGACAGCCATGAGTTGCCTCTGTTCACATTGGGCATTGATTTATTTTGATGTTTTTAGGAGTTTACATGTCCTCCTTTACATTTTATTCATCAATTTAGAAAATCAACACAAAATGAAATATTACACTGTGGGAACATATGTTGAGATTTTGTGTATCTAGGGTAGCATCAATTGTGCTCTAGGTCTCAAATTTTGTGCAAGGACTAGAGTACACTTGATCTACAAGACCCAGAAATGGATTTGAGAAATTTCAAGTTGTGTTCAAGTTATTCAAATAATTAATTATTTTTAATGGATTTCCTAAGTCTAACTTAGGAAAATAAAATAATTAAAGTGAATTAATTAACACGTGCTGAAATTGTCTTAAGTCACATGGATCAAGCAGTCTTTTAATCTCAGTCATTGATGGATGATTTAATCTTGGCCGTTGAAGGGTTCAACGAAAACGTATAAGAGAAAGGCTTGAGGGTTAGTTGAAGAGACACAATTTTGGTAGAACTGAGGAATAGATCTAGAATTCTAGGGTGGTTTTGCTAAGAATTTCCAATAGAATTTCCTGCAGTGAGGGGTCATATTGGCCAAGGGAATGTTCTGATTCTAGGGCCAAGAGACAGCAAGAGGGAAGAGGAGCAGCCACAGGGACAGCGCAAAGAGGCTTCAGAGCCATGCAGAGCAGCATGGACAGCGCAGAGGAAGCTAGATTCACGTTGGGTTGACGCTAGCCAAGTAGAGGTAGTGCAAGGGCAATGTAGACCCTCCTAGGGTGACGCAGGCCCTCCTAGAGCCACGCGGAGGCTGACGCGGTCCCTCCAGGGAAACGCTGGGGCTTCAAAAGCAACGCTGAGTGTTTCTAGGGTCAGATCTGGGCTGAGTCATGTAAATCCCGTTTGAGGGTATGGATCAGTCAAATATTTGGCACTAGATCTTCAGGTTAGCTGTAGATTTTATATCTTTTATTCTCTGTCGGGTTTTCCAAGGTTGGAACCCAGATTTCCTGTACTCAGAACTACTTAATAATAAAACCCTCATATCTGTTGAACCAGTTTTCCCGCTTTGGGTTTTTCTGGGGACATATGTCCAAAAATCCATGTGTCACTTTGTTGCATGAGTGAATTATTCAGTTAATGATCTGCATGTGTAGGCTGTAGTTGTGTTTATTTTCAGTATTTTCTTAATCTAATTTCTGAAAATAACTTGTATAAATTAAATCAAGTAGGAGGAAATAAACCAATACACTGCAGTAGAATTTTCACATGGTATCTGAGTGATAGCAGATCAAGTTGAATCTCCAGCAATCAGCTGAAGAATTATTTGTTCTGTAGGGTGGCAGAAGAAGAAGCAGATTTGGAAAGGGCATCTTGACAGCAAGAGAAAGCAGATCCAGAAGACAGTGTTGAAGCTGCAGAAAGCCTCTAGGCTTACGCAGACCCTCTCTAGGGCAGTGTAAGGATTGCATCACTCGTTATGCAGTCCACTTCTAAGCCACGCCAGGACTTCGCTAGGCCATCCAGGAGGACGTTGTCCAGTCACTTCTCTTGTTGCAGAATAATTCAGCCAAGTTTTGGAAGCAGTGCTTCAGATCTTCAACAGTGCTGGTAGGGTAGAGATTCTGCTGGTGCAGAATTATGCCTAGCTAAAGCAACAAAGGCGGGAGGAAGATAGTTATTCAGCAGATCTGAGCCAAACAGTTCTGAGATTCGATCAGGAGGATTGGAGAATACTGTCCGTTTGAGTTTTGGTGGAAGATTTCTAGAAGGGAAGTCAAATTTGAGCAAGAAGCAATTACTAGAGGGTTTCTAGTCACCAAGAAACCCAGATCCAGAGGGAGAAGTACTATTTTCTTCAGATCTGAGCAAAGATGGCTCGATATGGATTGAGGAATCAAGAAAGATTGGATGGCATGTCCAACTATATGTCATCTGGAAGGCCAAAATCCTCTCAGTTCTGGATGAGTATGGTGTGAAAGATCATGCAGAGAAGACACTTGTTGTACCAACTGATGCAAATCCACTCAAGAAGTATGAAGAAAATCAAGAACGGACAAAGCGGTTGATCATAGACAGGGTCAAGGACCACATGATTCCGCATATTGCTGGTAAGAATATAGCAAATGCTATGTGGAAGGCTTTGGAGGTGATGTACCAAGGAGGCTCTGTGCAAAGAAGAATGCTTCTGGAGAATCAGATGCAGATGTTCCAAATGATGAAGGGCGAAGAGATAGATCCATTTCTCTTCAGACTTCAAGTTATCCGTGACCAACTGATTGGCATGGGTGCTACTCCAGACGAAGGGCTCCTAGTGAGGACAACCCTAAATGTTGTCTCTTAAGAATGGGAAACGTTTGTCCAGAGCATTCTGGGAAGGGCAGCATTACCATCATGGGTAGATATGTGGGCTATTCTTTGCCAAGAGGAGATTAGGAGGATCACCAAGAAACAGTCTTTTAGTGGAGGAAGCGGATCAGCCAAAGTAAAGAAAGAAGAGGAGGAGGATGCAGCCCTTGCATCAAGGGAAAAGAAGCAAGGGAAGAAGAAGAAGGACCTCTGCAAGGTCCGGTGCTTTAACTGTGGTGATCTTGGTCATTTTGCCAGCAGTTGTCCTAAGAGGGAGGACAAAGGAGCTTCTGATTCCAAGGCTGCAATAGCAAATGAAGAAGGCTCTGATGGTGATGCAGCCATGAGTGCTCATGCACCTCGAGAGAAGAGGTGTAATATCCCGTTTTGGGGATATCTCTAAAACACAAGCAACTCCAACCAGAGATGGACTGGGAGGGCGTTTACCAGATATTTCACCTCTGAGAAGAGGGTGAGATCTGGAGGCTACTTGGCCCTTTCCAGACTCTGTCTAAGAGTATGGGATAAACACACCAAGTGGTATAGAACTAGAATGCTCGAAGATATATAAAAATAACAGTAAAGCAGACATACAATAGCATAGATAGTATGTACGACAAATCATCCAGAAATATAGAGAGAGAGTGCTAAGCCATTTTATTATACTGAGAAATATAATGAAGTACAATAGGTGATCAGAGTGATGGCACCTAGTCTTGCTCAAGGCAAGTGAAGAAATACTCTCAGAATATCCAAGAAATGGCTGCTCTCTGAACTGTGTCCCAGCTGCTGGAAAACTGCCATGTAGCTGCTACTGCTGAAGTGAACTGATGATTTGGGGCTAATCCCCTTGCCGGAATGAGCTGAAAATCTGGAATCCACCTCTACTCATCAACCACAGCAAAACCCAGAAATCATATCTGAAATGGCTGACCCCCGAAAATCACCCCCTTGGGGAATTACGCTGCCCTCCAAGGCTCTGCGCAGAGGCTAAATAGGAATCACTGAAATGCCGCCTCAAACTCCACCAAAATCCTCCCAAAGCCAAAGGTTGATCCTTTGCTCAATCTCCAGGCTCAAAACCACTGCAAAAAACCCAATCCGGAGCTTCCCTAGAATGGACTACGTCCTCCCTCTCAATGACTGCGCAGTCTCTGAGTGCCCAGCTCTGCAAGAAACCCAAACATCAATCTTCCCACAAACTGCTGAAGAAAATACCTTGCCCGAGCAGGCACTCGAAGTCCCCCGGGGCTAAGGGCGAGATCTTCGATCGGAGACACTCAGCGCACTAAACTGTACTGCAGACAGGCTAAACAACCAGCGTGGTCAAGAAGTCAAAACGACCAGCTCAATATCATCAACAACGAATGATCAAAATGAGGAGGCTCTCCCCTCTATATAGCATGAGTCCTTCTCAACCCTAAGGCTCACCTCCTCCAACGTTGCCACGTGCTCCCTCTTGACCTGCGTAGTCCCTCCATGTGTCTACATGGGTCCCCTCTCTGCGTGGTCTCTTGGCCCCCATGGCTCACTTAAGTTACAACATTGTGCTACTAGGGAGTGAACTTTTATTTCTAAAGTGAGTTATGTCTTCTTTACTCACCTTTTTATTTATGAATAAACTATAGACGGCAAAATTGAGAAAAATTGAATATTCCAATTAGCCATAGGTAATTAGGAATATTACAAGAGGTGGGGTGACATGGATATATAGAGTATCCATAAACGGATGGCGAGATCCTTCAATCAGCCCTACTCTTGGATCACATAGAGCTACGGGAGCCTTAAGATGGTAGCGGGATGAGTCGGGAGATGGTTGCAAATGACCACATTGAAGAGCAAGAGGGAGTTGTAGAGCTGAAGATGTAGCAGCGTGATGCAGAGGCATCAGCAGTGTGGAGGTAGCAGCGCAGAGAAGCTGGGCTCACGCAGTGCAGTGTTGTAGCATGACAGTGTCTCCAAGGGGACAGCGTGATTCAGCATCCAGGGAACTTCAATGGTGGAAGGCAACTTGACTTATCTGTCAAACAGTTGGGCAGAGTCTATCAGTTGCTTACTTCTCAGCAACTGAGTTTCAATGCAGCAGTTAGCAATGGCAGTGCTATGGGCAACGTGATGCAACAATTTGAGAGGGAGTTGCAGTACAGATGTGGCAGTGTCAGTGGCAGTGGCATGGGCAGCAGTACAGAGAGAAACAGTGCAATAGATGGAGGGCAACAGGCCAAGCATCAGCAACACAAACCAAGTACTCAAGATCTTGTAATGCATGGTGTGATGTATTGCTAGAGCACAGTTGTGATGCTAAGAGGGAGTGTTGAGACTTTTGTGTATTTCGAGTAGCAAGATTTTCAAATAATTAATTATTTTTAATGGATTTCCTAAGTCTAACTTAGGAAAATAAAATAATTAAAGTGAATTAATTAACATGTGCTGAAATTGTCTTAAGTCACATGGATCAAGCAATCTTTTAATCCCAGTCGTTGATGGATGATTTAATCTTGGTTGTTGAAGGGTTCAACGAAAAAGTATAAGAGAAAGGCTTGAGGGTTAGTTGAAGACACACAATTTTGTTAGAACTGAGGAATAGATCTGGAATTCTAGGGCGGGTTTGCTAAGAATTTCTAGTGGAATTTTCTGCAGTGAGGGGTAGTATTGGCAAAGAGAATGTTCTGATTCCAGGGCCAAGAGACAACAAGAAGCAAGAGGAGTAGCCACAAGAACAACGCAAAGGGGCTTCAGAGCCACGCAGAGCAGCAGGGATAGTGCAGAGGCAGCTAGGGCCACGCTGGGCTGACGCTGGTCAAGTAGAGGCAGTGCAGGGGCAGCGTAGACCCTCCTAGGGTGACGTAGACCTCCTAGAGCCACGCAGAGGCTGACGCAGTCCCTCCAGGGCAACGTTGGGGCTTCAGAAGCAGTGTTGAGGGTTTCTAGGGTCAGATTCGGGCTGATTCCTATAAATCCCATTTGAGGGTGTGGATCAATCAGATATTTGGCACTAGATCTTTAGGTTAGCTGTAGATTTTATATTTGGCACTAGATTTTCTACCATTAAATATTAGAGGTTGGGATCTAAATCACTCTTGACAAATCCCAATTGCTGCAAGTAACTATCAATCCGACCATACCAAGCCCTGGGAGCCTGCTTCAGCTCATATAGAGCTTTCTTCAATCTATACACATGAGTGCGCTTCTCATGAGTTTCGAATCCCTCTGGCTGTTCTATATACACCTCTTCTTCTATTACCCCGTTCAAGGATGTTGTCTTAACACCCGTCTGGTGAATCTCCCATCCAATCTGAGCTGCTAGGGATATAACAAATCTGATAGATAAATATCTAGCAACTGGAGCAAAGGTCTCCTCGTAATATATTCCTTCTTTCTGTGCATACCCGTTTTCCATGAACCTAGTCCTGTACTTCTCTACATTGCCATCTGCAGCATACTTGATATTGTAGATCCATCTAGAACCTACAACTGATTTGTCTTCCGGACTCGGCACTACCTCCCAAACATCATTTGTCATGATAGAACTATACTCTTCTACCATGTCATCCACCCACACCTAATGTTGTGTGACTTCTTAAAAGTTGGAAGGTTCTGCAACTTGAGCTACCAAAGCTTGACATTCCGTCAGGCTTCCTGCGCTATCTCTTGTTTGTCCTAGGAGTTCCGATAAACTCCTATGTATCTCTTAATGTCTTACAAGCTTCTCTACTGGCTCTACCACTGGTGGTGGGAGGTTCATCCAACTCCTCCTCTTGTCCCTTCTGTTCTTTCTGTTGAGAACTCCCCTGATCTCCTACCTATGAGGAAACATTGGTACTAGTCACTGTACTTGATCCCTGTGATTGTTCTCTTGCTAGTCCCAGTAGTTGCTCTAGATGCTGAACTAATGGAACTTCTGCTGACTGATTTTGATCACCTGCAGGCATCTCTCGAGAATGTTCTAGAAATTCATGGTGTGAATGTTCTAGAAAGTCACATGGATCGATTTCTATTTAATCCTAGCCATTGATTAAGATGTAATCTTGTTCGTTGAAGTCTCAACGAAGGTTTATAAAAGAAGTCGACGGGGCTTGGAGAAGACACATTTGAGACACTTGAGCAGTATGATTTTACTAGGAAATCGATTTCCAGAGTAGCAGTGTTTTGTTGTCGGAGGGAGATTCAGTGAGGTCAAAGCAGTGAGAGAGGGGCAGAGATAGTGAAGCAGAATTAATTAAGTCATGGTGTGAATGTTCTAGAAAGTAACATGGATCAATTTCTAGTTAATCCTAGCCATTGATTAAGATCTAATATTGGTCGTTGAAGTCTCAACGAAAGATTATAAGAGAAGTCGATGGGGCTTGGAGAAGATACACTTGAGACACTTGAGCAGTTCAATTTTACTAGGAAATCGATTTCCAAAGTAGTAGTGTTTTGTTGCCGGAGGGAGATTCAGTGAAGTCAAAGCAGTGAGAGAGGGGCCGAGATAGTGAAGTCGGAGGAGGCATTCCAAATTCAATGAGTGCATTTGCAGAGAGGTAGAGAAGCCACAGTGAGGCTGACGCAGTAGCTTCAGTGGGAAATTCGTATTTGCTGGCGGAGAAGCAGTGATTCAGTGCCAGAAGTTGGGCAGAGCTTCCAGAGGCTAGGAGGGTTAGTTTCTCAGATAGTAGTTGATGAGACACCTTGAGGTGATGCAGTTCCAAGCTGAGTGATGCAGAGCCTGCGTGAGGGTGACGTAGTGACTGCGTAAAGGAAATTTGGACGACTCCATTTCGAGCTGATGTGAGTGCTCAGATTCGCCTGTGGATGGAGGGAATTCCTCACTAGATATTTTTCCTAGTTTTTCTCTATAGGATTGCTAGGTTGGGTATCCAGTTGTACTCAAACATTTCAATACTGCATAATAATAAAACCCTCAGCTCCTGCATCGATTTTCCCGATTTGGGGTTTTCCAGGGACATTTTTCCATAAATAACGATGTTATTTTGTGTGTGTGTGCATATATTTCTTCCAACATTTATTTTCTTCCGCAATTTATTTGTGTAGGTTGCAATGTGATTGATTTAGTGTTTGCCATGGAAAACTTCAAATAAATTGTTAAGAATTAATTTAACAATTAGTAGAATTAATTGTAGTTGTTGCAATAGGGTTTGGGGTCAGTGGAATTTTCACATGGTAACAGAGCATAAACGACCAACCAGAGAGCTCATTAGCAGAAGAAAAGAGGAGTTTCGCTGCTCAACTTGAGCAGCAGTTCGAAACCCCAAAGGGATGCGCAGTTCCTTGGCCAAGAGGCCGTATTTCTCGAGGAAAATCAGTTTTTTCAGAGAGAGCGACAAAAAAACTCGATTTCTCCAGATTGAGAAATTCCACAGACAAAGGGAGAAACTGGTATTTTCTTGCAGAGCAGATCTCTAGTTGGACGCAGTAGTTTCTGCAGCAGCAGAACTAGCGTCTAGAGGAAGAAGAGCACACATTGAGGGAAAAAATTCCTCAGGGAACTTCTAGTCTCAAGAAGTTCGTTTTCCCTTGCAGATCAACAGTCGTTGTGGGCAAAGTTTCTCACTCCAGAAGGGAGTGCGTAGAGCTGAGCAGTAGTTGAGCAGAAGGGAAGAGGAGATTTTTGGCATTTTTTGTTAAGATGGCGACAATCAAGCTTCAGGATTGGGACAAGTTGGATGGAGCTTCCAACTATGTGATGGAAGGCAAGGATTTCATTCCTTCTAGACGAGTATGATCTCAAAGCATATATCGATAACGTGGTAGCTATCCCCATGGATCCAGATCAGCTGAAGCAGTACAAGAAGGAGATGGAGAAGGCAAAGAGATTGATCCATGATGGAGTTCGGGATCGTGTTATCACACATAGCGGTCCAGGGAATGACCAAGGTGATGTGGGATACTGTTTCCACGCTATACTAGGGATCTTATGAGGAGCAGATGATGTACTTCGAGGAGAAGCTGAGATGTACGCAACTGCAAAAGGGGGAGCGCATAGATCCTTTCCTTACCAAGATTTAGGAGATTCGAGATGAACTAGCAGCTGGAGGGTCAACACCTCAACCCACAAAGCTAGTGCGAGTAGCTCTCAACTCTGTCTCAAAAAAGTGGCAGGTATTTGTCCAAAGTATTTAGGGAAATGAAACCTTTCCAAGATGGGACAAGATGTGGGAAGACTTGCAGCAGGAGGATTTGAGGCGAGATCTGATGAAGAGCACCATCAGTGGCAACAACTACAGTAGTGGATCGAAGCAGGTGAAGGAAGAGGAGAATGTGGCCCGTGCATCAAAGGGTCCTTTAAAACCCAAGGAAAATATTCACAATTGAACTTTAAGCCATAGACCTTTCCTTGCTGAAAATTTCTGCAATTTGAGGCCCAAAAAGGCTCAACAAAATTCAGATTTTGTAGGAGGAGAAGAGAGGCAAAGCCTCCTTAATGCCCATGGGCAAGAGAGAGGGAAAGGGCCAAGATGAAGTCGGCCTCACCTAAGAAGAACACAACCTAAAGTTGGAAATAGTCTCTAAATTTGAACCCCAAGGTCCTGCATGCAAACTTTTAAGTAGTATTTTGAAGATGAATCCCACAAGTAGCTGCAAGAAAAAAAAGTTAGAAATGGGCTACAACAACACAACAAATATTAGTTCAAGAAACTAAAAACTATGATACAAAGTAATCTACAAAAGGCTAAGCCAAAGAGTATGAGTAAACTCTCCTCTTTGATTAGCCATGACTTAGCTCTTTGAAATAGCCAGATATTACTAAATGAAGTGCGATACTTTAAAAGTAAATTTTTTATTTTGATTTTGATGCAAGAAATAAGAGTCTGAAACTTACAGGAACCCCTACAAGAGAAATCGAAATAGATGAGACTTTGGAATTTAACGCAGGCGTGTTCTCCTTGAATATTTTCAAGAGTGGGTTGGTTCTTCTGAGAATTTCCCCTCACGCTTGAAAGCTTGACCGAAGAAGGATTCTTCTACAAAACTTCCCCAAAAGCCATTAGATCCACATAAAATTAAATAAATGCAATGGAAAGAATTCCTAGAGATATATTTGACATCAACTAGAATATTTCTCTTCCTAGAGAAATTAAACAATTCTTATGCTAATACGAGATAGATGCATATCAACATAACTTGAAACAAGCATGAAGAAGTAAATAGAAACATAATAACAACATGTCAAGAATTTACCATATACAAGGAGAATAACACCATCACAAGTAACCCCAAAGTCTGTTGTATTATATTGCAAAATGTGTATACAATCCAGCAGTGAATCCTCAAGCCCAATAGCTCATATTACATGATCATATGAGAGCCCATGGCTTTATTATATAGAGAGTTGGGAGAAAATCCCAAGGAAGATGGCATGTGAGAACTGACGTGGGAGAAAATCCCAAGAAAGAGCAATTCGAGTTCCAAGTGGAGATGAGAGACACACCAAGGTAATTGGAAGTCCATACCTGGTACAATAAACAAGTCCATGAGTGAAACAAAGAAATGAGATAACTCCAGTGAAACAATCCAAACTTGAACCAAGTGTTGCCACCTCAGATGATGATCTCAAAGAAGCTCAGCATAAATCCCATAGAACTATGTGGTCATCTCCAGGAGAAACTCGTATTTCTCCAAGTGATAGTGCTAATGTGAAAAATCCTAAATTTGGATTCCTACTGCAACAAAGTTGAATTACTTCTCCTATTATGTTTCATAATTATTTCATTACAGTGAAATATTGAAGTAATTTCTGAAGCAGTCTACACAAATAATGTAGCGGAATAAATTTAAGTGCTGAAACAATCTGAACAAAATATAATGAAAAACATCCACATTTGACACATTTATTTTTGGACTAAGTCCCCGGAAAAACCCAACTTGGGAAAATCGGTGCAACAGATTTGAGGGTTTTATATTATTAAGCAGCAAAATCTTGACTACAACTAGGGTGCCAATATTCGACTCACCCTACAGAGAAATCTAGACAACAAATGTAATTGTGAGATATACCTCACTCTACAAGTCCCCAGCTGATCTAAACAGCGTTGGTGAAGCCCCTTTATGTCGTTGCGTGAGTGCCTACGCTGGAACTGCGTAAGCCTGAGAAACTGCGTCACCTCTCTCTACAACTGATCTAGCTGATCTGAGACTGGATTTTGGCCCTCCTGGCTCAGAAACCCCAGCCTCTATCTATCTTCGGTCTTACTTTGGAAGGCACTTCATCACTTTTGCGTGATTCCCTGCAGGGACTGTGTTTCCCCTTCAGACAACTGTGCTGCCACTCTCTGCATCACTGTTGTATCTCTCTGAAATGCACTCCTGGTCCTCCTGACCAGTCTCTGCTTCTACCCCTCTCTTAATCTGATCACTGAATCAAAATCACTTAGCAAACCCTGGCCTAGTGATTCAATTCTGATCAAAAGCTGTGTCTCTTCACACAAACTCGAAAATGCCAAATGCTCAATGTGCTCAATGTGATTTCCATAGGCCCCTCACCCTCCTTATATTCTTCCACTGACCTTTCAATGGCCAAGATTAAAACATAATCAAGGGCCAAGATTAACTTGAAGGTGATCCATGACTTTATCTAGAAGATTCACACTTAGTTTAATTAATACCCTTTAATGAATCAATTTCCCTAAGTTTAAACTTAGGAAAACATTAAAAAACAATAAATTAATTTAATTAAACCATCTCTAAGTGGAATTTTACAAAACCATTTCTGGGTTTTACGGAATACATGTGTCCTAGCATATATACAAAGTTGCAAGGCTAGAGCACATCCGATGCTACCATAAAGAAAAATAATAGCATGAAGAAGTTAATAGAAACATAATAACAACATGTCAAGAATTTACCATATACAAGGAGAATAACACCATCACAAGTAAACCCAAAGTCTGTTGTATTATATTGCAAAATGCGTATACAATCCAGCAGCGAATCCTCAAGCCCAATAGCTCATATGAGAGCCCATGGCTTTATTATATAGAGAGTTGGGAGAAAATCCCAAGGTAGATGGCATGTGAGAACTAACGTGGGAGAAAACCCCAAGAAAGAGCAATTCGAGTTCCAAGTGGAGATGAGAGATACACCAAGGTAAATGGAATTCCATATTTGGTACAGTAAACAAGTCCATGAGTGAAGCAAAGCAATGAGATAACTCCAGTCAAATGATCCGAAAGAAGCTCAACGTAAATCCCACGGAACCGCGTGGTCATCTCCAAGAGAAACTCGTATTTCTCCAAGTGATAGTGCTAAGTGTAGAAGCCCTGGAGCCGACAATGAGATAAGTCCCCATGAAATCCGCAATCAGAATATTCCATCAAATATTTCTTTAGTGCATGAGCTCCTCCAAATAATTCGATTTTCCACATGTGCAACTGCTACTATAACTCCAGAAAATTCCATTTTATGAGATATTGGTGCATTTATGATGTAAGGTGCTCAGTTATCGTCCACATGTCCTTTGACTCAACTGTTTAACTTAGGATAATTTCCAAGCCATTTCCATGCCATTCTATCACATGGAATAATTTATTTCTCTCTATTTAATTTATTTGTAGCCTAATTTGTTGCCACATTTTCCACTAAACTTACAAAAAAGTGGGTTTTGGGGGTCATAAACAAATTCTTGACCCGTCAATGTGTCTCATAGTAGAAAGCTTAGGGTGAGAGGTATAAATTTTATTACTCATACCCTATACAACTTCTCTAGACATCACTTATTCCATTACAAATACAATTTTTATTACAATTTCCGCCTTGCCGGAAATCTAAAAAATTAAAAAATGACTACCTAGACCTAGCCAAATTCCGCGATTTTTTTTGTGTGATCTAATATAGTAATATACATTGACCATAGACACTAGGACTTACCCAAGGCTTCAACATCAAGTCATACTCCAGCTTTGGGACAAATTTGGAAAAAAAAAACCTAATTAATTATTAAGTCCTGGGAGGGAGATGATAATTAACCAAATGAAAAAAACCTTTGAGAGTAATACTCACTTGTTGGCAAAGTCCCAAGCTACATAGGCCTGTTACATGACTCAAACTCATCATTACTAGCGTCACTTATTACAATTCCTCGCAGGGTGTGGAATCTGGGTACAAGAGAAAATGATGAGAAGTAGAAGTAGAGTTTAAAAACTTTGGTAATCTGAGGATATCTGATGGTACAAGTGTCCTTTGGTACATATTTGGGCATGGAGTCTTCAGATAGTCATCAATGTTGATTTATTGTAGCATCTAATGTGCTCTAGCCTTGTAACTTTGTATATAGGCTAGGACACATGTATTCCATAAAACCTAGAAATGGTTTTGGAAAATTCCACTTAGAGATGGTTTAATTAAATTAATTAATCGTTTTTTAATGTTTTCCTAAGTCTAAACTTAGGGAAACTGATTAATTAAAGGGTATTAATTAAACTAAGTGTGAATCTTCTAGATAAAGTCATGGATCACCTCCAAGTTAATCTTAGCCCTTGATTATGTTTCAATCTCGGTTGTTGAAGGGTCGACGAAAGAATATAAGGAGGAGGATGAGGGGCCTATGGAAAACACATTTTGAGGACATTGAGCATTTGGCAATTTCGAATTTGTGTGAGGAGACAAATTTTGGTCAGAATCGAATCACTAGGGCAGGGTTGCTAAGTGATTTTGATTCAGAGAGGGGCAGTAGCAGTAACTCGTCAGGAGGACCAGGAGTACATTACAGAGAGAGGTAGCATTTACGTAGAGAGAGACAACGTAGTTTTTTGAAGTGGTGGCACAGTCCCTTAAGGGAATCACGCAAAAGTAGCGCAGTGCCCTCCAGAGTTAGTCCAGAGATAGCTAAAGGCTAGGGTTTCTAAGCCAGGAGGGACAAAATCCAGTCTCAAATCTGCTTGATCAGTTGCAGAGAGAGGTGACGCAGTTTCTCAGGCTTTCCCATGTAGGCTTACGCAGTTCCAGCGTAGGCACTCTCATAGAGGCAGAGAGGGGCTTCACCAGCACTGTAGGCACTCACACAGAGGTAGAGAGGGGCTTCACCAGCGTTGTTTAGATCAGCTGGAGACTTGCACAGTGAGGTATATCTCATAATTACATTTGTTGTCTAGATTTATCTAAAGGGTTTGCCGGATATTGGCATCCTAGTTGTACTCAAGATACTGTTGCTTAATAATATAAAAACCTCAGATGTATTGCACTGGTTTTCTCGAGTATGTGGATGTTTTTCATTGTATTTTGTCCAGATTGTTTCAACACTTAGATTTATTCAACAGTACTATTTGTGTGGACTACTTCAAAAATTACTTCAATTTTTCACTGTAATGAAATAATTATGAAAAATAATAGGAGAAGTAATTCAGATTTGTTGCAATAGGAATCCAGATTTAGGATTTTTCACATGGCATCAAAGCTTATTCAAGCTAAACTGCAAGAGAAACAAGAGTGAACTAGTAAATCAGCGTAGGAGAGACTGGGATCTGCGTAAGCAACAATAGACCCTCCCAGAGATTATGTTGTCCAAGCCAGGAGTGCAATCCAGTGCAGAAAAAGGTTCCCTCTGAGAGAGTTGACAGAGGGGTAAGCATTTTTTCAGTTGCAAAAGAGGCAGCGTAGCACACCAGCATAGTTGAAGGACGCAGTTACTACACAACTATAAGAGCTAGTGCATAAAGCTTCAAAAAATTTCTGAAAAACACAGATTGGGGATTTCTTGATCTCAGAGAGTTTCTTACTCAAAGAAACTCAGTTTCTCCCATGTAGCAGCAGAAGCAGTGACTTACTCCACAAGGAGTGTGTAAGTCTAACTGAGCAGAGGGTTAGAGAAAGAAATAGACAGTTGAGGAGATGGCCAGCAACGGACTGCGTTACCAAGATAGATTGGAGGGTGCCTCCAACCATGTTATTTGGAAATCAAGGATTGAGTTTCTCCTTGATGAGCATGATCTAAAGGCCCTCATAGACAACGCAGTTGCAGAACCTCTTGATGCAGCACACCTGAGACAATTCAAGAAGAATATGGTAAGAGCCAAGTGATTGATCCTAGATGGTGTGAAGGATCATATCGTACCTCACATAGCAGCTAAGAACACTGCTAGAGAGATGTGGGTAGGGCTAGAAAAGCTATACCAAGGATCTTCCAAGCAGCGGAACATGTATTTGGAGGAGAAGATGCATAATACCAGGATGAAGGAGGGAGAATGTTTTGACTCCTTCCTGTCCCATATTTAGGATACCTGAGACCAACAGTCAGCGATGGGGCTTGCTCCTAGAGACTCAGAGCTGGTAAGGCTCACTCTGAACTCGGTTTCAAAAGACTATCAGGTCTTTGTCCAGAGCATTCTGGGCAGAGAAACGCTTCTAGGATGGGCACCAATGTGAGCAGCCTTACAACAACAAGAGCTGAGAAGAGACCTCCTCAAAATCCATTTGGAGGATGGCAGCAGTGGGTTGAAGGTCAAGAAGGAGGAAGAAGATAACACTGCCCTTGCATCAAAGGGGCAACAGAAGCAAAAGAAGAAAGATCTGTCTAAGATCAAATGCTTCCAGTGTGGGGAAATGAGACATTATTCCACAGAGTGTCCTCTTAAGAAAAAGGATAAAGAGGAGAAGGAAGATCCTCAAGTAGGAGCTGCCAAGATTGAGGCAAAAAGAGATTGTGCTATGTTAGCTCATATTCCGAAAGGAGAGATATGGGCTAACTTGGAGTTGTAGATCCATAATCTACAGTGGCAGGATCCTAGAGTATTTCTGGACTCTTGGATCACATGTGAGCTACGACAGCCTAACGACAGTAGCAAGATCGACAGTTGCAACGGAAGATGAGAAGACAATGCAGTGGCTAGCAGTACTAAAGCCTGATCAACGCAAGGAGGGAGCAACAACATCAGCAATTGAGTAGCAGCAACGCAGTGCACATTGGTGCAATGCAATGCAGAGCAGCAACAACACAATATTTTTCAGAGAGCTAGTGCAGAAACTAGCAGCAGTCAGTGTTATTTTCCAGTTGCATATTTATTTGTCCACTTTCGGATGTTTCTCTGTTGCAATTAGCAGCAGTGCAGCAGCAGCAGCAGCGCAGTGCTCACACAATGCAGCAGCAGCAGTAGTTGAGAAGCTGGTGCAGCGCAGTGCACAAGTGGTGCAACGTAGTGCAGAGTAGTGCTCACACAATGCAACAACATGATTGCAGAATTCAGAGGGAGTTGCAGTAAAGTGGCAGTTGGCAGTAGTATGCAGAGTCAACAACAGTACAGATGCAACATTTTCTTGTGCAGTGTTGGTGAGTAGCATCAACAACACAGCAGCAGATGTTCCAGAAGTCAGAGTAGCACATTGAGTTGTTTTGCTGGAGCACTTTCCTCGCTAAGAGGGAGTGTTGATTTATGGTAGCATCAGATGTGCTCTAGCCTTGTAACTTCGTATATAGGCTAGGACACTTGTATTCCATAAAACCCAGAAATGGTTTTGGAAAATTCCACTTAGAGATGGTTTAATTAAATTAATTAATCGTTTTTTAATGTTTTCCTAAGTCTAAACTTAGGGAAATTGATTAATTAAAGGGTATTAATTAAACTAAGTGTGAATCTTCTAGATAAACTAAGTGTGAATCTTCTAGATAAAGTCATGGATCACCTACAAGTTAATCTTAGCCCTTGATTATGTTTTAATCTTGGCTGTTGAAGGGTCAACGAAAGAATATAAGGAGGATGAGGGGCCTATGGTAAACACATTTTGAGCACATTGAGCATTTGGCATTTTCAAGTTTGTGTGAGGAGACATGGCTTTGGTCAAAATCGAATCACTAGGGCAGGGTTGCTAGGTGATTTAGATTCAGTGATCAGATTCAGAGAGGCGCAGAACCAGTAACTGGTTAGGAGGACCAGGAGTACATTACAGAGAGAGGCAACATTTACACACAGAGAGACAGCACAGTTTTCTGAAGGGGTGACGTAGTCCCTGAAGGGAATCACGCAGAAACAGTGCAGTGTCTTCCAGAGTCAGTGTGGAGATTGCTAAAGGTTGGGGTTTCTAAGCTAGGAGGGCCAAAATCTAGTCTCAGATCTGTTTGATTAGTTGTAGAGAGAGGTGACGCAGTTTCTCTGGCTTACGCAGTTCCAGCGTAGGCACTCACGCAGAGGCAAAGAGGGGTTTCACCAGCGCTGTTTAGATCAATCGGAGACTTGCAGAGTGAGGTACATCTCACAAGTACATTTGTTGTCTAGATTTATCATAAGGGTTTTTCGGATATTGGCACCCTAGTTGTACTCAAGATACTTCTTCTTAATAATATAAAACTCTTAGATCTGTTGCATCGGTTTTCCCGAGTTGGGTTTTTCCGGGGACTTAGTCCAAAAATAATTGTGTCAAGTGTGGATGTTTTTCATTGTATTTTGTTCAAATTGTTTCAGCACTTAGATTTATTCCGCAGTACTATTTGTGTAGACTGCTTCAGAAATTACTTCAATATTTCACTGTAATGAAATAATTATGAAAAATAATAGGAGAAGTAATTCAGATTTGTTGTAGTAGGAATCTAGATTTAGGATTTTTCACAACCAAGTGCCACTCCAGTGGTCAACAACCCCTACATAATTAAAGGCTCCCTAGACCATGAATCCCAAAGAGATCCATTCCAAGTCTTCCAATCTTATTCAAGATGAAAGGAGCTAAGAGCAGGGACCAAATGGGCTAGCCATGGCTAACCATATAGCTCTAGGATTCCTTAATGCATAAACTCACATTACTTACGAGGCGTTTACTTGAATTCTTTGGACTTACAACAGTGTTATCAAAATGAAAAAATGATCATATGTACCCTTGTTGGAATGAGGGGTAATAGGAGGTATCTTTATTTGGCCCTCTATTACTCACACATTAGACCATCTTAGTGATTATTCCACTAAAGTGTCCTTGGATCTTCAGATAGTATATATTGCTTGCAAGCTACTTGGATTTTCTTTTGGATAGCTCCAATTGACTAATATTATATGGATTAGAGAAGAGGTTAATGAGTCTATATCAGATAGCATCTATTAGGAGTACATTCTGTAACATTATGTTTCTAATAAATTTATTGTGTTAAAATTTGAAAGTTCTATGCATAAATTTAAAAATCCTTTGCAGAAACTTGAAAGTTCTGTTATCATTCCACCAAATTCCCAAGGTCGAGGAAGGAATCCCAACAGAGGCAACCACAAACCAGGCTTTTGACTTGATAGCTAGCCCTATCAAGCCAGAGAGGGCTCTCTCTAAAAGTGTCACAGCGAGGAGGGCTGGAGCAATTAGGGTTTTAGGCCACCGAATCTGCTTTTAAGCTATGAGTTCTTTTGATAGTTTGGAGTCGCCATGAATGTCTTGATTCTGGATTCTTCTGCCAGTGGAGTCTTTGGATCAAGTTGAACTGCGTGAAGTCACCAGGTGGATGATTCGGCCTTCTTATGTCTGACTGTTATCCACCATCAACAATCAGATCTAAGATGTTGTCGTTCTTTCCCGGGGAAGATAGAGCTTTCGGTCCTCGGCTACGGCGCCAATATGTTATTGTTGAAAAGTATAACTAGGTCGGTCTTCATGTTGACTATGTAAAAATGAAAAGGAGTCAAAGATGTAAAATGTAATTAATTGTCATATATGCTCCAAGACCTTGCTGGAAGCCTAGCCCATAATCAACGATGAAAGTCAAGATGTAGTTACAACAGAGGTTGCCACATAAAATAATGAAGAAATCTCAATTCATGTCAGCGTATTCACAGTGGACAAGTCGGCCTATCACTCAACTAAATGGTCGGCCTAATAGTTTGCACAGTCATGTATATATATAACTAGAGTTGCGGATCATTGGGGATGTAGTTTCGGTGCAAATAGAAATATAACTAACGGAGTTAGCACACAAATCAAATGTGGATTGAAGACTTTCAATTATCACAGCAAAGACGGAAGATATATATTTAAAGGACCGTGTGTACACCACAGCAGAGATTGCGATTAGTCTAATACGTACATCACTAAAGTGAAAATTATACAAAAAGGTTTGCGAATGCAAGGTAGTCTAAAGTGCGTATTGTTTTATAAATGAATATAAGCAGAAATTTCTGAAGAATATAAAGCGGATAAAAAGGGAAACAAGCTCGAGTATGATCTGAGACAGTAATCATTACAGTGCATATATAAGTGGAGTATAAACAGTGCATAATCATTATAGTGAGTATATAAGAGACAGTTCAACGTGCAGCATTCAGTGCAGATACAAGTAAACCATGTTCAACTTAGAATTTGACAGAAGTTGACAAAAGAAATGTTGTTGTAAAGTAAGAGAACTTAAGTACCTTCCTAAACAATGCTTATTGGGTGAATAAAAGATTCGAGTTTTTGCCCTGGCTCTAGGAGCCTAACCCTTCGTCTTGCACTTTTCGATAATTGACTTGATGAAAGATTAACTAAGAGAAGACATAACTGACACAAGTAAGTTCACAAGAAATTATTAAGAAGAGAATTTGTATTAATCACCAGTCCTTGAAATTCTCAACTGTTATCACTCTGCCAGATTCCCAAGGTTGAGGACGGAATCCCAACAGAGGTAACCACAAACCAAGCTTTTGACTTGATAGCTAGCTCTATCAAGCCAGAGAGGGCTCTTTCCAAAAAGGTCACAGCCAAGAGGGTTGGAGTAATTAGGGTTTTAGGCTAGATATAGAGTGGAGGGGGTTGTTTTGAATTCATTTGGTTGGGTAAATCAGTGGATAAAGGAATTAGGTCAAGGAAAGCTAGGTCAGGGAAAATAGAGTTAGGGTTGCAGGGATCAATGGGGGAGGGTAGGTACAATGCAAATCACTTGAAAGAAATGGTTGTGGAATGGTTTTGAAACTGTAATAAGGCTGAGAAAAGCATAAGAAATGTATTTCTCTCAGACAGATTATAATGAAACAAAATATGATCAGTTACCCAAAACAGAGCATGTGCTAGCATGTATTCTGAATTTCAAACTTATATAAGATCATAACATAGACATGAAAGTGACATGAACAATACATTCAAACATATATGACTGAAGAAGAAACAATGAAAGATATTCAATACCATAGGTATCTTATAAATATAGTTGCAACTCCTCTTTATTAGCTTGGCCAAAACTGAGTACAAATTCCTTTGATCAACTAGCAAAATCAAACTGATTCCAACTATTCCAATCTTTGAAAATGAGTCAAAAATGACATGATATAGGCCGCAAACAATCTCTCCCAACCTCAGGGGTCGAATCCATGAGAGGAGCAGTTGATCCACTAAAGTCTGAACTGAAACCTAGAGTGTAGGGTGGTCAAAGTGACTCAACCCTAACTTTTTGCAAACTGATTCATTACACCTCATCATGAGTTTTAACCTAATGTATTTACCCTAGCTAAGTCAAACACATCATATTTACTTTTACATTCATGATTTACATTGGTAAAAATCCCATTGACCAAGGTCAAACTAGAAAAAATTGAGAAAATTGGAAAATATCAACAAACTCAGAAAATTTGTCCTATGCGCAGCACTGTTTTGCCACCAACTTGCAAGTTGTTTTTTACTAGGTTGCATGTGTCCAAATGGGCTCCAAGCTAGCTTGTTGGAAAGCCCTTCAAGTCTAGTTTCCAGATCTACCTTCAGGTTTCAAAATGAAGGTCATTTGCCCTGTCAAAACTCATTTCTCCCAAGACTTCTTAACGCGCAGCGCCAGTGTAGCACTTTTTTGCAAACCACATTTGGAGGCTTTCCTGGTGTCCAAACTGGGCCCAGGATAGCTCGTTGGAAATCTATCTTTGGTTTTCTGATTAGAGTTGATTTGCCTTGTCAAAAGTTGATTTTCCCAAGACTGGTCAAAAAGTGCAGAATGAGGGTGCAAAAATGCAAAGGGATGTTACAGGCAAAGTTTGGAGGTCTTCCTCAACTCCAAATTAAGCTCATGATAGCTCATTGGAAAGCTCCCTTTGTCTAGTTATCATTTGACTTATCAAGAACGTCATTTGGACATTCCAACTAGGAGAAAACTTGGTTTTTCCAAGGTCACTCTAGAAGTGCAGAAAACCTCTTGAAGCACCTGTATTTTTGACATTTCTCCAAAACCATGACACTTATGTAAAAACTGAAGGAGGTTTTTCTTCCTTGGCTTGTGATGGACAAAAACCTCTCTCACTTTTGTCAAATTCATCTTTGTTTGGTCAGAAACATTGTTTGAAGAAAAACCGGCCCTATGAGTGGCAAATGACTTGACTCTTGGAATGACTTCTCAAAAAATGATGGAGACATGAGGTTTATGTACTGAAATGGCTTCATACTTGCTAAAATGACCTCCCTTATGCCTCCTCTGCCCAGATATCTTTGATTCCATAGTAAACCCTAGCTCAGTGGGAGAGGAAATTAGGGTTTGGTGTAGGCAAGACATGTGATTTAGGACTGCCTTGTAGAGGGAGGGGAATGAAGGGGTTAGGGGCTGTCTAAATTCTTGGGGAAATTTTGGGGGATAGGAATAGATGTTAGAGAGTAGGGTAAAGTGGAATTTCCAGGATTGAGTGAGGGGAAGGGGTCCAAAAGGGAAAAACATAGGCCTAGTCTTGAAAATTGTCAAATTGTAGCAATAGGCTAGGGCTTGTGGAAAAATGATGATTTTGAGGGATAGAAGTGATGGGAAGTGTTTAGGAAGGTATATTAAGGATAGGGGAAGGTATAACAACATCAAGATACAACTCTTGTGGATGATTTAACCATGGAAGTCATGAAACCAAGAAAAATGCCCTCAAAACCTAGGAGAGGGAAATGAGCTTTCCGAGCACAACTGAGAGACAATTATGGTAAACACAAAGCCACTTATTTGGAAATGATAGTTTTAGAACCTGGAATTGTTGAAGACCTTTGACTATCACTACTCCTTCAAAAGATGAATTTGATGGTGAAATGACCAATTTTCATGATTTTGACCCTATGACCTAATGATGGCACAACATGGAAGAATGAGCTAAATGATGACCGTGATGACTATGAGACTCTTGGGAAAAATGTTTAAAAAACGAAGCGAGGTCAATGATAATGACGGAGATGAGGGGAAAGTAGAGTAAAATAAGGTGAGATGGGTGGGATGCAAATACTAGTGCTATCAAGTTCTGTGCAAAAAAATGAATGTACTTCGTAGAAAGCTTAATGTACTTTGCAATAAATTGAATTTACAGAAAAATGAATGTTCTATGTTGTTACAATTACGTAGAATGCAGATTTATTTTTCAAAACTTTTCAGATCAACAATTGTAGATAGAACATAACTTAAGGATCATATGACAACAATCAAACACAGATATGAGACACTGAGATTTTGGTCCAATGACCAAGGCAAAACACCTCAAGGGGAAAACCCAATTTATTCTTATTCTATTATATTTCTTCAATTGTTCAACAGAGAGAGAGAGAGAGGGAGAGAGAGAGAGAGAATGAATAAAGTCACCAATGTTTGATCAACTTGCAGTTGAAGTGCATTTGCTCTTTGCTTGAAGATTTCTTTCTTCTCTTGATCAGGTCATGTCCTTCACACTTGCTCCAATTCTTCCCTTACTCTTTCTCTTCACTAGTTCTCACACTTATCTTGCACACACTCAACACTTGCTCTCCTTCTTCACAGTGAACATGCTACTCTCAACTCTCACTTGCTCTTGCTTAAATAGAATAGAAAGGAGAGGAGTTACAAAATGAATTTATGCCTTGAGCCAATAATAGGAGAATCAAATTCCATGAGGGAGGAGTTACTTGAGAAGAATTTTAACTCATCCCAAGAATATAGAGAGGTGCACTTGTCTTAAGGAGTTACAATTCGAATTAGGGAGAGAGAGAGAGTTACACTTAGACATGAGAGAATATTTGGTGAGAGTTACAAATGAATAAATGATTTTAGTGATGTCCACGAGGCTGAGCAACCTAAGGGACCCAGAGAATGACAACCTTAACTCATCTTCATATTCTTTTCGATGCCAGATCTTCTACTATGAGTCTTTACTAGAAGGCTAGCAATCTGATTGATCTTATCTTTGTCAAATAGATGGTGCATGTTGTCAACCTTTAGATTGTTTTCATATTGAATGTGGATATCCTTATATGTTGCACGCTCCATAACAAAGTGTCATTCCGTCTCCACCGTGCCCTTATCACAGAAAATGCAAGTTCTCTCTTCCCAAACTTCCTTGGGGATCTTCCACTTGACAATCTCACATCTAAGTTGATGTGACCCTGTCCTCAATTTTGCCACTAGCACCCTTGCTTTTCCTTAAATAGTTGTTCCTAAATACGTTTTCTCACCATGGTCACAAGTTGGAACCTTTGGATTGTTTTCATATTGAATGTGGATATCCTTATATGTTGCACACTCCATAACAAAGTGTCATTCCGTCTCCACCATGCCCTTATCGCAAAAAATGCAAGTTCTCTCTTCCCAAACTTCCTTGGGGATCTTCCGCTTGACAGTCTCACATCTAAGTTGATGTGACCCTGTCCTCAATTTTGCCACTAGCACCCTTGCTTTTCCTTTAATAGTTGTTCCTAAATATGTTTTCTCACCATGGTCATAAGTTGGATTGAACTCTTTGATATAGTATGTTTTTTTATGCCCATTGTGATTGGTCTACATGGCAGTCCTAATTGAATGAGGGTGTTACACGTTTTGCATACATTGAATTAGCGAGGGAGAGTTACATTCTCTTATGTGTGGAGTTACTATTTTATTTCAAGAGAAAGGTTTGATTTACCAAGTAAGAGATTCTCAATTTAATTTACTTATTTCATGAGAGAATTCGTTTTTATAAATCCATTAAAGGTGAATGACTTTAGACTATTTTATAAATAATAGTATCATAATAATAATAATAATAATAGAAAGGATACAAATATTAATTCTTGAATTGTATAACCACGATTGATTTGATTTTAAAGTGGATTCCATATGTCGATATCATCTTTGATCATTTAAGCATGACTTTCTATTTTTGGAAAGTCACTTCCAAATTGATATGTGATTTACTATTTTTGGAAAGTCATATTAGAGTTGTCAAGAATGAAATTTTATTACAGGTGCTTCAAACAGAACTGAAAGATATAATTTCTTCTAGGAGAAATTCATCCCTGAGCTGCCAAATTTTAACATATTGGATTTGAACTATGTTGTAATTTTCAACTCTTTATCAGAGATGGATACATTAGCATTCAAGGTATCTACTATGAATTATTCATATAGTTAAGTAGAAATTTATACCATATAGTGAACCTCCCTAGACAATTCCAACTCTATTTTGATGGTCTTCTTCATATATGGATATGAAATGAAGAAAAGAACATAATTTTATCCCGTGTCACAGTTGGAATCTACCATAGGTCTGGAAATCAATTGTTTTACCAATTTAAGTGTTTGAGCGTTATTGTATATTTCAATATTGTCTTCTTTACTGAGGTTAACGTTTGTGAATTTATAGGGGTTCAAATCACCCTCAAATCATGGTTCATCAGGAACTGGTGGAACCTTTGGTGCACATGAGGGAATACAACTAGTGGAAGCAAAGTATCCAGCCATACTCTTCAAACAACAAGTCACGACTTACCTAGAAAAAATCTATGGGATACTCCGAGAAAATGTGAAGAAGGATATAGGCCCACTACTGAGCCTTTGCATTCAAGTACGTATCTTATTTCAATATGCTTTTAATCTTTCATGTTCATTTCTATGTTATTTAGACATCATGTTCCTAGGTATCAAATTGCACTGTTCTAGTAGATGTTTTTATCGAAAAGATGGCTATAAGATGTTGTGAATGATCTTGCAATCTTCAACCATTTTATTAGGATATGTAGACAAATTGCTCACAGTACTAGCTGTAATTTTGTTTATTTGGGAGGTATTTTCTAGATAAAAATGAGCTTTACGAAATACAATGCCATATTTATACTTAACAATGATTATATATTTTTTCATTTTGTATGGGAACCTTTTTTGTTAGGATTTATTTTGTTTACTGTTATTTCCTCATGTTTGATTTTAATGTTTTCTTGTTAATTTGGATTTTTTCCATTTCTCTAACCAATGTAATTTATTAATGAGAATATATCTTACAGATTTAAACATAATTAGTTGATTGTGCCAATTTTGTGGCCAACCTTTCAATCCTATTTAGCACTTTTGGTCTTGCTAGATGTTACAGAAATTATATTAATGGCCAGCAATAATAAAATTGGTTCAATGGAACTCGAGGGTTGAAAGTATTGCAAGCTACGATGGCAGTGCAAGAGTACCTATGGCTTCTCCAAAAGATCTAGAAAGAAAGAGTGAATGATAATTAGAACCACAATACATAGGATTGGTTGGTAGTATATTTATGCAGGGTCAAATGAGCAAAATCAGTGTGTTTTAATGTCTTATAGAAGCATTAAGACATAGACTATCTGGCCAATGACTTCTTCCTTAAGTTTGTGTTGTAAGCTGTAGGTAGAATGGCAGCTATATGACTCTACAAACACTAAATGGGGCTAGAAATGGAATCACTATGTGCACCTTCTAAATCCACCTCTCAATACACCTTTAAATCGACTAGTGCTTAAACCATTTTGCAATAATTACTGAAATAATGTAATATTTAATAACGAAATTGAGTGAGACAAGTAATCCCACTAACAATCACAAAAACAACAATTCTTATTCACTTCTTTTAATTAAAATGTACAATAATGGAGAATAATGGGGCACTCTAGAACACTCATAGTTATTGTGGAAACCAACAAACAATGGCTATGTGTTGGAATGTCACTTTGACTATACCAACAACCACATATCTTCTTTTTTTGGAAAGTGCATCTTATACTTACAGAAAAGGTATTTTTGAATATAAGACCAGAAAGTCAAGTAGTATAGTGTAATATTCCCAATTAGCTTTGCTAATTGGAATATTGCATTTTTGCTTTATTTTGCTGCTTTAGATAGAAATAATAAATAAAGTGAGAAATAAGAGGGGTCACCTCACTTTAGTCACCTCACTTTATAATAAAGTGTTCCTTTTCCTAGTAGATTGACGTTGTAACTTAGAGAGGGGGCCTTGGGGGTCCACGTGGATGTGATGGGGGAGGCATCAGGCTAACCCAAGGGAAACTGCGCAGATCCAGGGAGAGTTAAGTTTTGGAGGGAGTTTGATGTTATAAAAGGAGAGGCTCTCACTTCATTTGATCATTCATGATTTGATATTCTTATTGATAGCTAGACTTTGTCTGCTTCAGCACGCCGGTTGTTTAGTCGGTCTGCAGCACTGTTTAGTGCACGAGTGTCTCCGGTCGGAGATCTCACCCTTAGCCTCGGGGGACTTCGAGTCTGCAGCCTGTTAAGGTTTTACGGTTTCACCCTTAGCCCGGGGGACTTCGAGTGCCCGCCCTAGTAGGTTTTTCAGAGTTCCATCTTTCAGTTCCAGCAGCAGAGCAGCAGCAGTTTCTGAAGCATATCTGAGGAGGAGAAAGCCCTCTTGTGTCTGCGCAGAGCAAGAGAAGGAAGGACGCTGATTCTTGAAGGAGAAGGACGCTGTCTCATCTGGAGAGAGGACGCTGATCCTTGCAGGAGAGGAAGGACGCTGTCCAAGGAGGACGCAGTTCAGGCTTGGCAGAGAAAACGCTGTTTTGGGAGGCAGAAGGACGCTGTCTAGCCCTAGAGTGAGGACGCTGTCCATTTCTGAAGGTAAGAGATGCAGATCTGAAGGCTTATTGTTAGATCCAGCTTTGGGAAGGATAGATCTTGCAGATCTAGTCCTGTATGTGGCAGATCTAGTCTTGTATGTTGCAGATCTGGGGGTTTTGCACTAGATCCAGCTTGGAGAGTTGCAGATCTGAAGAAATATTGGCAGATCTAGTCCAGATCTGAAGGGTTAACATCAGATCCAGCCCTAGAGGCTATAGATCTGAAGAGATATTGTCAGATCCAGTATAGATCTGAAGGGTTGGTGGCAGATCTGATAGGGGAGGACGCAGATCAGGGAGAGAAGGACGCAGATCTGGTTTGGAGGCTTCAGATCTGTCAGATCTGAGTGTTCAGGAGCAGATCCACTTGGTAGGACGCTGATCTGAGGAGAAGACTTGGGAGAGGCAGGCTCAACATCGTTTTCTAGCCTTCAGTGGCTGATCTATTGTCTGGAGGGTTTCCTGCGCTGTCACTAGCAGAGACAGCATTTTCTATTGTGGAGGGTTTGCAATCTACAGCCCCAGCTCCAGCACAGTTCATCTTCAGCTTGCAGAGCAGCTAGGACGCTGTCCTTGTTGCAGCCATTTGTCTGTTGAGAGGGTCTCCACTTGCCTAGGGCAAGGATAGGTGCACTTGCTCTGATTTATTGTACTCCTCTCTATGTATTTTCTGATCAATAAAATGGCTCAGTTTCTGGTATCCCATGTGTTATGATTCAGTGATCTGGTTCAGTATTATATTTCCTATATCTGTATTGGTGTATTTCTGTTTATTACTGGTTAGTCCCCATTTGGGGATATTACAGTGGTATCAGAGCCGAGGTCTCGAGGTCGAGACTCGCGGAGCGGTAATTGTGGTATGTATCACATTTAAAACGACCTCCTGTTGAGGAGTCGGTGAGCCTGACATTTGTAGGGAGTGCCAATGTGGTGGGGAGGCGCGAGGGTCCCGCGTCCCGGGGTGCTCAAGTGAGGCCTTAAGACCCTGTAACACCACAGGATGCCGCCCTCACTAACGGTTCGAGCTTTTGGTGTAGTGGTTGGGCCTTTTATTGTGTCAGGAGCATAGTTACGCTCGGCTGTGGTGCTAACGATCCTATGACATCTGAGGAGTCACTTTCTTTGGAAGTGATTACGATTCGAGAAACCAAACAGCCAAATGTTGGAGGCCATGTTTGCAAAGTTTGCAGAGAAGATGGATGTATTCATGCAAGATATGAAGAAGATTGCAGAAGGGACGCAGAAGGAACCCCCTAGGGTTTTTCAGGTAGGGGAAGGATCGGGAACGTCTAGTTGCATACCAAATGCTATTCCCATTGTGACAGCGCAGAAGGCCGATTCCATGGACACGCGACCTACTATGCCTACTTTCCCGGTAGAGGAAGAGGAGCAAACGACATCAAGAGATGGGGGTCTCGATCTTCATGCAGTTTGGTTTGCAGATTGGCGAAGCATGGGACAGGAATTCATGGATGCTCTCCCTTTCAATCAATATCTGCAGTTCCGAAGCGGCGGTAAGCCTCATGATCGAAATAAGGGACGGGGTTCCCACCGTGATAGTAACCGTGCAGCCAACAAATTTCATTTGCCGATGTTTGATGGGTCACCAAAGACCACAGCCAGGTCTTGGGTGGAGAAACTAGACCTCTATTTTCAACTTAACCAGATGCCAGAGAAAGAGGCCATTAAGATGGCTGCATTACATCTAGAGGGTGAGGCCCAGAACTGGTGGTTTCATGGGTTGACAACACTGGGGCATTCCACAGTGACTACATATGCTGAGTTCACCATGAGGGTGGTGAAACGTTTTGATCAGAAGGACCCGGATCAGCCTTTCCTCGAGCTGACCAAGCTCAAACAGACAGGTAGTGCAGAGGCATACATCTCGGACTTTTTGAGGGTTTCAGTGATGGTACCTGACATATCAGCAGCTCGGTTGATCACGATGTTTGTAGAGGGGCTGTCAGAACCACTTCGTGGTCTAGTCCGGTCGAACAAACCGGCTACCCTTCAGGATGCTATCAGTAGGGCCCGTGACCTACAAGATGTCTTGCCTAGGACTCGGCCACCTTATCCCCAGAAACAGGCTTTCCAGCCTAAGGGTAAGGACACGAGGGTTCCGCCTCCCAAGGCGAATCCCGGACGAGGACAGTATGATGATGAGGCTAGGAGAGAGCTGAGACGGAAGCGATTGTGCTTCACCTGCCAGGAGCCGTGGGCACCAGGACACAAGTGCACAGCGGGGAAGGCACATTTCATAGAGGTCTTCTCCGAGGGCAGTGGAGAAGAGGATGAGTTGGATGATGAGGAGGCAGGAGAGTGTTATGCAGCGCAGAGTGCTTTACCGCCTCCGCCACCCGATGCAGGAGAGGCATCATTTGCACCTACTGGGGGATCTCTAGCAGCATTACGAGGAGTCCCCAAGTATCTGACATTGCGCGTACGTGGGACAGTGCGGGGACAGCGTGTCTCAGTTCTAGTTGACAGTGGGGCCACCCACAATTTCATCGATGCCCAGATGGTCGCACGGGGAGGCATACCCACGGAGAGCTTCGATGGGTTTTCTGTTTTGGTCCCAAGAGATCAGACCATGGCTTGTGCTCGATATGTACCAGAGTTATCAGTGACGATGGGCACCTATACTTTGACTGATCACTTCTTTGTGGTGGACATTCCGGACACCAATGTGATATTGGGAGTGCAGTGGCTTATCACTCTAGGGAAGGTCACAACAGATTGGAAGGCCTTGGAAATGGAGTGGGATGATCCCAAGACGGGAAGGCATGAGAAGATCCGAGGGCAGAACACATATCCGGCCCAGACGGTATCGGCACACAGCATGGATGCGACATTCCGCAGGGGAGATATAGAGTGGGCAGTCGAGCTGCGGGCTTCAGAGATAGTAGATACAGGTAGGGCGGTGCACCCTGATCTACAGACTCTTCTCGACAGGTATGCAGTAGTTTTTGGAGACATTTCACCAGGACAGCCACCAGATCGGGGGTTTGAGCACACGATCGAGTTGGAGCAGGGGATACAGGCAGTGATCACCACTCCTTATCGGCATCCCAAGGCCTATCGGGATGAGATAGAGCGGGCCATTCAGGAGCTGCTGGCCCTTGGGCACATTCGACCCAGCACCAGCCCTTTCGCTTCTTCAGTAGTGCTGGTGAAGAAGAAGGATGGCACATTACGCATGTGCATTGATTACAGAGCTCTGAACAAGAAGACTTTGAAAAACAGGTACCCCATTCCCAGGATCGATGAGTTGATGGACGAGCTGAGAGGAGCACGATTCTTCTCAAAGATTGATTTGAAGTCCGGGTACCATCAGATACGCATGAGGGAACAGGACATTCCCAAGACTGCTTTCAGGTGTCATTATGGGCACTTTGAGTTTCTGGTTATGCCATTTGGACTGACCAATGCACCTGCCACTTTCCAGTCTTGCATGAACCATATCTTCAGGGATCATCTGAGGAAGTTCGTGCTAGTTTTCTTTGATGATATTCTCATATACAGCAGGACCTGGGAGGAGCACCTCCAGCACATTGAGACGGTCTTGCGCATTCTGGAGGAGCAGCAGTTCTTTGCCAAACTCTCCAAGTGTGAGTTTGGATTGACATAGATGTTGTATTTGGGACACATCATAGGAGTGGACGGAGTGAGAGTCCATGACGAGAAGATCCGGGCTATCAGGGACTGGCCAGAGCCGCGGAATGTGACAGAACTTAGAGGGTTCATTGGTATCTGTACTTACTACAGGAAGTTCGTCAAGGGCTTCTCACAGCTTGCTGCACCCCTCACAGAGCTGACGAGGAAGGGGGCATTCAGTTGGACGGATACCGCCCAGCGAGCTTTTGATAAGCTCAAAGAGGTGATGAGTAGTTGTCCGGTGCTGGCATTGCCCGATTTTACTCAGCCCTTTATCCTAGAGTGCGATGCATCAGGGGAAGGGATTGGAGCAGTTTTGATGCAGGAGGGTCATCCGATTGCATTCGAGAGCCGGAAGCTCCTTCCACACGAGAGACTTTACCCCATCTATGATAAGGAGATGTTGGCCATCATGCATGCATTGGCCAAATTCCGGCAGTACTTGGTAGGCGGCAAATTCAGAGTCAGGACAGATCATAACAGCCTGAAGTACTTTCTGGAGCAGAAGCAGTTACAGGAGAGGCAGCAGAAGTGGATCAGCAAGATCCAGGCTTACGACTTTGACATAGAGTATGTCAAAGGGAAGAACAACGTGGTAGCAGATGCCCTTTCCCGTAGACCGGCCACGTTATCCCTCATGAGCTTGGACGCTGATTGGAAGGCTCGACTACTGGTTGAGTATTCCAAGGATAGATTTGCATGTGAGGTGGTGGATGGACAGGTAGCAGATAGCAGATACAGGGTGGCAAATGAGGTCATCTATTACAGGGATCGGATCTTCTTGACTGAGGGATCTCAGCTCAAGGAGAAGATACTCCATGCCTCTCATGATTCACCATTGGCGGGCCATCAGGGGTTCACCAAGATGTACAGGGCCATCCGAGAGAGATTTGCATGGAAGGGCCTCAAGGAGGACGTACTCCGGCATGTTCGGGAGTGTGAGGTTTGCCAGCGGAACAAAGGAGAGATGAACCATCCCGCAGGGTTGTTGCAGCCGCTTCCCATTCCAGAGGGGAAGTGGGAGAGTGTTTCGATGGACTTCATCACGGGTTTGCCCACAGTGCAAGGCAAGGACTGCATCTTCGTGGTAGTTGACCGGCTAACGAAGTATGCTCACTTCTTCGCCATTTCGGCGCACTACACGGCAGCACAGGTGGCAGAGTTGTTTTTCCGGGAGGTTTTCAAATTGCATGGTCTACCCAAGACCATTGTTAGTGACAGGGACAGCCGCTTTATGGGTGGATTTTGGCAGGAGCTCTTTCGACTAGTAGGGACTGAGTTGACACCGAGCACCAGCTATCATCCCCAGACGGACGGGCAGACAGAGATAGTTAACAAGTGGCGGGAGGGCTACTTGCGTAACTACGTCAGTGGGCAGCAGCGAGCGTGGCTGAAATGGCTACATCTGGGCGAGTACTGCTACAACACAACCCATCATATGTCTATCGGTATGACACCTTTTTATGCATTGTATGGATATCATTCCTTATCTTTTGTGGATGTGATGTTTGGGGTTAGCAGGGCTCCGCGAGCCAAACTATGGATCCAAGAGAGCCAAGACATCCTTCGGACTCTCAAGGACAACATAGCCACCGCACAAAATCAGCAGAAATTATATGCAGACAGGGGCCGAGTGGAGAGATACTTTGAGGTAGGGGATTTGGTCTACCTGCGGTTACAGCCATACCGCCAGTCTTCACTCAAACAGAAGGGGGCAGAGAAGCTTAAGCCTCGTTTTTATGGACCATACGGGGTGATTCGTAGGATCGGACAGGTTGCATATGAGTTGGAGTTGCCCCAAGGCAGCCGGATTCATAACATTTTCCATGTATCATGCCTGAAGAAGGCACTGGGTCAGCATGTGACAGTCACCGGGGAGCTACCTCCGACAGATGATGAGGGGCACTTGGTATTACAGCCAGAGGCCATTATTGACACCAGGGAGAGACAGCTGCGGAGCAGGAAGATCAGAGAGTTCCTGGTAAGATGGAAGAATCTTCCAGATGAGGATGCCACTTGGGAAGATGAGAAGATCTTACAGCATCCCTCACTTCAGTTGCTTGAGGACAAGCAACGTTTTGCCGGGGGAGACTGTAATATTCCCAATTAGCCTTGCTAATTGGAATATCTCATTTTTGTTTAATTTTGCCGCTTTAGTTGGAAATAATAAATAAAGTGAGAAATAAGAGGGGTCACCTCACTTTAGTCACCTCACTTTATAATAAAGTGTTCTTTTTCCTAGTAGATTGACGTTGTAACCTAGAGAGGGGGCCTTGGGGGTCCACGTGGATATGATGAGGGGAGGCATCAGGCTAACCCAAGGTAAACTGCGCAGATCCAGGGTGAGTTAAGTTTTGGAGGGAGTTTGATGTTATAAAAGGAGAGGCTCTCACCTCATTTGATCATCCATGATTTGATATTCTTATTAATAGCTGGACTCTTGTCTGCTTCAGCACGCCGGTTGTTTAGTCGGTCTGCAGCACTGTTTAGTGCACGAGTGTCTCCGGTCGGAGATCTCACCCTTAGCCTCGGGGGACTTCGAGTGCCGGCCCTGGTAAGGTTTTCTGGTTTCACCCTTAGCTTCGGGGGACTTCGAGTGCCAGCCCTAGTAAGGTTTTTCTGAGTTTCATCTTTCAGTTCCAGCAGCAGAGCAGCAGCAGTTTCTGAAGCATATCTGAGGAGGAGAAAGCCCTCTTGTGGCTGCGCAGAGCAAGAGAAGGAAGGACGCTGATTCTTGAAGGAGAAGGACGCTGTCTCATCTGGAGAGAGGACGTAGATCCTTGCAGGAGAGGAAGGACGCTGTCCAAGGAGGACGCAGTTCAGGATTGGCAGAGAAAACGCTGTTTCGGGAGGCAGAAGGACGCTGTCTAGCCCTAGAGTGAGAACGCTGTCCATTTCTGAAGGTAAGGGTTGCAGATCTGAAGGCTTATTGTTAGATCCAGCTTTGGGAAGGATAGATCTTGCAGATCTAGTCCTGTATGTGGCAGATCTAGTCTTGTATGTTGCAGATCTGGGGGTTTTGTACTAGATCCAGCTTGGAGAGTTGCAGCTCTGAAGAAATATTGGCAGATCTAGTCCAGATCTGAAGGGTTAACATCAGACCCATCCCTAGAGGCTGTAGATCTGAAGAGATATTGTTAGATCCAGTATAGATCTGAAGGTTTGGTGGCAGATCTGATAGGGGAGGACGCAGATCAGGGAGAGAAGGACGCAGATCTGGTTTGGAGGCTTCAGATCTGTCAGATCTGAGTGTTCAGGAGCAGATCCACTTGGTAGGACGCTGATCTGAGGAGCAGACTTGGGAGAGGCAGGCTCAACAGCGTTTTCTAGCCTTCAGGGGCTGATCTATTGTCTGGAGGGTTTCCTGTGCTGTCACTAGCAGAGACAGCGTTTTCTATTGTGGAGGGTTGCAGTCTACAGCCCCAGCTCCAGCGCAGTTCATCTTCAGATTGCAGAGCAGCTAGGACGCTGTCCTTGTTGCAGCCATTTGTCTGTTGAGAGGGTCTCCACTTGCTTAGGGCAAGGATAGGTGCACTTGCTCTGATTTATTGTACTCCTCTCTATGTATTTTCTGATCAATAAAATGGCTCAGTTTCTGGTATCCCATGTGTTATGATTCAGTGATCTGGTTCAGTATTATATTTCCTATATCTGTATTGGTGTATTTCTGTTTATTACTGGTTAGTCCCCATTTGGGGATATTACATATAGACAATGAACATCACAACCTCTTCCATAGAGCTACTAGGGAAAAAATCAAGTAGAGTACTCAATGTTAGCCAAAGATTGAGCATCTTAGATCAACATAACTCTGTTTACCAGCAATTGATGATGAACCTGATCCTTCAAGAGTTAAAAGTGGGAAAGGAGCTAGGTTCATGATAAAAAACAAGCTTACACCCCCAGCTTCCATAAAACAAGTATGCAAATTTCACTCTGAAAATTATTACTGCAGTAATTGATTTATTTCGCCTACTTATTTGATAAGTTATTTACAGATGCTTCAGTAAATTTTGAAATAAACACAGCTGTAGTACTTCACTCTATTCAAAAGCAGAAGAACAAAAATAACACATATAACACAATAGAAACAACCACATCAACACAGTTATTTTTGGACAATTATCCCCGGAAAAACCCTATCTGGGGAAACCGATGCAGCAGATGAGGGTTTGTTTTAATCTTCTGCAGTGAAAAGATCATTTACAGATGTCTTGATGAGCAGAATCAAATAGCATACACCTAATATGAATTTTCCGGAAAATCCCAAAGAATTCTCGACACACAGGATGACCTCTTGCACCATCTGTGTCAATCTGCGTAGCCCCTCTACGCAGTCCCTGCCTGGACTGCATAAGCCTGCGTGGAGGGCTAGTGTTGCCGCTCAGCGCTGCCTTCCCTTGATCCTCTGCCTTTCTTCTTCTTCGTCTCTGCTGACTTCTCTCTCCTTTTGTCTCTGCAACCCCGCCTCTACAGACTCACCCTCTAAAATCGAATTCTCTTACTTCAGAATTGATTTCCTTCGGGTACTGAGAATGTGCCTAGCTTGCTTTCCAAATGACCCTCAAGCCTTCTCTTATAGTCTTCTCGCTGATGAATCAACGACACAGATTATATTCTTAATCAATGGCTTAGATTAAAAGATGACTTGATCTTCGTTTTCTAGAAGATTCACACTCTACTTTATTAATACCCTTTAATTATTTAATCTCCCTAAGTTTAGACTTAGGGATCACATTAAAATAATTAATTATTTTAATAAAGCAAAATCCGAGTGGAATTTCCACAAACGATTTATAGGTTCTTTAGAGGATTGTTGTCCAAGCCTCTCCTCAAAATTTGAGACCTGGAACACTTTCCGTTGCTATAAAAATCAACGCTCCCTCTTAGCGAGGAAAGTGTTCAAGCAAGGTACCAACTGTACTGCTCTGATTCTAAAGCATTTGTTGCGCGGCTGATGTCTTGGCTATTGCCTCTCATCTCTGCACTGCTGCCCTCTGTACTGCTGCTTGTGAAATTATCTCTGCCACTGCCTCATTCGTATTGCAGCTCCCTCTGTCTCTGTAGACCACCTATTCCTTTACTGGAAAGGGTTCTCGACCATCCCCATCTTTTCTCTGAAGTAAGTAAACTTAATCTTACTTAAGAGCCTTGGTGAGGATATCTGCCACCTGTTTTCTTGTAGGAGTGTACCTCAACTGCATAGCTCCCCATTGGACATAGTCTCTGATGAAGTGGCACCAAATGTCAATGTGCTTCGACCGGTCATGGAACACAAGATTCTCAGAGAGCTTGATGCAACTCTAATTATCACACATAATTTTGGTCGGTTCCATCCTCTTCTTGAGTAAGTTCAAGAGTAGTTTATGAAGCCATATGACCTTGCACGAAGCTGTGCTTGTTGCCATATACTCTGCCTTGGCTGAGATCAATGCAACGGACTTTTGTTTCCTACTGCACTAGGAAGTCATTCCTGATCCGAGACTGAAACAGTAACCACGGGTACTTTTTCCGATACATTGTCCACTCAACTAGACTTCATTCCCCTTGGTGTACTTCAACCCATACTCGACTGTCCCCTTCAAATATTTGAGAACGTATTTAGCTGCTGCCCAGTGAGCCCTCCTTGGTTCCACCATGAACTGACTGAGTGTATTAATTGCATAACAGATGTTTGGTCTAGTGTTGACCAAGTACATCAATGATCCGATGAGCTGCCTATACAAGTTGGGATCAGCCTCATCATCCTCTGACGTGTCTATCTTCTTCCAGTTTTGTAATCATTGGCATAGCCATGGGTCTACAGTCTTCCATTTGAAACCTCTTTAGGATCTCTATAGTGTACCTTCCTTGTCTAAGGAAGATTTCTCCCTTCTGCTGCCAGACCTCCAAAACAAGAAAATAGTGCATCTGCCCCAGATCCTTCATGTTGAATTTGTAGAAATTTTTGAATCTTAATTCTTACGCAAAAATTATTTCTGTTAATCTGGTTAAGCTTCTCCTACTTATACAAGTTATCAACTGAATAAATTCAAGTTAACATCAAAGCAAAACACATAACAGATCTCTACCAATTCAAATCTAGAATAAGCACATGCACACATAGACAAAGTGACACAGTTATTTCTAGACAAATTGTCCCGGGAAAAACCCAATGTGGGAAAACCGGTCTCTAGCTGCTGGAGGGCTCTATTATTAAGAATATTTCTGAATAAACAACTCTGAGTTCCAGATCTGGAAAACCCTACAGACAAAACTCTAGATCTGCAACACCTCGCTGATCTAAGACCAACAATACTGACTGATCCACACCCTCAAACGAGATTTACAGAACTCAACCAGATCTAGGCCTAGAAACCCCAGATTTGCCCCTGAAAGACATTGTGTCAGCCTCTGAAGGCCTCCAAATGATCAATGTTGTCACTGGAAGGGACTGAGTCACCCGAGACTGGGTGACGCAGTCACTACGCTGCCCCTAAGGGTCTCTGCGTAACCCCTGAAGGGTTTTCCTGAAAATCACTCTGTCCTTGTTGCTGTTGCTGCTACTACTGCTGTCGTCTACTGCTGCTGAAGTCACATCAGCCTCTGTGTTGCTACTGCTTATACGTTGTTGCTGCTATGCTCTGCGCTTCTCCTCCCAACCTCTAGATCTGCCTCTACCTCTGGCTCATCTGTGATCTATGCACCCACTGCTCCACTTGTCCCGCTACTATCTTAAGGTTGTCATAGCTCGCTTGTGATCCAAGAGATGAGCTGCTCAAGTATCCCGCCTTACTTCCATGTAACTCCTCTACATGTCTGTGTCACCCCACCTCCGTGGTTCATGAGCACTCATGGCTACATCATTTCCTGACCTATCATCTGCCACCGCTGCTTTAGAAGAAGATGCTTCCTTGTCCTTCTTCTTTTCTGGACAATGGCTAGCAAAATGTCCCATTTCGCCACACTGGAAGCACTTGATTTTAGAAAGATCCTTCTTCTTCTTCGACTGCTTCTTTGATGCCAAGGCTGCATCTTCCTCCTCTTCCTTCTTAACCTTGCTCAACACAGGATTGTGTTGCTTCTTGGTGAACCTTCGTAGTTCTTCTTGCCGCAGGATCGACCACTAGCTGTCCCAATCTGGGAGGTCCGCTCTGCCCAAGATACTTTGGACAAAGATTTCCCACTCATCTGTGACTACATTGAGGGCAGTCTTGAATATCACTGCATCATCTACGGTTGCACCTGTTGTAGTAAGCTAATCCCTGATTGACTGCAATCTGAAGAGGAAATGCTCGATGTCTTCTCCCTTGGTCATCATGAATGACCTCATTTGGGCCTCCAACAACATCTTTATTTGGACTGATTTTCCCTCATATAGGGAAGTCAAGGCCTTCCACATCTCATTAGTTGTCCTCTTCTCAGCTATGTGTGGCACAATATGCTCCTTGATACTGTCCATTATCAGCCGCTTGGCATGCCCAGCAACTTCTCTGTGCTTCCATAGGAATCTGCATCTGTTGGTGTGGCCAGGGTCTGCTCTGCATGATCTCTTAGACCATATACCTCTAGGACAATCAGGATCCTAGCTTTCCATATCGAAAAGTTTGAGAGGCCCTCTAGCCTATCTTGATCAATGTTGCAGGAAACGTACCCACCCCCCCCCCCCCGCGACTCCAACCCCTGAAACGCAGTCCATACGAAATTGTACAAGATCCGCTCCCCGAAACGCGTTTCAGAATTTCGGAAACGCGTTTTGGATAAAAATTGACGCTTCCAAACTGTACGGACGGATCCGCGTTTCGTATGGCGAATCCCTGTACGGAAGCGTCGCGCTTCCTGTACAGATCCGTACGGATCGCCGGCGGTTCCGTACAATGTTGTACGGATCTGACTAAATATATATATATATATATATATATATATATATATATATATATATATATATATATATATATATATATATATATATATATAATTTTTATTTTTAAATTTTTAATTTTAGTTGGGTTAGAGGGTGGGTTAGTGTTGAGTTAGGGATAGGATGAAAAAGATATAAACTCTCTTTCACCTCCTTAGATGTTTCTTAGATGCTCCCTCATGGTAATGTTAAATTCTTAAAGTAAAAGTGACATTCTCCTTTATTTTTCATTTTCATCCTTTTACTTAAATTTTTAACATTACCATGAAATGACTCAGGATGTTTGAGAGTGGTTCTAGCCTGATCGGACTTCATATGTAGAAAATAGAATTTCACATCCTATTCAAAATTCAGCAGACTTAACAGTTTTCAGGAATTTAGGATCAATGGTATGGTGGCATTTCATTAGATTATATCATGTATGAGGGTATGTGATTAGCATTTAATCAAGAGCACCAAGCCCTATATGTACCCTAGTGTTGGTGGTGTTAATTGTTGAACTCCTTTGTCATGTTGTTAGCAAAAAATTACATTTCAATCAACTCAAAATCATCGATCAAGCATGTTAAGTTCTTTCTACCATATTTTAAGGCTTGCATTAGGTAGTTTGATCAATTTTGGGCAATTTTGACTAATGTCCCTAGATAATCGAGGTAGAGGCAAAGGCTAGACAAGAGAAGAAGTATCTAGATTATAGATGGTTGATGCTCAAATAATTAATCATTAATGTACAATGGATGTCATATCTATCTTGATTTATGTACAAATATGCATGCTTCCATATCTTCTACAATTAATTTGGTATTTTGGATATTTTTTTTAATATAAATGCAAAAAAATAAAAATAAAAAAAATATATATATAGTAGATGCTTCCGAGACGCTTCGCTTCCTAGATTTTTTGGAAATGGCACCAACGTCCCCCGCTAAAAACATCCCGGCTTCGTCCTCGCTTAGTTACAGGTGATCCACGATCTACTTGTGATCCATGAGGAGCCATCTGCTCAAAATGTGTCGGAGCTCGTCTTCTCTATGCTAGAGATCTTGGATCTAGGGTCCTTTTCGAACTGGGAACCCTCTGCTCCCTCTGACACTTGATTTCCCTCCTTGGAAATCTACCAAATCAACTATGATTCAGCTTCTTCTTTGATCCTCTAACCATACTGCAAGTTTCCTTTGGCAAGAAACTCTCTGAGAAGCTGATCTCTTCCCAAACTTTGTCACTTGTGCTAAGGTTAAAAATCTGAAAACTTCAGAAGTTTAACCCCACCAGCTCTTCTGAATTTCTGCAACTTTTCTGCAGAATTTCTCTGGATCTGACAGATTTAGATCTGAATCACACTAGCTAGCTTTAGACTTAACAAGCGTTGTTTCTGAGCTGCCTCTGCACAATAATTGCGTGGGCTTGCTAGGACACAACGTTGGACATCGTCACCCTTCCTTCTGTGTGAATCTCCTCCTGAAAACTGCGTTGTCCCTTCAGATCTGCTTTTCTGTTGCCTTTCCAGCTGCTTTCTGCAGCTAGATCCTTCAGATGCTTCAACTGGTGACCCTTCTAGATCTGCAATTTCTCTGATACCATGTAGAAATTTCTGAATCTTAATTCTTATGCAGAAATTATTTATGTTAATTCGGTTAAGCTTCTCCTACTTATACAAGTTATCAATTGAATAAATTCAAGTTAACATCAAAGCAAAACACATAACAGATCTCTACCAATTCAGATCTAGAATAAGCACATGCACACATAGACAAAGTGACATAGTTATTTCTGGACAAATTGTCCCTGGAAAAACCCAATGTGGGAAAACTGGTCTCTGGTTAATGGAGGGCTCTATTATTAAGAATATTTCTGAATACACAACTCTGGGTTCCAGATTTGGAAAACCCTACAAAGAAAACTCTCTTCTGCAGCCTGGTTAATCTAAGATCCACCTGGTTAATCTAAGACCAACAATACGGGAGCGATCCACACCCTCAAGCAGAGTTCTGAACCATTAGATCCTAGGCCTAGAAACCTCGGATACGCAGCGAAGAACACGCATCGGCCTGCGAAGGCCTCAAATGCTGGTGTTGTCATTGGAAAGGTACGTTACCCTAGAATGGGTGACACACTCCTCTGTTGCCCCTAAGGGTCTCTGCGTAAGCCACTGAAGGTTTCTTCTGAAAATACGTTGTCCTTGTTGTTAACTGCTCTTTATCGTCTACTTTGTTGTTGCCTCTATTTGCCTTCTGCGATGTCTTTCCATCTTTCCCGATCTCTTCTCTACTTCTTGTGTATTCTAGACCCAGGAATCAGATCATCCCCTTGGTCTAAATTCTCCTCTCTGCAACTGAAACACTTGAGAATGCTTAGCAACTCTGCCCTAGAATCTCAGCTTAGCTTTAGTGCTTTGCCTCTGTGTGTCTTTACAAATGACCCCAAGCCTTTCCTTTATACTTTTCTCGTTGACAAATCAATGGCCAAGATTAAATCTTTAATCAATGGCTAAGATTAAAAGAAAGCTTGATCCTTGTGACTTAAGACAATTTCATCACATGTTTAATTAAATTCACTTTAATTATTTTATTTTCCTAAGTTTTAACTTAGGAAATACATTAAAATAATTAATTAATTTAATATCTCCTAAACCAGATGAAATTTCCCAAATCCATTTCTGGGTCTTGTAGATTAGGTGAACTCTAGTCCTTTATCAAAATTTGGGACCTAGAGCACAACTGATGCTACCCCAAATACACAAAATCTCAACAAAATTTAGTAGCCAAATTCTCCTTGCAGTTTTTAATGAGCTTAGATGATCCAATAAGGAACAAATCATCTACATATAATACCAAGATTAGCGGCTAATCCCCTAGTCTCAGATAGTATAGGTTGGGACTTGCGTCACTCTTGACGAATCCCATCTTCTTCAAGTAGCTATCAATTCGCCCATACCATGCTCTGGGGGGCTTGTTTTAGACCGTACAGGGATTTCTTAACTTGCAAACATGAATCTTCTGCTCATGTGTCTCAAAGCGCTCCGACTGCTCTATGTACAATTCCTCTTCTATCACCCCATTCAAGAATGTTGTCTTGACATCCATCTGTTGAATCTCCCATCCCATCTACACTGCGAGAGAGATGACGGATCTGATTGAAGTGTACCGAGCTACGGGGGCGAAGGTTTCTTCATAGTCGACCCCTTCTTTCTGTGCATACCCATTAGCCACAAACCTAGCTTTGAATTTCTCAATGCTACCATCTACAACGTTCTTGATCTTGTAGATCCACCTTGATCCTACAACTGATCTGTTCTAAGGTCTAGGGACTACTTCCCATACATCATTCGTCATGATGGAGCTATACTCCTCCACCATGGCATCTACCCACACTTGATGTTGAGCTGCCTCCTGAAAGTTGGATGGTTCTCCGACCTGTGCTACCAGTGTTTGGTATCTATTAGGTTGCCTGCGTACCCTCTTTTCATCTCTAGGGATTCCAACAAACTCTTCTACATCCCTTAGAATTTGTTGGAGCTCTCTGCTCGTTCTGCCACTGGTAGTGGGTGGATTTGCCTGCTCTCCTGCTTTCTCTTGTTCGGAAGAACTTTCCTCAAAATCCTTGTGCCGTGGAGAGGCACTTGAGCCATCCTCTGTAGGTCGCTGAGGCTGAACTAGTGGATCTTCCTCAACCTGCGTATCTATAGCCATTTCCCGGAATCTTCTGAAGGCTCTCTCCTCCATGAATTTTACGTCCTGCGTCACTATGATCTTCCTATTTTCCGGAATATAGATGCGATATGCCTTCGCATTTTCACTATACCCCATAAGATAACCCTTCTCCGCAGTCTAATCCAACTTCTTCCTCTTCTCATATGGTACGTGGCAATACACCGTACTGCCAAATATCCTGATATGGCTTACCTCAGGCATGCTGCCCATAAACAAACTCTCAGGGGTCACTTTCCCCAATGCTCCATGTAGCACCCTGTTTTGCACATACACAACTATATTGTAGGCTTCTACCCACAGAAATTTGGGCATGTCTTGGTCAAATAGCATTGCCCTTGCAGCTTCTACAATGGTCCTATACTTCCCTTCCGCAACTCCATTCTGCTCTGAATTGTATGGAGTTTTCCATTCTTTCTTGATGCCTTCCTTTGCGCAGAAACTGGTGAAGTCTTTATCTATATACTCTTCACCATTATCTTATCACAGCTTCTTGATCTTCTTTCTGGTTAAATTTTCTACGAGTGCCTTGAATTCTTTGAAACACTTAAAGACTTCATCTTTGGTTTTGAGAAAGTAGATCCAAGTTTTCCTGGAATGGTCATCAATAAAGGTAGCACCACTGAGAGTAGTCGTGGACATTGGACCGCAGATGTTTGAGTGTATCAACTCCAATACACTCTTGGTCCTACTGTTGCTTCTTGGAAATGTTCCCTAGTATGCACCCCCTGTAGACCTCATCTTTCCTTGTGCTGAGTTCTGGAGCTCCTATGACAGTTTCTTGAGAATCTTCAAGTCTCCATGATGTAAATGCCCCATCTTTCTGTGTCATAATTCATTTAGATCCCTTTCGTCCGTACTGTCGATTAGTGCCATTGGGGACTCAAGATGGAGCTTATATAATTTATGGCTCCTCACTCCAATTTGTGCCTTCCTTTTCGAGCTAGGATGTTTGACATAAACTTTATTTCCAATAAAGTATACGTCATAACCCTTGTTCTGGAGTTGAGACACCAAGATTAAGTTCATCCCCAAACCCGGTACATGCAGAACGTTTGTAGCCTCAATCTTGTTGCTAGATTTTGTCTGAAATATTATGGTACCTCTTCCAATGGGGGTACACTTGGCCTTGTTTCCCATTGTGATCTGGAAATTCATCTACTCTTCTCGGTAGCTCGAAAAACATTCTCGAACTCCCGTCATATGAGCAAATGCTCCACTGTCAATATACCAAACTCCTGGAGAGCTCATTCTTGACACACAAGCGAAATCCTCCTCTAGTTTGGATGCTAGAACAGATATGTCATGCTCCTTCTGTTTCTCTATGTGCTCTGGAGGACTGAGTGGGCCCTTCCAAATTGTATTAACGTCGGATCTTTGTTCCATTGCAGAACCTCCCTTTCTGTCTTTTGCCTTTAGTTCTGATACCATGTGAAAATTTCACTCTGAAAATTATTACTGCAGTAATTGATTTATTTTGCCTACTTGTTTGATAAGTTATTTATAGATGCTTTAGTAAATTTTGAAATAAACATAGCTGCAGTACTTCACTCTTATCAAAAGCAGAAGAACAAAAATAACACATATAGCACAATAGAAACAACCACGTCAACACAATTATTTTTGGACAATTGTCCCCGAAAAAACCCAATATGGGAAAACTTGTGCAGCAGATGAGGGTTTGTATTAATCTTCAGCAGTGAAAAGATCATTTACAGAAGTCTTGACGAGCAGAATCAAATAGCATACACCTGATATGAATTTTCCAGACAATCCGGAAGAATTCTCAACACACAGGATGACCTCCTGCACCCTTTGCGTCAATCTTTGTAGCCCCTCTGTGCAGTCCCTGCCTGGTCTGCATAAGCCTGCGTGGAGGGCTAGTGTTGCTACTCAACGTTGCCTTCCTTTCGTCCTCTACCTTTCTTTTTCTTCGTCTCTGCTGACTTCTCCCTCCACCTTCTGTCTCTGCAACCCCGCCTCTACAAACTCACCCTTTGAAATCGAATTCTCTTACTTCATAATCGATTTCCCTCGGATACTGAGAATGTGCCTCGCTTGCTTTCCAAATGACCCTCAAGCCTTCTCTTATAGTCTTCTCGCTGATGAATCAACGGCCCAGATTATATCCTTAATCAATGGCTCAGATTAAAACATGACTTGATCTTCGTTTTCTAGAAGATTCACACTTTGTTTTATTAATACCCTTCAATTATTTTAATAAAGAAGAATCCGAGTGGAATTTCCACAAACGATTTTTAGGTTCTCTGGAATACTGTTATCAAAGCCTCTCCTCAAAATTTGATACTTGGAACACTTTCCGATGCTATAAAAATCAACAACAAGAAGGCTTGTTGTCCTCAAACAATGTCAAAGCCAATGAAATTAATATGAACAAAAGCTTGACCATCACTAAACAATGTTGCCCACTAGTGAACCCTGTTGGAAAATGCAAAGTGGCAGCGAGTACTTCCAATTTTCCTCAACCTTAATACTTGCTTGTGAACTTTATTATTCTTCTTGTTTTTCTTTATTAGATCTTCTTCATCAAACAAATATCAAGAGAAAAATAATAAAGACAGTGGACATAGAAATTAGGCTCTAAGACAGGGCAAAACCCCTCCAAGGGGAGAACCCAAAAACTCATCTCTTCTTATAGAATCTGCTTCAAGTGAGACAACAAAGACCCAAACCCTAGACCAATTCCTCCTCCAAGTACCAAGTCAACTCTTCCAGTATCACAACTCAATCCTGCATCAACCAGCTTCCAGCTGCAACTACGACCCTGCAATTTCATCCAACAGCTTCTTTCTGCACCTTCGATTTATAACTTTAGCCTTGAAGTTGCTGCATAAACCCTGATTCAGCTTCTGCAAGAGATCCTTCTTAGAGCAAGACAACTCATCCCAAGATCAACGAGGTCAAGACAAAGTGTTCTCTCCTTCAACAACTAGATTCTGCACTTCACTCTCCTGCAATTTAGACCTACAGTTTCGGCCCTCTTTGTAGCTGCAGAAACCCTAGAGTTTTGCATGTGTGAGAAAGATTAATGAAGCGAACAAAGTTCCTTCTCAAGTTAAATACTCCAAAAAACTTGGAATACAAAGATATCCATTGAGGATACAAATATTATATTAGAAACTGTGATGAATGAGATGATGAATGTTACAAATGAGGCCTGCTTATATACCTACACAGGTGCCTCTTCACGAAAGGTCATGTCTCATCAGACATTGCCTTTCAACCTAATTACTAATTTAACTAATTAATCATTATTTACATTAATTTATTCATTACATTGCCTTCCTCAAAAAAAATTGTCTTCAAAGCTTGTTGATAAAAAGGCCTTGATTCTTGTCTCTGCTACGCATGTCTTCTCTTCTCGGAGTAGTCATCCTGGTTGACACAAGTTGATATGATCTTCTAAGTGACAAACAAAACTGTCACACGGAGAATGGATCGGACCGTCCTAAATCAATCTTTTGTGGAATCTTACGGCCACTGGCAACTTGTGACGACTTGTGATCACATGAGCGGATTGCACCGACATTAGTATTCTTTGGAATATCAACTTGTTGATTCTGTTCTGAATGCATAGTTTGGTCGAGCTGTCTACTCCCATGATTTGGATGTCGATAGGGAACCTTTTTGGTTTCCCTTATTTGACTTTTTTCCAGCGACGATGTTATTGAGCTAGTTACAGAGCATTCACTTAGAATGTTCCTTGTTGGAACTACAACATCTAAGTTTGCATCTTCTGCAACTTGCTTGTATTCTTCATGAGTTGTGACATTTATTGAATCAATGTTCATTTTTTCTTCAACTTGAACTTCTACATTTGAAGGTTTCGATGATTCATTTTCGACAAGTTGTTGCACCTTGTTTTCTAATGACTTATTGTCTTTCTTCAGCTTCTTAATTTGCATTAGTAACTTTTCTTTGTGGTCCTTGAGGCAAGCAACTTCTTCATTTTTGTTAGTGGTGATTTTGTCAACTTCTTTTTGCATATTTTGGATCACCTTTCTACCTTCTTGAGAAATTACTTTTGAAATTTCGTGAATAACTTCAGGTGTCACTGAATTTGGTTTTAAGTTAACGTCTTGTAGCGTTATTTTCTTATTTTTGTAGGAGAATGTTAAAAACTTCTTTTTTGTATTAAGGATGAATGACCCTAGTGATTTCATCTAGAGCGAACCCAGAGCTATATCACTATTATTGGAAAATAAGGTTTTAATGGTGACTTGTAAAACAAAGGAATACTCCCCAATACTTAGGTGTACATTCTCTATGTTGTATTGTTTGTCATTTGTGTTAAATGAATTTGCTTCAGTTATATTTGATTCAGGGATCACTAATTGGTTAGCACATTCAGTACTAACATAATTATTCTTTAGAGTAAAATCGATAGATATGAGAACCTTTTTTCTCGCAAGTGACTCTTTGATTTCAATTAGCTTATCAACACACATACTATAATTTTTAGGAAATCTTCCCTCTTTTAGTTCTGTTTTGGATGCCATTTTGTCAGATAACTTCGGGGCTTTTAAGGGTGACCCTTCCTAATATTTATAATAAAATATTATTATCTCCCTTTAATAAACCCTTAAGCTTAATTATTCTTTCCAATATCCTTTATTATTATTCCTTCAATCTTTGGTAATGAATCCTTCACTAATATTCTCTTTTAAAAGAGGCTCAATTTCTTTTATATATGTATGTATTCTCTTTTTAAATAAAATCTTTAGAATATAATGATTTATCTCTTTGTCCACTTTTCCAATACTTGAACCTTTAATAACCTCTCTTTCCTTTTATTTACCTTCCAGCTTTAATAATGATTCCTTAATATTTTAGGAAATCCTTAATAATATTTTTCCTTTCATTTTTTTTTTAAAATTACTTCCTTTATATAACCTTAAATATAGTCTTCCTTTAGTGATGATTTTTTTGACTAAATAAATTCTAGTTTTATTTATTTATTTTTATTTATAATTTTTTTTTTTTTTTAACAATTGATTTTTTTTTAACTCTTTTTTTTTTTTTGAAAAGTTACAACCCTGGTGAAACGTGGCTATTCACCTATATTCACCTATAAAATATATGTCCACTTATGTGTATGTGACTCGGTTAATGTTTTCCACGTAAAAGTAAACTTACCATCCACACAGAGATTTTTTATTCCTTTTGTTCTTATTTTACATTGCAAATACCATGGGCTTCTAAAACCACGAACTTGTAAACCACTTAAAGAATAATCAAAATAACCTTATCTACTCTTCTTTCTTTCTTTTTCCTTTTTATTTTTAAATTGTTTTGGTATGTACGTATATTTACTACTTTATATATATCTCTTTTTTTCTTTTTTCTTTTTTTTACTTATATATATATATATATATATATATATATATATTTGACTATATATATATTGCTTTTGCTTCTTTTTTTTTTAACTTTTTTTGTTTTCCTCTTCTTCTAATTTTAGTGACCAAAGGCCTCCGACGAAATCAGCAAACGGAGAAACTCCAAAAGTGTAGCGAAACGTTTCGACGAAAACAATGTTGACGAATTTTTTATGGCCAAAGGCTTGGACCAAGGAGCGTAGCTCTGTGCAACGATGAGCGGCCAGAAGATCGAACTGCTCTGATACAAAATGAAGCAAACAAAGTTCCTTCTCAAGTTAAATACTCCAGAAAACTTGGAATACAAAGATATCCATTGAGGATACAAATATTATATTAGAAAGTGTGATGAATGAAATGATGAATGTTACAAATGAGGCCTGCTTATATACCTACATAGGTGCCTCTTCACGAAAGGTCATGTCCCATCAGACATGGCCTTTCAACCTAATTACTAATTTAACTAATTAATTATTATTTACATTAATTTATTCATTACAATTAGCCTAGAAACGAGATTTTCTTTCTTCTTCTCTCTTCCTAAACCTTCGCTCTTCCTCTTTTTTGCTTCCCAACTACAGATCAAACTTATTTTCTTGAGATTGAACTTGTGTGTGCGTGTCAAATGAGGTCGAATTTGCTTCTTTATATAGACTTTCCAAGGGGTCGAATTCCCTCCTTTAGGCTGACTTGAAGTTGTTGAAGAATGTAACTAGTGTTGGTCTTCATAATTATATTTGAGTCATGATGTATTTGTCGAAAGAAAAGAAAAGAAAAGTTTATTGTAAAAGAAAATTATTTTTGAAGCATGGGTTTCATGCTCCTTTATTTATCTTGTAGGTCATATCCTCCTTTGAAGGCTTCTAGGTTTTGTCTTGAGTCAAAAGAGTCTGTTGCATTTATTAGACCCTTCTTAGGCTTTTGTATCATGTAAAGAAATTTATTTTTCAGTCAAAACAGACATTTTACCCCTCCGCAACAAGTTGGCCCTGTCCTGGAGAAGTCTGCACAGTTAGAGGGAATTCAACCCTGTGGAAGCAGTATAAATAGAGAAAGTTCGACTCATTTGGAGCATACACTCAACAAGTTCAATCTGCAAGAGAAAGAGGACGAAAAAGAAGAACAAATTGCAGGAAAGAGAACCTTAATCAAGGAAGAAGAAAAATCGAGTTTGGAGTATCTCTCTCTCTCTCACACACATTTGTGAGTTTTCTAGGGTTTCTAGGAAAGTTGCAAGGGCCAAAATTTTCACAATAACTGCAAGTCCGAATTTCTGTTGTTGGGGAGCTGAAATTATGGTTTGAAGCAATATTTGAAGAGTTGAAACTCAAAGGATTTGGAAGAGTGTTTCTACTTAAAGGAAGGGTTGGCTTGGTGATTGGAGGAGGTCCTTGTCTAGGTCAAAAGGGTCTTGGATTGTCTCTCTTGTCGCCCAAAGTGTACAACAAGGGCCACAACACTCAGGACAAAGGTAGTCCCTAAAAGGTGAAAGATGGATGATGAAAGAAAACTTGTTGGGAACCAACAAGTTGTAGGAGATGCACTGAGAGCTATCTTATTAACTTGACTTAATTTAGATGCAAGCAAGATTAATTAAGCAATGTTTAAGATATTCAATTAAATTTAGACAAACCAAATCTAAAGTTATAAGACCAATGCCTTTATACTACAATTCTCAAAGGAATAAACTCGCAAGATAGATGGTTTACCAAATCACAAGATAAAAAATGCTTCTTTAATGAATGATCAACTAGCTTATATGAAATGAAAATCTAACAACTAGATGAAATGTAAAGTCTTGGTTAATTTTATTAAAATGCTTATTCTAAATTTTCCTTTCCCTTAACTGTTTTGAAGTTGGGCTCCAAGGTAAGTTGTGGGAAGAAGGCCAACAGGAAGCAAGCTAAGGCCTGATTAACGATACCTCCCATTGTGCTCCTATCACCTGATGCCTCCAATGCTACAGAGACTGTGGCTCTGACGACTGCAAGGTCACTGTGTTAACTACCGAAGAGTTGTCGAGGCCCCTCAAGCTAAAAGAGAAATTTTTTCCTAAAGATCTATCAACCAGGCTTATGCTTGGAGGTGAATTTTTAATATGCATAACTAAGCTTAAAATGCAAATGCAAGAGATGACAAAAAGATGAGGCGAAATGTTAGAGACTTAAGCACTTAGATCACGATTTTATTCCGAGTTAAATGCCAAGTACTTAAGCGAAACTTCAATGAAAATCCCAATTATGCAGATGCTCAAATACTCAATTTTAGGAAACGAAAGATATACAATTTACCACAATTCCACAATAAAGTACTCAATAAAATGTTGATCACAATTACTTGAAAAACTCCCAAAACTAAATATTCAAGAAATATTCAAATAATTCAAGTAAAAAGATCAAAACTTATAGTTAAATTTTTCCTTTAGACAATGAACGATCTCAATAGTTATCAAGCATTAAAAAAAATTAAAACCCAATGCCAATGATCATGAAACTTAGCTGAAGCATTTAAAAAATGAAGGCCTAAGCACTTAAATTTCAATAATTACCAGGAAAAACAATGAAATTTAGGTGCTAATCGAATAAACACTTCTCTAAGAAATTCTGGAATTAAATGATTTTTTAATTAACTCAAATCCAGAAAATATTATTTTATCCTCTAGTCAAACTTAGAGATATTAAAAATTTAAATTGCCTTGACTATAAGAACTTTTTCCCACAACCTTTTTTTCTCAAACCTAAAGATTTTAATTTAATGTCCCAACACCCCTATTTTTAAAGAAAACCCAAAAAATTGATTTTCAAAATCTTTGTCACAAAAATTTAAACTTTTTTTATTTTTTTTAAATGTGCTAATGCTTTTGAATGTAAATTAAAAGTTAAATTTTTTTTTTTTTATTTGTTCAAATGTTAATAAGAAAATGTGAGGATTTAATTTTTGAGGGCCAAAGGGCACTTAACAAAAATTAAACGTTTGAATTTTTTTTTTTTTTTTTTTTTGGGTTAGGTCGAAGGTAAAGTCAATAGGGAAATAGTATGAGCTGAAGGGAGTAAGGCGACGAAGATGGAGATGCAGGTCGAGGAAGAAAGGATCGGAGGAAGGAGGAGCAGGGAGGAACTGCAAGAGGGAACGAGGGAGAGGAGAGGGGTGTTGAGATTTTGTGTATTTGGGGTAGCATCATTTGTGCTTTAAGTCCCAAATTTTGAGGAAGGACTAGAGTACACCTGATCTACAAGACCCAGAAATGGATTTGGGAAATTTCCTCTGGTTTAGGAGATATTATATTAATTAATTATTTTATTGTATTTCCTAAGTTAAAACTTAGGAAAATAAACTAATTAAAGTGAATTTAACTAAACATGTGATGAAATTGTCGTAAGCAATGTTGCACGACTCGTACTCGTATAAGACTCGTCTGACCATTGACTCGTTGACTCATATAAGACTCGGGAACGACCCATATAGAACTCGTATAAGACTCGTCAAAATGCAAAAAAGAAATTAAAATATGGTAAATTTTAAGCAGAAAAAGAAACTAATGATAATTCAAGTCCTTATAAGTTATAAAAACCACAATATATGCAATAATTCATAACAACATCTTATATCTATAAAAGTACAACATAGCATATTAGATTTTTGTAAGCAAAACATTTAGATACTGAATAAGAAAAGGAATCATGATTTCATAATTAAAATAAAAAATATCAACCAGTTCAAAATTCAAATACATATGTCATAAATGATAAATGATTGTCTCATAACAATCTTGAGTCTCATCACTCATGGACGACCACGCCTATAATAAGCCCTCGTGGAACTCATGGTAGCATCAAAATGTTGAAGCAACTGTGAGGCAGGTGTATTGGGAGTCTCCATTTGAGATGGCAAACTAGAGAGATCCTCGGTCTCTTCATCAAGCCAACTCAAATCAGGGGGCTCCTCCTCTACAACCCAATCAGGCTCTAAATCAATAGTATCCAATAAAATTGGATCTGTATCCTTTGGTTGCACTTGTTTTGTGAGCATTCGAAGGTTGTAGTAGATGAAAACCAACTTCTCCAACCTCTCATGCTCCAACTTGTTTCTCTTTTTGCTGTGGATGTGCTCAAAAACTGACCAATTGCGCTCACAAGAAGAAGCACTACAGGGTTGACTCAGAACTCTGATGGCGAATTCTTGTAATTGCGGTGCCTCAGAGCCACAATCTACCCACCAATGAGCTGTAAAAAAATAACAACAAAGATTATCAGTTTGCAATGCCAAACATATAAAAGAGAACTAGTAAAATTACAAGCTAAGTTCTAACAATTTGCACTTACAAGGCATTTTCTTGTCCTTGAGACGTTGGCTTGAACTGAATCCAAACATGCCAGATGCTTCCTTGTACATATCTCGTTGTAGGTTGATTTTGTCTTGAATATCTACATCCGGGAACATCTTCTCAATGCATATCATGACACCTCTTATCACCTCGGGATCTCTTTGAATGTTAGACCCATCATTATAGAATAAGCTCGGATTGAGATATGCTCCTGCGGCATGCAATGGTGAATGTAGTTGTCTGTCCCACCTGGAATCAATAATTTGCCATATAGGGAGATATTTAGATTCATCTCCCTTATAGAAAGTCTTGATGGCCTCTTTGGCCCTATCCATGCCCTCATAAATATATCCCATTGGAGGTTTCTCTCCATCCATCAATCTCAAGACTTTCACAAGGGGCTCAGTGAAGCTGACAATCTCAGTGACTTTGTCCCACAAACTATCACCAAAGACAGATGCTTTCACAAACAATGCTTCTAGTTTTGTGCTATCTTTCCAAAATACCCATTGTTGACTACAAAACATTCTTCGCAAAGCTTGGTACCCATACAAAAGGCTTTGGAGGGAAAGAAAGTTTGTAGCAAACCATGTAACAGCTGGGCGACTAAGCTCACCCTGTGTGAATTCCCTCATAAGGTTCAACACCCAAGCATGATTATAAATATACTTGGTAATTTGCTTGCATTCTTGCACAACAACCTGCACCCACTCCAACTTCCCAATATCCTCTAGTATCAAGTCTATGCAATGGGCAACGCATGGAGTCCAAAAAATCGTGGGATATTTGGCACAAAGCGACCTTCCAGCTGCTACATAATTTGTTGCATTGTCCGTGATTACTTGGACAACATTTGCAACCCCAACTTCCTCCACCACATCAGCCAACAATGTAAAAATCAAATGTGCATCTTTTACATTTGCAGATGCATCAATGGATTTTAGGAACATGGTTCCTTTAGGGCAAGCTACAACAAAATTTATTATTGTTCTACCCTTCTGATCTGTCCACCCATCAGACATAATTGTACAACCTGTAATTTTCCATGAGCTTTTAATGCTCTCCAATTGTTCCTTGACACACTCCAACTCCTCATCTAGCTCTTTCCCCCTAAGTTCATTATAAGATGGGGCTTTGTATCCAGGGTCGGCACTTGCAATGGCATCCACCATGGGCTGATAAAAATATGACTTTGCATAGTTGAATGAAAGACTGTCATGGTACCAAAACCTCCTCACTGCCATATCTGCCTCCTTCCTCTTCTTTTCATTAAAACTATCCAAGGTTGGTTGAGATCCTGGAGTTGTACGAGGAGTGAAGAAAGAAGAGGTTATACTCCTGTTTGCTGCAACACTTGAAGAGGAGTTACCAATACTCGGACTTTCAATTTGTGTTTCACTCTAAGATGAAGATCTACCTATCCCAACAATCTCATCCTTCCTTCTTGCCCTCTTAGAAGTTTCTTCTTTAATGGCTTCCAAAGCAGCTGCCATTCAGTAGTGACTTCATCAGGCAATTTTGACAACATCCCACACTATTCCCAGGAATTCTAGCTAGGTGGTATTTTAGCCTGTTTATTCCTGCATGCATTGTGGCATTGCAATAATTGCACTTCACATGGTGGTCATTACCGACAATGATTCGTTGACCATGTGCCCATGCCGGATCATGAGACTTTCTATATCCCTTTGGTGGCATGGTGACGAAATCTAGAAGAAAAAAATTAAATTTTTAAAATCTAATTCATATTTTTTAATTTTTTTTTTGGTTTTTTGGTTATTAATTTTTTTTTAATTTACAATTTCTTTTGGCCCTGTGGCTGCTGTGTCGCTGAGAAACTCAGCCACACGGCCTGCAGGCTCAGGAGGCAAACCGTAGGCCCTGTGGCTGAGTTTCTCAGCCACACAACGACCCTGTGTGGCTGAGAAACTCAGCCACAGGGCTTGCGCGCTGAGGAGGCAACCCGCAGGCCCTTGTGGCTGAGTTTCTCAACCACACAGGGCCGTTGTGTGGCTGAGAAACTCAGCTACAAGGCCAAAAAAATTTGCAAATTGCAAGTGAACAAAAAAAAAAAAAAAATTGAATTGATTAGATAAAAATTTTAAAAAATTACATGCAAGCAGCTAGTTGCAAAGCAATGAAACAAAGATCATGAAGCCTACTTGGACAGTGTGCTACTACTTCGCCAGTGCTGTGACTCCAACTTGCTGTTACAGTGTGCTGCTACTCCGCCAGTGCTGTGACTCTGCCAGTGCTGGTGACTCCGCCTATGCTGCTACTTCACCAGTGCTCTGACTCCAACTTGCTGTTACAGTGTGTTGCTACTCTGCCAGTGTGCTGTGACTCCGCCTGTGTTGCTACTCTGCCGGTGTTGTGACTCTGCCTTACTGCTACTCTGCCTGTGCTGCTACTCTCCCAGTGTGCTGTTGCTACAGTGTGCTGCTACTCCGCCAGTGCTGTGACTCCGCCTGTGCTGCTACTCTGCCTGTGTTGTGACTCTGCCTGTGTTGTGACTCTGCCTGTGCTGCTACTCTCCCAGTGTGCTGGTGCTACAGTGTGCCGCTACTCCACTAGTGTTGTGACTCTGCCACTGTGCTATGACTCCGCCTGTGCTGCTACTCTGCCTGTGTTGTGACTCTGCCTTGTTGCTACTCTGCTTGTGTTGCTACTCCGCAGTGCTGCTACTCTCCCAGTGTGCTACTGCTACAGTGTGCTGCTACTCCACCAGTGCTGCTACTCTGCCTATGCTGCTACTCGGCCTGTGCTGTGACTCTGCCTTGCTATTGCTATGTGCTGCTACTCCGCCAGTGCTCACTTCGCTAGTGCTGCTGCTCCGAAAGGGAGAGAGGTGCTTATAAAACATTTCCTTCCCTCCAAATTCCCTTTTCCTCCACCTCATTTCCAAAAATAATAGAAAAATAAAAAAAATTCAGAAAAATAAAAAAAAAAATGCTTTTTGTTGTGGGACGGGTCTTATAGGGGTCCGATACGGGTGCTATGAGAAACCCGCGGGTCTTATGCGAGTAGGCGGGTTTAATGCGAGTTTGCGCGGGTAAGGGTAGAGAGCACGGGTTCTATGCCAGTGACCCGGCTCGCTATATAACCCGCGAAGACCCGCGGGTCTTATACGAGTGGTGCTTCTCTGGTCTTAAGTCACACGGATCAAGCTTTCTTTTAATCTTAGCCATTGATTCAAGATCTGGTCATGGCTATTGATTTGTCAACGAGAAAAGTATAAAGGAAAGGCTTGGGGTCATTTGTAAAGACACACAGAGGCAGAGCACTGAAGCTAAGCTGAAATTCTAGGGCGAGGTTGTTAAGAATACTCATAAGTGTTTCAGTTGCAAAGAGGGGAATTTAGACCAAGGGGATGATCTGATCCCAGGGTCTAGAATACATAAGAGGCAGAGAAGAGATCAGCGTAGAGGAAGGCAGCAACAGCAAGGACAGCGCAATTTTCAGGAAACCCTTCAGGGGTTACGTAGAGACCCTTCAAGGGCAGCGTAGTGATTGCGTCACCCCAGGAGCAGCGTAGTGACTGCATCACCCCAGGAGCAGCGCTGAGGGTTTGGAGGCCAAGGCTGATGTAGAGCCTTTCAGGGGAAACGTTGGGGTTTCTAGGTCTAGATCTGGCTGAGTTCTGTAAATCTCGTTTGAGGGTGTGGATCAGCTAGTATTTTTGGCCCTAGATCATCCAGGTGTTGTAGATCTAGAGTTTTCTCTGTAGGGTTTTCCAGATCTAGGACCCAGAGTTGTGTATTCTGAAATATTCTTAATAATAGAACCCTTCAGCAGCCAGAGACTGGTTTTCCCACCTTGGGTTTTTCCGCGGACTATTTGTCTAGAAATAACCGTGTCACTTTGTCAATGTGTGCATGTGTTTATTCTAGATCTGAATTGGTAGAGATCTGTTATGTGTTTTGCTTCGATGTTAACTTGAATTTATTCAGTTGATAACTTATATAAGTAGGAGGAGCTTAACCGGATTAACAATAATAATTTCTACATAAGATATAAGATTCAGAAATTTCTACAAGGGGAACATGAGCAACGACAGAGAAGAGCTCGAGCAAGAGGGGAGCGAGTAGATGGGGAAAGGGCTAAGCCGCGAAGCTGCGAGGAGCGGGAGTAGGGATGAGGCAAGGGAATGGCAGCGCGTGTAGATAAGAGATGGGATGCAAAGGGAGTTCGGGGGAGATGCAACACACATATGGAAGAAAACGCAGAGGCCACGGGGATGAGGATGTGAAAATGTCTAAATACAGAAACCCTACTACAGTATATTGATTTACTTCTCCTCCTTGTTTTACTTAATTAACAAGTTATTTAACTAAAGTATTCAGAAAAACATCAAAGTAAACACAATTGCAGCCTACACATACATAAAGATCATTTACTGAAACATAGCACACATATGACAAAGGACACACGTGATTTTTCGGTCAAATGTCCCTTGAAAAATCCAATGCAGGAAAACTGATGCAACAACTCTTTGAGAGTTTTTATTATTAAGCAGAATATAAATACATCAAGGGCACCAATAGTGGTTTGCCCGACAGAGAATTTCACGGTAGATGTACCTTGTCATTCGGAGACAGAAAATATGGCTGATTCAAACCATCAAGGGAATTATTGAATACGAGCCCTTTCTGGCCCACCGGAACCCCAGCATTGTCCCTCCAGCGTCTGCATTAGCCTCTCTTGCCCAGCATAGCCTCTGCGTAGCACAGGGTTTCTCTACGTCACCCTTTTGGACTCAGCGCTGCCTCTACGTCACCCTGGTGGGCCTGCGTTAGCCTTTGCGCTGCCTCTGTGTCAGCCTGGTTGGGCTGCGTCCCTCCTGCTCGGCCTCTGTGCTGCCTGGTACAGATCTGCCTCTCTGATTATGTATTCTCATCCTCAGATCAGTGTAATCCCTCATCGATTTGCCCCTCACCAACACTGCAAGCTCACTCGAAAATTCTTAGCAAACCGCGCCCTAGAATTTCGACTTAGCTCAAGTGTTACTGCAATGTCTGTGTTCGTTCTCCAACTGACCCTGAGTCTTCCTTTAATACTTTTCTCGTTCAGAAATCAACGACCGTGATTTAATCTCTAATCAACGTCTAAGATTAGAGTTGCATCAAGCTCTATGAAAATCCTGTGTGTCATGATTGGTCAAAGCACATTGACATCAGGTGCCACTTCATCAGAGACTATGTCCAACAGGGAGCTGTACAGTTGAAGTACATTCCTACAAGGAAACAGGTGCCAGATATCCTCACGAAAGCTTTGGGTAAGATTAAGTTTGCTTACTTCAGAGAAAAGATGGGGATGGTCAAGAATCCATTCCAGTATAGGAATGGATAGGCTCAAAATTCAAAGGGAGCTGCAATACGAATGAGGCAGTGACAGATGGTGTCATGGGTAGCAGTACAAAGGGCAACAACACAGCAGATGAGGGGCAGCAGTCGAGACATCGGCAACGCAGTAGATGCTTTAGGGCAGAGCAAATGCAATTGGTATTTTCCTTGAACACTTTCCTCGCTAAGAGGGAGTGTTGATTTTTGTAGCATTGAAAAGTGTTCCAAGTCTCATATTTTGTGAGAGGAAACTGTGTTGCTGATATTACAAAACCAGAAAGCCGTTTGTATTCCACTCGATTCATGTCTTATTAAAATAATTAATTATTTTAATGTGGTCCCTAAGTCTAAACTTGAAAAATTAAATAATTAAAGGGTATTAATAAAATGATGAAGATCTTTCTAGAGAACAGATTCAGAAGTCATGTTTAATCTGTCGGTGATTAGATATCTAATATGGTAGAGTTGATTATTATGAGAAGATTCCTGAAAGGCTTGAAGATTATTTGGTAAGTGTGGAAGGCAAACATTCGATTTTTAGGCAGGCTAGTTCTAAAGGAATAGGAGAATTAGGTTTCGGAAGGGAAGTTACAGAAGGCGAGAAAGAAGGTGTAGAAATTTCTAAATCTTACTTCTTATGCAGAAATTATTTCTGTTAATCCGGTTAAGCTTCTCCTACTTATACAAGTTTTCAAATGAATAAATTCAAGTTAACATCAAAGAAAAACACATAACATATCTCTGGCAATGGATCTAGAATAAGCATAAGAGCCCTGAACTTGATGGCTGGTCTAACGGTGGTGTCCCCCGGAAAATACCAATATTGGGAAAACGGGTCACAATATTTGGAGGAGTTCTATTATTAAGAAAAATTGAATGTAACTGGGGTTTTTAATCTGGAAAAACCTCTGGAAAACTCTGAATCACAGCTCTTGGCCACAGTCAGAACCAAAAATACTAGGCAGTCCACCTCAGCAGGTTCTGGAACTCAGTCTAAGGCCTAGAAGCCTAAGTCACACACTTTTCAGAAAGGCTGGTATTTGAATTTCCTGCGCCATTTGTTGTTATATGTTTTAACGTGAGTACTGCTGTTGTATACACACATAACTTTCTGCGTTGTGTGGCAGTCTCTTCTGCTTCTTGTGTATTCTAGACCCCAGGATCAGATCACCCCTTGGTCTAAATTCCCCTCTCTGCAACTGAAACACTTCTGAGAATTCTCAGCAAACCCCGCCCTAGAATCTCAGCTTAGCTTCAGTGCTCTGCTTCCATGTGTGTTTTACAAATGACTTCAAGCCTTTCCTTTATACTTTTCTCGTTGACAAATCAACGACCAAGATTAAATCTTTAATCAATGGCTAAGATTAAAAGAAAGCTTGATCTGTGTGACTTAAAGATAATTTCATCACATGTTTAATTAAATTCACTTTAATTATTTTATTTTTCTAAGTTTTAACTTAGGAAATACATTAAAATAATTAATTATTTAATATCTCCTAAACCAGATGAAATTTCCCAAATCCATTTCTGGGTGTTGTAGATCCAGTGTACTCTAGTCCCTCCACAAAGTTTGGGAGCTAGAGCACAACTGATGCTACCCCAAATACACAAAATCTCAACAGAAGGAAGGGGAAGTCAGCAAAGGAAGAGAAAGGGAAGAAGAGGAGGACGCAGGGGGTCACAGAGGTTAGCGTTGGGTAGCAACACCGAGTCCCCACGCAAAGTGACATAGTCCAGCGCAGGGACTGCACAGAAGACCACGCAGAGTGACGCAAAGGGAGATAGGGTGTCTTTCGAGTGTTAGAAATTCTCCCGGAGGATTTGGGGAATTTATCTCAGGTGTATTCTAGAAGTCTGCTCGTCTATTTCTTGTAAATGATTTTCCTTGCTGAAGTATAATACAAACCCTCATCTGTTGCACTGGTTTTCCAGCATTGGGTTTTTCCGGGGACAATTGTCCAAAAATAACTTTGTTCACGTGAATGTTTCTATTGCGTTATATGTGTTATGTTCCATTTTCTTCTTATGGTTAAGTGAATACTGCAGTTGTGTTTATTTTCAAAATTTACTGGAAGAAAATCTGTAAATAACTTATCATAAATAAGTAGGCGAAATAATCCTATCACTGCAGTAGTGTTTCAGTTTGAAAATTTCACATTCCTTGCTAAGAGGGAGTGTTGATTTTTGTAGTATCAGATGTGCTCTAGCCTCGAGATCTTGCGAAGAGGCTAAGACACATGCATTTTCCAAGACTCATAAATCGTTCGGGGAAATTCCACCTAGAGATGATTTAATTAAAATAAATAAATATTTTTAATGTATTCCTATCTAAACTTAGGAAATGAGAATAATTAAAGGGTATTAATTAAATCGGGTGTGAAACTTCTAGTTAAAGGCGTGGATCGAGTCCAAGATAATTTGAGCCATTGATTAAGATCTAATCTCGGTCTTTGATATGTCAACGAGAGATTATAAGAAGGAGCTCGATGGGAACTTGGAGAACATACTCGAGATTTGCAGAGATCAATTTTGCTGGGTGATCAAATTCTCAGAGAGGCAGCGCTGAGTTGCTAAAGAGAGATTGAGCAAGATCGTTGCAATGGGGGGCAGGGATAGTAGATTGGAGGAATTTTTCCAGATCCAAGCAAAGAAGACGTTGAGAGCCACAGAGATGCAGCGCAGAGTTTCAGAGGGAGTCCACAATTCTGCTGGGAGACAGTCGAGATCTAGTGCCAGAAGCCGAGGTGTGAGTCCGGGAGGCCAGAGGGTCGAGTTTCCAGTCAGCAAGAGATCAGCTGGAGGTGTGACGCAGTCCCAGGAGTTGTGATGCAATGACTGCGTAGGTGGACACAGTTACTGCACAGAGCAGTTTGTCTCCAGTTCAGATCAGTGTCGGTTCTTCCGTGTCATTTTGAGATTTTCTCACTATCTTTTCATCAATTATTTTTTCTGTATCGGATAGCCTGTTTGGGCATCCAATGATTTGTACTCAGATTACTACTGCATAATATAAAAACCCTCAGTTGTTGCACCGGTTTTCCCACATTGGGTTTTTCCGGGGACGATTGTCCAAAAATAATGGTGTACTTATGTGTTTGTGTTTCTATCTTTCTTGCGTTGTATTTTCCGCAGTATTTTATGTTGTGTAGCTTGTAGTGTATTTAATTCGATATTTGCTGTCAGGAATTTGAGATTCTTGGGTTAGGGACCAACCTAGGTGCTCAAGACCTCTTCCATATCATTATCTTTTATGCACTTTTCCATTTCTACAAATTACTTCTAAAGTATTGTCTTTATGCAAGGTTAATTAGCTTGTTTATAGTCTTTTCTTGCACAGTATTTAACACTAGATGGTAGCTTTAGCAGTGATTATTTTGTTTAGCTAGCATCTCTTTTCATGCATTTGAAGTCACTTTAATTGTTGATATTTATTTGTTGTTTATCATTATTGCTTGCTATAAATACGCGGTCCCCTGTTTTTTGCAGATCTACAAGAGACTCTACAACCACCCATTTGTTGAATAAACCCTTCTACCATTGATATGATGACATGGACATGAGTAGATTATGATTCCTTAGCCTTCATTAGCCTCCTTTTGCTTTCAAATTGCATCATTAGCGCATTTCACTTCTCATTGGACTATCTCCTGTAGAAAAACAAGGACTCTTGTAGCAGTTTGCATTTTGCTTCTGAAAATCATCCAAACTTGCATCCAACTCATGTTATACCTTCATTTATATGTTACAACGTCCTTAGAATCCTAAAGATGGAATTTAGAAGCAAAGAGGCCAAGTATATTCCTTGACCTAGTTTGTTGTAGAAATTATCTTTTTCAAGTAGAATTGGGGTTTGATATTTACATGTTTTATTTCAATTGTGAGTTTTCTTTCTTTGCACAATAGCATTGTTGCAAACATCTCGATAACATCCCGATTTTATCTTGAAATCACGATTTTTTGGCCTAGCCGATGTTTGCCGATTTTTAAAAATATTTTTATGGTATCTTAAGTTTGCCGATGTTTGGTGATTTTTACAGATATTTTCCCAATTTTCCCGATTTTTTGGTTTTCCAAACCCTTGCCGATTTTATCCCGATGCCGATGTTTGCAACATTGTTAATAGATATACTTTTATTTCATCATAGTTAAGATGGTTTTCCTCCTTTTCTTGTAGTTAGCATAGATTTACTCATTGAATTTCATTTCCTGCAGTTATGAATTTCGCCTATAGCATAGAAAAGTAAAATGTTCTCTGAGTAACTAGATCTCACCTTAGTGTTTTCAGCAAAGGAAAACTAAAATTACATACTGCACACATAGTGCCGGCCCCTCTTCAGTTTGTATGAACCCCAAGTTGACAATTAAAGTTGAGATTCTTGGGAGTTGCAACATTATTGCTACAATACTGAGGGCCCTCAGTGTCAAGTGCCCCTCTAAGGCTCTCTATATAGTAGGCTACTCCTACACATAGAGAATTGTGCCCTTGCTCATTTAAGAAGTACCTTTCATAGCCTTCGATTCATATCACCTTAAGCCAATTATATTAAAATATTATCTAGGTGAAATTTGAGAAGCCTCCTATTTGGTGAAATTCCACTAAAGAGCAGGAGGAGGATTGTTGAGGTGATAGTGGCAATCCACATCATTGTTGCATCTAGGCCTGGTCCTTGATTTGTGAGACCCCTCACAAGGCCTGCTAGATCTTGAGGCAACAGGACCAAAGTCCTATCCATTCCTAAGATGGCAAAAATCCAAAATGAAATAATTAACTAAAAACATAGCAAAATTTGAAATAACTGAGATGACAATGCATGAAGATGAAATATCTGAAATAAAATGTGAATGCAAATGCACAACAGAAAATAACATGCAAATGCAATGCAAGTGACTACTTTAATGCTCATAATAGAGAGCTTATTCATCCTATCCTAATCTAATCTGAAGAGAAATGGAGCATCTTAAGTAAAATCATGTAACCAATGCAACCAACATATAAATTCAATATTACCTTGAGTTTTACCTTTATGCTTGGTTGATAAGCAAAATAGTGAAATATCAGACCTGAGATAAGTGTACTTTATAATCTCCTGCATGACTTGGACTACACTTATCAGGAAAGCTTCATCATGTGGAAAGAATTCGAAGAAGTGTAAAAGTTTTTCTGTGCTAATGCAAACATCGCTCCCACATGGAGACTGGCAATAAGAGGACATGTATATTTTTTACTCTCAACCAGTTTTGTTGATTGTTTTAAAACATGCAGCAGTGTTTTTGGTGAACATAATGTGTTTCCGTATTTCTCATGATGCAGCTTAACCAATTTCTGAACTTAGAGTTGAGTTTTCTGAAAGCCTTACCATTGTACAGAATCCAGATATGGGACATACAGATATACCAATATTTTTTGAAAATTTATGATATAATACAGCAAGATGCAGCTGTTTGTCCTGGCTCAGGAGATTCTGCTCAAGACATCTTAGCAAAAGTTAACACCTCTCAAAAGAAATATTCATTATCCTGATATAAATGCTATGGTATCCTCGTTCTACAACTTCTCAGAAACTGCAACAATATGCTAAAAGCATTTTAGGTTCTCTCTTTACTGATGGAAAATGGCCCTCCTGAACATATTTGGTATCTTTTAATTGGGATTTCTCTAATATGTTTTGAGTGTTTTTCTTTCCTATTTTTCTGGATTCATCATGGGATTGCATCGCAGATGAATAGAGAGCATATCTAGGATGGATCATATATGAATCTGTAATGTATCTAAACCAGATATGTATCCTTGACTTATCTGGATTGAAGGTGAATAAAATATGATAATGTGTGATTGGGCTGTTGCATCCAATAGCTAACATATTTGTAGAGATTCCAATGAATACTGTACCATCACCTTCTCAAGTGAAGTTTATCCCTTTTTGGATCAGTTTCATTTAGATGTTAGGCTATGGATCTCTTTATTTCTTTATAATACTTTTAACTATCTACATTAGTGCATCAAAGTCACGATGAGATTTCATAAGATTTTTCACCACTAGTTTTTTTAAATAGCAATTGCTACACCATTTTTACTGCAGCTCCTGTCATTCCCAAATGCTCCAACACTACCTGTTTGTAGCCTTATTGTGTGAAAGAAGCTTAACCTTCAACTTGTAAATATGTGATTTGTTGTTTGTAATAATGCATAACTTACTAGGTTTAAAATCGTTAGGCATGCCTAGTGATTAGTATCAGATTTATGTCTACTTCATATTAGTCCAGCTTATTTTAATTTCCAATCTTGGGGTTTGCTGAGGGCTTTGGACAACGGCATAATTTAATGCCAATTAATTTTCTTGAATTGCTGTTCTTTAAAAGGAAAAATATATCTGTACTGTTTTGAACTGCGTGAATGTTAACTTTTTAACTGTGGATCTGTGTTAGAAAGGCACCAAGAATGTCACGAGCAAGTATGAGTAAAGGATCGCGTTCACCAAACATACTTGGAGCTACCCAACAAGTTTTGAGCAGTCATTGGCATAGTATTATCAAAATCCTGAACTCTTTATTGAGTAAACTTCGTGCAAATCATGTCAGTACTCTCTCTCTCTCTCTCTCTCTCTCTCTCCCCCTCTCTCTGCATGCATGTGTGCTTACTCGTATATGTAGTTTCATTTCTTTGCATGTGTATGTGGATCCAAAAGTCAATGTTGACAAAGCTGTTAAAGATTACCCTTAGATAGCCACATTCATTTCTGTGTTTGTGAACTGCACATGGATTGAGCAGCTACTTTGATATTTCAATGGAACAACTGATCCTGGTAAAGTGGAAATAAAGTTGAAGCAATGGCTTAAGAAGTTTGAAAGAAAGAATATGGAAAATAGAGTTAATATCATGTACACTGGGTGTGAACAGAAGTTATTTGATTAGTCAGATCTCTGTCATGATAACTAAAATTGTGATTCTGGTTAGTGCTTAGAGGGACTAAACCTGAACTAGTAGGGTTTATGGCAACTGGTTGTGACCTGCCAATCCAGCTCATAAGTGAAAATCTAGAGAAAATGGCTAATAAATATTTTGAACCAACAGTTTTCATGAATGATATATCCCACTGGCTATAGTTAGATTGATATCTCAGGAGTAGCTTATATGTCTGCATGGGTTGTTGTGCTTCACGGGATGTTTTAGTCTATGTCACAGAGTTCAGGTTCGAATTTGAGTTCGGTAATGATTAAGTTCGATTCAAATTCGAATTTTTCGTTGAGGTTCGCATGAGATTCGGCATTAAGTTCCTATATATATATATATATATATATATCAAAATCAATCAATAAATTTATCTGAATAGCAATGAGAAAGCATGAGTCACAAATCACAATCACTATTCACTTCACACTCCGGGAGGCGGGGACAAGCAGCGTCCAAAAATTGAATTCAGGAATTGCAGAGAATACAACACTGAGCACAATAGAGCGAGTACACTCAGGCTGAAGTTGGCTTGTGAAAATCTATAGACAACCATGGTAAATAAAGACAAACTAGTGGCCACTGTGGCAAATTAATTGGCGGGAAGCAGAACAAGAGAAAACCATGTGCTGCCCATGGTTTTTCTCATAAACTTTAAAACAATTGACAAAACTTGCCCAAACTCTAACCTCAAACCCCAATTTTTTTTTAAATTATCAAATTTGGCTTTAAGTTCGTCTTTAGGTTCACCTTCAGATTCGAATTTGTTCAAATTCAGCGAACCCTGTGACATAGGTTTTAGTACCTGTTTGGATCACAGTTTCAAAATGTGTATCGGTTTTCTTCAGAGAAAAGTAGAGTAAAATTTGGGTTGTAGGGTGAGTAGTAGTTTTAATTGCGGTCAGGGATGTACTAGAGCATTCTCTGTCGTCGGTTAACTTTTCCAAGATATGTTTACCTGTAAACCTTTTGAAGTTTAGGGATATACTGTCCAGTATTTCTCACATAAACATTTAATTTGGATTTAACAATACTTCACTTTCTTACAATTGACTTTATCTTCTAATAGACTTACTTTTGAGCTTCTAGGGAGATATCCACTTTTTCATAACATATCACTATTCTTATCTTCTTATCAACTTGATTTTCACCTTTTGGATATTAATAATGATCTTCCTCGTTTTCTTGTGTGCTACAGGTGCCTCCACTTTTAGTTTGTAAACTCTTTACTCAAGTTTTCTCATTCATCAATGTGCAACTTTTCAACAGGTTAGACATCTTTTCAAGTTAGCTATCTAACATCATCAATTGTGGTGGGGGATTCCTTTGAAACTTATATTGCTATCTGTTTCGGATTTCCCCTTTTTGGAAAATGCATCTTATATTATTGCTTAAATGAACAACAAGAGTACATAAAATTGTTCCATCATTGGGCCAAGAACCCAGGTGGAGTAAGGGTGTCAAGATATCTGGAAGTCTCATCCTTTGTTGGTTGTTGTTTGGACAGCCTGTTGCTGCGACGGGAGTGCTGTTCATTTAGCAACGGTGAATATATAAAATCGGGACTTGCAGAACTAGAACAATGGATATGTGAGGCTTCAGAGCAAGTATGCAATGATTACTTTTCAGATGCATTATATATATGAAGCAAATATTAAACAAACTGGCCACAGCACTGATTATGTAACATTATTTCAGTATGCGGGGACATCCTGGGATGAATTAAGGTACATCAGGCAAGCTGTTGGATTCCTGGTAAGATAGTTTTGTCATTTCATTAAGAAAGCATTCTTCCATATGAATTTACTATTCATAGTGTGTTCAGTAAAATATCAGTTTCAATTTTCATATGGCAGCAGATGTTTGCCATGAAATACTTGCTGGGGATTTCTGCTATGAAATACTTGCTGCTGTGTGTGAATCACAGACTCTTAAGAGTGTTCTGATGCTGATTTAACATGTGAATGTTCACCAAAACCTGAACATAGGGATGGTTGAAAAGTTTCCAAATTTTTAGCTTCATAAAATAGCTGCAAGTGCTCAGTAGAACATGTATCGTACCTCATAGGATACGGCTAGAAAAATTTCCATGAGAAGGCTGTAATAAATCAGTTCTAGATGGTTGAAACAAATCTCTGCAAATATCCTCTTCATGTTTCCAAAAATCAACATCATAGTGTATATATATGGCTGGAAGTGATGATGAATTTTTTCTGAAAATGATGGTAGTTCCAAAAGCAACAATTTTGCAATCTCGACTTTAGAATCGTCATAAGTATCACCAGTAGGAACGCCATCAAACTGTAAACAACTCATCCCAGTTTTGCTGCCAGATAGATAGAAGGCTATCAATATTTCGATCTCAGGGCCATCATTTTTTCATCAAATTGACCAAATCCAAGGGTGGTTCTAAAATTTCTTCACTTTTCCAATCAATGAAGGATGCAACGTGGAGCTTGTTGCCACCTGAATCCACACCTGGGATATCATGGAGAAAATATTTAACTCCAATTGGTGTGGCCTTGGGGGCAAGTTTCGAGTTGAGTTGCTATCACTCAAATTTCAACTCTTCTGTCTAGGCTAACTTCTAGCAAAGCCAAAGAGGGTGGACTCTATAAAAATAACTATGACTTAATTAATCTATGTTAAACAAGTTAAGTTCTAAGAGTTAATTAAAAGGACCAAGATACATCCACTTTTCAATATGTAACTTGCAGCAAATGAATTCAAAGCATATACATCGATTCCATAGGAGAAATGACCATAACCATTTACAAGTAGAGATATTGCAATAATGAAAAAGATGAAACAAATGTGGACTAGTGCCAAATGTGAAGTACTTGCAAAGATAAATATTCCAATCATAAGAAATGACTTTGAAAGTATGTGCTTGGAAATAAGTATTCAAAAGATAATTGTCCAAAATCTAATTGCTTTGAAAATAAAGATAATCACGTGAATGACAAAGCACTTGAAAAGGAAATGCTTTGGAAATATAAATAAAACAATTTGGAAGCAAAGGGAATAGATCAAGTACAAGATTGCTAAGCTAAAAAAATGTGTAATGTACTCTTGGTTCATTTCAAGTTAAATTAGATTGCCACTTAAGATTAAGTTAATTAGTTGCAAGATTGAAACAAGATGCAAATCAACTTCTTCCCCATCCCTTATCCTTGTCGGGGCCCCGATCTCAGAATAAGAAGACTTAGGGAAAGAAGGGTCCCTAATTAGACTACTTCAACTAGCAAGTTGGAGGTAAATTAATTATTGAAGAAGTAAATCTAACCACTGGAATTGAATATGGATCTAACTAGAAAGAGAATACTTGAATGCAAAAGAAAAGTAAATAAAATGGATATTAAAGAAAGGAAATCAACTACATTAGATTGTCATAATGAAATGAAAGAGGACTGCATGAAATAAGTAATTCGTTAGCAAAAATAGATAGCATGAAATAAAAACTAGCCAACTACTCTAATTTGATTATTCTATTCTACTTTAGTTTGACAGGAAAAGAGAAGCATTCAAGCACAACACAAGACATTTCCCCAAATGGGGAAGGGGGGATGCTTAGGAGAAAAATCCCTGAACTCCCAAGAAAAATATACTTCTTTATTAGATACCTTATAGAATGACGGATGGCGAGAGAGAGAGTGAGTACAATGAATCTCTTTTGGAAAAGGGACTTTTATGTTTTGAAAATATATTACAATAAATTCCCTTGATGAATCAAAGGGATGAAATGCCCTTCTCCAAAAGTTGCAAATTAAGAAAATCTTGAAAAGTTCTAATTGTTGGAAATACTTGGGGGGAGGGGGTGAATCAGTATTTCATAAATTTCAACAATTTAAGTATCAAAATATTTAACCAATAACATCACATCAAAGGAACAATATATATATATATGAACAATATATTTATATTACAAGGGAAGCTACAACTTCTAGATTTACCAGCTACAACTGGAAGGGCTACAACCCCAAGATTTATCAACTCCCACTAGAAGGAGGGGACAACCTCCTGAAGGAAGCTACAACTTCCTTCCCTATCACCACCCTGCCACCCTATAGAAAAAAAGATAAAATAAAAACTTATTGGGCTCTCGTATCAGGGAGAATGACCCTATTGCTGCACAAACTAGCAGGCCTAGTATATAGGGAAAAAGCTAGAGGGCACAACAACACTTGGGACAAAGGCCCACTGTCACCATAGCCTATGTTCCCTACTCTTTGCGAACTTTCCACTTGGTTGATTTAGCATGTTTTATGTGAAAATTCCTAAAACTAGAATCCTATTGCAGCAACTGGAAAATATTTCCCTATTTGTTAATTTTAACTTAACAATATATTTGCAGTTTTCTATGACAAACACGGAATACATTACACTGCAACCTACACAAATACAAAATACTGTGGAACCAAATATACAGCACATGAAAGAAACAACACACACATATACACCTAAGTCACATGACACGAGGACACGAGACACAGAGAACACGTAAATACGAGTATTCGACACGAGACACCGTGACCTCGAAAACTAGACACAAGGGACACGTTTTATCTATATTTAAAATATATATATTAATATTAAATTTTAATATATATATTATATATATAATATATAATAAATTAATAATTTATAAATTAATTTATAAATAGGTGTCGAGGCCTGCATTTCCTGTTTGTAAAGTTAGAAAACATTAAAAGGTAGAAAGGTCCCCAAAAATACCAATGTGAACCACTGAACCTTGACACTAAAATTACCTATAAATGGGACTCCCTTGGGTGTCCCTCATGGATGGCAAATTGCAATATTCATGGTCGAGAGAATGCTATTTAGTGTTATAATTTATTCTTACTGTTGAGGCTCGAGAGTAGCTGGTAATTTAATTTTTTTGTCTTATTTTTTTTGGCATGGATGTATGTATTGTTTGTGCGACTGTGCCATTTCCCTGCCATATATTTTCTAGCTTTACAGCCTTACAACAATAATGAATAATATTATAAATTTAAATTTTATACATACCTGTGTAACGCGTTCCTCCATCGGTCATGAAAATTCTTGGAAAATGGAGAGCGCTGGAGATTTTTCTTTCGTCCTAGGGATTCAAGCTCCCAGCGCTGCCGCCGCAAGCCGGAACATGGCGAACTGGGGGAGCTACCATGGATTTGATCTCAGAGCTTCCCTTACTGTCCCTCGCAGAGTTGTATCCAAGGGGCGATGGAACCGGTTTTTCCCCATTCACGACCAGGCGACGGATGGGATAGTATTTGGAGCTTGGTGGTGCTATCCCACGGCGGCTGTTACTTGGGCCCCCTGTAGACCTGACTGGTGGACTGAGCTTTCGCTATTGATTTCTCACTCGGACGAAGCACCTTCATTATTGTCTGTGCGAGACCTCCATGCTGGTTCGCGCCATGGGTGGTCTGGTGGGTGTGGTGTCCTCCTGCCGGGGGAGTGATGCGCTGTACCCCTCACCCCCATTTGCCATATTTGCAAAGATTGGGTGGTGATGGGCTCGATGCTCGGTTTTGTCCACTGGTGGGCAGAGCAGGGGTTACAAACCCCATTCGTTATCGTGCACGGTACCTGCGTACCCTATGTGCTACTTTACAATGGCCTATTTCTCTTTGCACTGGTCCTCGCGGGTGGGCTGCTCTTGGGCAACCGGCCACCACCGAATGTGCAAGGATACCAAATCCTGATAGGCCAACACTGAAGCAGACGAATCAAGAAGAGCTAGCGCCCGAAATCAACATCACTACAAATGAAAATCGGGTAAGCAAAAACAGTTTCCAGATTTTTCTCAAAACCTCTGAGGGGAACAGTTTATTGTTTTGGATAAATGAATCTGATCAGGTGACAGACCTGAAGCAATCCATTTGGCAAACCACTGGCTATCCAAGCCACGTTCAGTCCCTCATCAATGGAGGGAGATCGCTACAGGACTCTAGCATCCTCTGCGATTATGGCATTTGGCCTGCAGACACCATTTATCTCAATCTACGACTGAGAGGTGGTGTTGTTGGGCAGCACAATGCTCAGGGATCTCGGGGAATGACCTATAAGAATATTCTAAAGGGGAAAAACACATCTGCTGCTCCTACCGCACAGGTAGCTAATGGCCCAAAACCGTACATTGTGGAACAACTCAACCAGATTCCAGAACTACAAATCGAATTACCTGAGATAGATGACCATAGATCTGTCTTTGAATCACAAGCACTCATATGCAGATTTAATTGCTTTTGGCCTAAACCAATGGAGCTATTTCATTGGATTTTCACTAATTGGACGACGGACTGTGAAATACACCTCTGTTCAAAGGGATTCTTTATTGTTAAATTCTTATCCCCGGAGGCCAGAGAACACATCCAAAAGGCTGGACCATGGTTTTGGGGATCCACCGGACTATTCACCACACCTTGGTTTCCAGATTTTAATGCAAGTACCATGGAGTTCTCCAAAATGCTGGTTTGGGTGAGGCTTTACAACCTCCCACTTCATTTCTGGAATGAAGATGTACTTGGCAGCATTGGAGACATGATTGGGCATTACATCAAAACTGACACGCAACGCATGGAGGAGAGGGTTTTCACCTTTGCACGCATCTGCGTGGAAGTGGACCTCAGCAAGGGGCTTCCAAAATGCATTCTACTGACTCACAAACAGCAAAAATGGACGCAGCATCTCGATTATGAGAACACTGCATTCAGGTTCAGAATATGCAAGAATACAGGGCATTTGCAGAACACTTGTCCAGAAGCTAAAAGAGATAACAGAAAAAAGAAAAAGACAGGAAAACCTACAAAGGGCTGGCAAGCCTGGCAATTTCCCTCTGATGAACCAGAACAGGAGATGGAAGAGAATGAGACGGAACCCATCCCAAAAGAAAACAACTAGACAACAACCGAAGCTGAGATACAAGAACAGGAGATGCAAGAATCTACAAACACAGCTCAAGCGTCTTTGGACCAAGAGGCACTAGAAAGTGGAGGACAAAAAAGACAGCATAACTCAAACACATTCGATTCGAATAAGGACAATGGAGCAATCATAGCTAAAAATCAGCTCGCACTTATCACAACCTTGCCATCACCAGGTCCATGGCGAAAGGTTGAAAAGAAAATAGGGAGGAAAATTTAATTTTTCACTCTTGTAATATAGCATCTAGCTGCAATATATTTGCCTGTCTCTGAAAATCACAGCAAAGTGTAACATGTAATTTTATTTCCATTAATAAAATTACGAATTTTTCCTTTGTGAAAAAAAAAAAACGCATTCCTCCGTCGGGGCAGTCGGGACAGCAACGACAAGGTAGTGCCAACGACGTTAACGCCGAACAGCACTGGGCAGCGACCGGAACTTGGAATGCACGGAGACAGCAACAGCGACAAGAACTTGGAATGCGGCCAGCAGGCAATGGAAACTTGGCACAGAGACAGCAGCAGCAAACGAAGGCACTCAACCATACCCACGACAGGCACGCCAGTAGCAACAAACAAAGGCACGAAGATTCAAGGCAGCAGCAACCACAGCGAACAAAAATGAAAAACTAACGAATTTTGTGTCATTTTTGTATTTTTTCATGGAAAACATGTCCAAACGCGGGGAATACGTTAGGGCAAGTATTCCAAACCTAGGACACGAGAATTCTATCCAAGGACACGAATGCAAAAATGGAGGGTACGTATTTGATTTCGGAGGACAGGACCAAAAACGTATTGGACTCGTTTTAGGTCGTATTTCGTGTCCAACACGTGAAATACGGGACACGTCACCCTGGAGGACGTGTCTTGTGACTTAGATATACACCATTGTTTTTGGACAATGTCCTTGGAAAAACCCAATGCGGGAAAATCGGTACAACAGTTGAGAATTTGTATTATTATGCAGTAATTTCTGAATACAAATCTTTGGATGCCTTACTGGCTATCTGATAAAGAGAATATAACTGGCAGAAATGAAGTGAGAATTAACCTCACTATCACTGGCGTTCTAACACACTGATCCAGCCTCTGAACGGCTAGCCCCAAGCTACCTTTATGTTGTCTCTATGTCACAACTCGTAGGGACTACATCACTCCTTTGGCTGATCAATCTACCAACTGGAAACTCAGATCTTCGGCCCTCCGGTCTCACACGCCCACTCCGGGCACTAGATCTGAAATACTCCTTAGTAGATTTGTGAGTCTCTTCAGAGGCTCTGCACTTCCTCAGCATAGCTCTACGTTGCCCTAGCTCTGCGCTTTGCAGCGTGGCACTGCACAGCCTCTTCTGGATCTCTCTATGCCTCCTTTGCAATGTATTCACCGTATCAGGAATACTTCCTTCGACCAACTATCCCTACCCCTCACTATAAGAAATCTCTCGATCTTCCTCTGGCAACTGCAGTGCTGCTCTCTTGAGAAATCAATCTCTTGATCTCTTACTCGATGTCAAGGTTACTTGGGAGTGGGAGCGAAAACAGGGAGCAGGAGCGGGAGCGCCATTTTCAGAAGCTCCCGGTCCGGGAGCGTTTCGGGGATCCTTTTTTTTATAATATATATATTTTTTATATTTTTTTATATTTTGATGCATATATGTCAACAAAGGCATGTAGAATGATGAATTAGACATAAAAAACATAAAAACATATATTGAACCATATAACATCAATCATCTAGAAGTTATAATCTTCATCAACCACGTCCACAAGTTAGAAACATATAACATATTGACTCTTGAGTCTCATGATTCATCAATCTTAAAGTTTCAAGCTTTCAAATTTCAATATATAACATTTATCATCATTGAATCATTGATCACGATAGTTGTACTTGTAAGCTAAGTGTAACCATTACAACAAAGAATATTTAACATGAAATGAAATGTTATAAAATGAAACAAAATGAAACAACTTTCAACTTTCATGAAGCATCATATTCATAATTCATAATGACTTATAAACATATAACTGCCAACTTCAAACTTAAATTGTCATATATTGTTTACAAAAAATATCATAATAAATATGAAAGAGTCAAGTTTCAGCACTTATAAAAAGTTAAAAACTACTAGAAAATAGAAAAGAGTAGTAAAGTGTAAATCTATTTTATCTATTTCAAGGTGGATGGCCCCTTGCCACGCCCACGAGAAATGTCTAATTTTTTAGCAACTCATGCTAATGGTGGTATTCTAGCAGTCTCCTCCCGCATAGTACCACGACCATAACTAGAAGGCACATGCTGATGCCCTCCACGTGAGGATGTAGGTGGAGGTTGTGTCAGCAAAGGAACAATAGTTGGAACTCGAACACTGACACTGGGGCACTGCTACTGGATGGTGGGTGTGGCGATGGCATGGTTGTTGTTGCTTCATCCTCATCTCTCAAAAGTTCTGCTTCCAATTCTTCTAGATGTATAGTGTCGTCCTCTAAATTATCGTCCTCTGGGTTGTTGTCCCAAACTTTATATGATAGATCCTCATAAGCCTGATCACAATAATGACTCAACAACTTCAAGTTGTAGTACACATAAACCAAGCATTCTGCTCGGTTTTCATTGACTCTGTTTCTTCTCACATTATGTATGAAGTTGTAGGTGCTCCAACACCTCTCTACTAAAGAAGTATTTACACCCTGTGAGAGAACTTTTTTTCCAATTTTGGCAAAAGTCCCATGCCGCCATATGCTTCCCACCATGTGAAAGCATCATATCTATCTCTATCTTCCATTGCATGGAAAGAACCAAAGAAATCATTGCAACCGAATTATCTGCCTAATTCAAGGCGTAGATTAGCACACTCCTCCTTGTCAGGGACCAACTTGTCTAATGCTTTCATATATCCCTCTTATACCTCTGGATCTGTATGAGGTTTGATCCTAACCCAACCCCCATGTGCAAGTTGGCCCAACCAAGATGGAGAGTAGTATTTTGGCATAAGGATATACGCCAAGGCATGTAGTGGAACATTAAGTTTATTCCACCATGCACACACACAATTGTGAATCATTGAATACATGTTGGGATCATTTTCCTTAACATATTTTATTTGCCCCAACATGCTATCCATCTGCTCATACACCTCCCCAATCACTGGTTTATCTATATCTGCAAAGCGAATCATGCTGTAAACAGACCATCAAGAGCAGTCTCTTCCACCTGTTCAAAACCTTGTCTGTCAACTGATGTTGTTGCCCTATCCTTTAATACCTGCCAGTGTGGACTTGAAACCATGCTAGCCAATGACTCTCTTACATTCAAAAGGCGCCTGAAGGTGAGGTAATAGCTAGCAAATCTAGTCTTTTGCAATCTTTAATAACTCCAATCTTGAGTGACTGCGGAAAAGCCCATGGGTATTGCTATGATTTGTAATAAATCTTATCATTTTTTTGCCTCTCGTACAAATCGTCAATCCATCTATATTGAGTTTGTTTGTTTTTAATTATATCATGCATGAAAAGGTTTATTGTGTGAACCAAACACCCAAACCAAAATATGTTGGGGTAGTTATCCTCAATAATTGCTCCCGCTGCCTTACAATTAGCAACATTATCAGTGATGACTTGGACGACATTGTATGGCCCAATACACTCAATTGTGTCAAGTAATGGTTTTGCAATGTTGATGTCGGTCTTGAACTTATCTAAATAATCATATGATAAAAGGAAGATTGCACCACTAACAGACACAGCAAGAACACTTATCAATGGCTTGCCTTTTACATTTGTCCATCCATAAGATACAATGGACACCCCATGCTCATTCCAAGAACTCGTCATTCTACTCAAAGAATGAGTTATTTTTGCTTGTTCATGATCAAGTCCCATGGTTCTAGCCTTGTCATACCCAATGCTCTTATATCCTTTAGGGGTATCATTAATGGCAGAAACCATTTCATGCCAATAAGGTGAGCGAAGTGTTGAGATTTTGTGTATTTGGGGTAGCATCAGTTGTGCTCTAGCTCCCAAATTTTGTGGAGGAACTAGAGTACACTTGATCTACAAGACCCAGAAAGGGATTTGGGAAATTTCATCTAGTTTGGGAGATATTTAATTAATTAATTATTTTAATGTATTTCCTAAGTCTAAACTTAGGAAAATGAAATATTTTAAGTTAATTAAATTAAACATGTGATGAAATTGTCTTAAGTCACACGGATCAAGCTTACTTTTAATCTTAGTCATTGATTCAAGATCTGATCATGGCTGTTGGTTTCCCATGAAATTCTAGGGCAAGTTTGCTAAGAATTCTCAGAAGTCTTTCAGCTGCAGAGAGGGGAATTTAGACCAAGGGGATGATCTGATCCCAGGGTCTAGAATTAGCAAGAAGCAGAGATCAGCTCAGAGAGGCAGCGCAGAGAAGCAGGAGAGCAGCAGCAAAGAGGGCGGCAACTATGTTACGCAGTTGCTGCGCAGTCCCTCCCAGGACAACGTGATTCAGCTGGAAGCCCTCAGAGGTTATGCAAAGACCCTAAGGGGGAGCGTAAGGACTGCGTCACCCAGTCTGGGGTAACGCAACCCTTTCCAGGCCAGCGCTGAGAGACACAGGGGCTTCAGGGGTACCGCTGGGTTTTCTAGGGCCTAATTTTGGCTGAGTCCTGTAAATCCCGTTTGAGGGTGTGGATCAATCATTATTTTGGCTTCAAAACAGCCAGTGAGTTGTAGATCTAATTTATCTCAGTCGGGTTTTCTAGATCTGGAACCCAGATTTGTTGTATTCAGAAAATTCTTAATAATAAAACCCTCCAACAACCAGCAGATCGGTTTCCCTGCACTGGGTTTCTCCAGGTCTATTTGTCCAAAAAATCACTGTGTCACTTTGTTTATGTGTGCATGTACTTTTTCTAGATCTAGATTGGTGAAATTCTGTTATGTGTTTTGCTTCGATATTAATCTGAATTTTCAGCTTAATAACTTAATTAAGTAGGAGGAGCATAACCAAATCTAACAGTGGATTTCTGCATAAGTGTAACATTCAGAAATTTTCACATGGTATCAAAGAAATTGCAGATTTAGGAGGGTCACCAGCAGAAGGCTGAATGTTCTTGCTCCAGAAAGCAGCATGAAGAGCAGCAAAAGGGCAGATCTGAAGGGATAGCGCAATTTTCAGAGAGGCAGAGTTACGTAAAGGGCAGGGTGACGCAGTCTAACACTGTCTCCCAGCAGGCCCACGCAGAGGCAGCGCAGAAGCAGCACTAGATTGTCTGAAGCCAGCTAGTGTAATGCAAATCTAAATCTGTCAGATCCAGAAGAGCCTAAAGCACAGCTGCAGAAATTCAGTAGGTGCTAATGGGGTTAAATTTCTAAAGTTTTATATTTTTAGCCTAAGCACAAGTGACAGAGCGGGAGGAGTTTAGCTTCTCATAGAGTTTCTAGCCAAAGAAACTTGCAGATTGATCAGAGGATCAAAGAGAGCTGAATCATTGTTGATTTGGCAGATTTCCAAGAAGGGAAGTCAGTTTTCAGAGGGAGCAGAAGGTCCCTGTTTCACCAAGGACCTTAGATCTAGTTCTCTAGCAAAGAGAAAGGAAGCTCCAACACATTTCTGAGCAGATGGCTCCTCATGGACTGCGTGATCAGGACAGATTGGATGGCCTTTCCAACTTCTCAGTTTGGAAGGCTAGGATCCTGATAAGTCCTAGAGGCATATCATCTAAGAGACCATGCAAAGCAAACTCTGGCGACACCGACCGATGCAGATCTCCTAAGAAAGCATAATGAAGCTGTTGGGCATGCCAAGCGGCTAATCATAGATGGAATTAAAGAACATATTGTCCCACACATAGCTGAGAAGAAAGCAGCTAATGAGATGTGGAAGGCCTTAACTTCCCTATATGAGGGAAAGTCTGTCCAAAGGAAGATGTTGTTGGAGACTCAGATGAGGTCATTCATGATGACCAAGGGAGAAGACATGGAACATTTTCTCTTCAGATTGCAGTCGATCAAAGATCAGTTGACTGCAACTGGTGCTAAAGTGGAGGATAATGTGATGGTCAGGATTGCTCTCAACACAATCACAGATGAGTGGGAAACCTTTGTCCAAAGCATCTTGGGCAGAGCGGACCTCCCAGATTGGGACAACTTGTGGGCAATCATGCGTCAAGAAGAACTCCGCAAAATCACCAAGAAGCAATATAGCTCTGGATTAAGCAAATTGAAGAAGGAAGATGAAGAAGATACAGCCTTGGCATCAAAGAGGCGGCCAGGAAAGAAGAAGAAGGATCTGTCAAAGATCAAGTGCTTCCAGTGTGGTGAATTAGGACATTTTGCCAACAATTTTCCTTAGAAGAAAAGGGACAAGGAAGCTTCTTCTTCTTCCAAGGCTGTTGTGGCGGATGATGGATCAGAAGATGATGCAGCCATGAGTGCTCATGAACCACGAAAGTGGGGCGACATGGATCTGTAGAGGAGCTACAAAATGAAGGCGGGATCCTTGAGAAGCTCATCTCTTGGATCACATGCGAGCTACAACAGCCTTAAGACAGTAGCGGGACAAGTGGAGCAATGGGTGCATAGATCACGGATGAAGCAGAGGCAGATTTGAAGACTGGAAGGAGCAGCACAATGCAAATGCAGTAGCAGCGGTGTAGGGGCTGATGTGACTTCAGCAATGCAGAGCAAAGCTGCAGTAGCGTGGAGGCTTCAAGAGGACAGCGTGAGGGATTTCAGCACAAGGGGTTGATGTGACTTCAGCGATGCAGAGGGAGTCTGCTTAAGCAGTGCAGAGTTGTTGATGTGCACCATCCTTCAGATGCCAGCATAAATCAATAGTCTATGGAGCTTCAATGATGAGGATGCATCCTATCTGACTTGTCTGTCAAAGATTGGGCAGAAGATTCAGTTGTTTCTCTCAACAATTGAAGTTGTAGTGCAATAGATCAACAGTGGTAGTGCTATGAGCAGCATAGATGCAGCAAATTGAGAGGGAGCTGCAGTGCAGATGTTGCAGTGGCAGTGGCAGAGTCATGGGCAACAGTACAGAATGGCAGCAACAGTGCAGAGTTGAGTGGCAGCAGACCAAGCATCAACAACACAGGACCAGTGCCCAAAATCTTGCAATGCATAGTGTGATGTATTGCTAGAGCACACTCTTGATGCTAAGTGGGAGTGTTGAGATTTTGTGTATTTGGGGTAGCATCAGTTGTGCTCTAGCTCCTAAATTTTGTGGAGGGACTAGAGTACACTCGATCTGTAAGACGCAGAAAGCGATTTAGGAAATTTCATCAGCTTTGGGAGATATTTAATTAATTAATTATTTTAATGTATTTCCTAAGTCTAAACTTAGGAAAATTAAATAACTAAAGTTAATTAAATTAAACGTGTGATTAAATTGTCTTAAGTCACACGGATCAACTTTCTTTTAATCTTAGCCATTGATTCAAGATCTGATCATGGTTGTTGGTTTCCCAACGAGAAAAGTATAAAGGAAAGGTTTGGGTTCATTTGTAAAGACACGCAAAGGCAGAGCAGTGAAGCTAAGCTGAGATTCTAAGGCGGGTTTGCTAAGAATTCTCAAAAGTGTTACAACTGCAGAGAGGGGGATTTAAACCAAGGGGATGATCTGATCCCAGGGTCTACAATTAGCAAGAGGCAGAGATCAACTCAGAGAGGCAGTGCAGAGCAGCAGGAGAGAGGACAGCAATTGTGCTACGCAGGTGTTGCGCAATCCCTCCCAGGACAGCGTGATTCAGCTGGAAGCCCTCAGGGGTTACGCAGAGACCCTAACGGGCAGTGTAAGGACTGCGTCACCCAGTCTGGGGTAACGCAACCCTTTCCAAGCCAGCGCTAAGGGACATAGGGGATTTTGAGGCTAACGCAGGGGCTTCAGGGGCAGCGTTGGGGTTTCTAGGGCCTAATTTTGGCTGAGTCCTGTAAATCCCGTTTGAGGGTGTGGATCAGTCATTATTTTGGCTTCAGAACATCTAATGAGTTGTAAATCTAATTTATCTGTGTCGGGTTTTCCAGATCTCGAACCCAAATTTGTTGTATTCAGAAAATTCTTAATAATAAAACCCTCCAGCAGCCAGCAGACTGGATTTCCTGCACTGGGTTTTTCCGGGGACTATTTGTCCAGAAAATCACTGTGTCACTTTGGCTATGTGTGCATGTACTTTTTCTAGATCTGGATTGGTGAAAGTCTGTTATGTGTTTTGCTTCGATATTAATCTGAATTTTCAACTTAATAACTAAATTAAGTAGGAGGAGCATAACCAGATCTAACAGTAGATTTCTGCATAAGTGTAACATTCAAAATTTTTCACATGAAGAACATTGAATGGTACCCCACAGGCATAGAGAAACCGGAAATTTTTTTAATCCACATCATTCCTAGACCCTTCGTCAAGGAAATTTGATATGGTTCTACGCCTTAAAGAGATATTTGCTCCTGTGCCAGGTGTGCCTCCATATCCACGGCCATGGGTGGAAGTTGATGGACTTCTTTGTGCATGATGTGATGGTGGATAAGATTCTAAGAAACCCTTAGATCCTTTAGAATTGTATTGGACTTCCTCCTCTTCCCTTATGTATTTGGCCCTATCTGTTGCTGACAGCCTGACACACTTACACAAGCTATGATTCCTAAATTTTTATCTCCATACCATGGCATTTTCCCACAAAGGTGCCTTTTGGCACGATTGTATGAACATATGCATTGTTTATTGCAATGGGGGAAAAAATATTTAGTGGTTACACCCCCTTTCCCTGCTTCATACCTAGTAACATATTTCCTCAATGGTGTTTGGTCAATTTAGTTGGTGTCACTATAGTCTCATTCTCTCCACTCTCCCCTTCCTCCTCACCATGGTACTCCTCTTCAGGATTTTCATCAAATCCACTATAACCCACTTCTTCATCCTCCTCTTCTTGAATAATCCTCTTTCTTCTACTCTCCACCACCATAATAACAAAAAAGGAACCAACAAGAAGAAAATGCCAAGCCATATAGCCATGATGTTTCAAGTTTTTAGCCTGCAAAAAATTGTAGGAATGCCAAATGGGAATGGGAAAAAATGCAACATAGAAGAAAAAAAAAAATCAATTTTTCATTTTTCAAAAAATAAAAATGCAACATAGAAAAAAAAATCTAGATTAGAAACTAGAGTGTAGATCCTACCTCTTTGGCCTTCACTCCCAAGCTCTAATATCCTCTCCAAGCTCCAAGCTCCTTGCTCTCTCCATGCTCTCCTTTCCCTTGCTCTCTCAACTTCAAACAAGTACTTATCCTGGTTATGACCCGTCAAAACCCGTGAGGGCTGGTGAGTATTTCATGAGTCTCACAACTATGGGAATCATGTTTGGATGTAACAGAAAATTGGTAGTACTTCTTCATACACTACTTAGTTTCAACAAGTGTGCAATTGATAATGGCATTAGTCATAAGTACTACTCTAACCTATTTGCTTTAATATATTTTGTAATTAGTAGATTAGTTCTCATACTAGTTAATGTAATTAATGCAGGTTTTCTATTTATCTGATGGACAAAGGGCCCTCCAAATTTGGTTCTTGTTGAAGGAAGAAAAAATTTGGGCAAGGCCGTGCTATTATCTGGATAAACTAACACAATTTTCTTACTTTTCATTCATTTTTCTTTTGTCGATGCTTGTTGGTTTTTGTATACAAATGCTGTCCTATCATGCATGCTGATTTATTCAGTACTTGAATGACCACTTCTTGTACATGATTGCAGTTAGTTGCCATGCAAGCAATGTTTTCTTGTAGAAACTGGTTAGCATAGGATTGAACTCTTGATTTCAGAACTCAAATAATTCTGATCACAAAATAATCATGCTGAAGATAACCTGAGTAGATTCATCTCAACTCTGGATCTATTAAGCACCAAAAGGAATCAAAAAGAAATTGAGATGCAAACCTCTTAGTGCTTAAAAGATCCTGAGTTAAGATGGATTTACACTGTTGTGTATGTGATAATCTATATTCAGTCTTTTTTGAAATATGTTTGTATTGTGTCAGTGTGTATTGTTTCTTATTCAGGGCAGATGTTGAAATATTTATTTATTATTATTTTATTGTGTTTTTATGTTATTTGCCAGCTCAACTGAGGCACAGACATTACACATCTTCCTCATACTTGGTTGTGGAACATTCCTCTCAGTGAAATTACAGATTCTAAGTATGTTATATAGATCAGATTAACAATGAGATGCAAGTCAATAATACTTCCCTGGTTGTGGTTTTTTGATGTAAAGTCTGCATCACTTGTTCTACATTTAGAAATGTCAAACAGGCCAATTCCTTAGGAGGAAATAGATTGTGCAACACTCGACAAGTACTGGATTGAGACCTAGATGGACAGACTAATCCAACCAATATGCGAGTCTTATTTTTCCATATTCAGTCAGAACTTGTTTAAAATCCCGAAGGCCTAAACTAAAGTCTTGTTTACATTGTAAGCAGGTCATACACCAGAAAGCAAAGAAGACTCTGGATGAAATTATGCAGGATATTTGCCCAGTATGTGCTCATTTCTGTAGAATGATTTGTATTTTCCTAGGTTTAGCTGGAGCTTAACAGCGGATAGCTGATATAATTGTTGCTTGTATGAACTTGCAATTACCAACAGGTGCTAACTGTTCAACAGCTTTATCGGATAAGCACTATGTATTGGGATGACAAATACGGTACACAGAGTGTATCCCGTGAGGTATGCCTAGATGTTTTAATTTCAAAAATACTTTGATGCATTGTCAATGTCTTCTTGTATTTTGTTCTTGTGATGAAGTTTTTAGGAGTTTTATCCCATAACCTAAGGCTTGGTGGGTATAACTTGTAGGTTTTTGCAAGCATGAAGATGATGATGACAAGGAGTTCTCAAAATGCCTCAACCAATACATTTCTGCTGGATGATGATACAAGGTAAGATTTTTTGTTCTGGCCATGATAAATAGAATTTGAGAAGCTGATCATGTCTGTACACCAGTTTCTGATGGAGAAGCTTTAGGGATACCCTCTGCTGTACGTTTGTTATTTCCAGACCCATTACAGCTCTTTGGGCATTCTTGGGCATTGATATAATTCGTTTGTCTTGTTTTCAATTTTCAAATAGTTGTAAGGATTACATAAAGTATGAAGTAAATTATTTCTGCTATTTGTTAAAAGCTTTATGTTTTGTGCAGTTGCAGCTTTCTTTATTTTGTTGAGAAACTAATGTTTTGTATTCTGTTTGCAGCATACCATTTTCTGTTGATGAATTAACAAAGGGTATGTCAGATGTTGATCTCTCAGATGTGGAGACCCCACCGCTCCTCCGTGACATCTCAGCTTTTCAGTTTTTGCAAGAGAACACGTAACCATGAGAAAGTCTGCTTAGCTATCATTTTCTGCCCTTCTTAGATATTTGGAAGAGAACATGCTGCATTATATTGGTACATTAAACATTCCTATACAGGAGCAATGAGAAAGCTTCTTAGCTATCGTCTTCTACTCTTTTTAGATATTTGGAAGAAGACATGAGGCATTATATTGGTACATCAAACATTCCTTTACAGGAGCAGTATGTTTGTCCACATCAAATTATTTTGTGGATCGTCTGGCATCTGTCCTTGATTTTTATGACATCCCTGCAATAAGTTAAGCAGGCCCATGGGAGCTATCATTTTCTTCAGTCAATTGAAGTACTCATCTCTTCATTTTTCTTCTGGACAACATATGCACGGCTTGCCATACAGCTCAACACAGTTCTCTTATGAGTGAGGAAAAGCACAAAGGGTTTGTAACAAACATGGCAGTAAATGCCTTGCATCAGTTTGTGGCCATGTGTTATTGATTGCCAAAACAGGTTTGAGCAGTACATGTTAGGCTGCAGTTCTTTCCCCTGTTTTGGGAGTCAACGCGTCCATGTACTGTATATTTTGTAACATAATATGACAACAGAGCAATGATTTATTTCATTTTATCAAAGCTGGGTTTTTTTCTCTGGTCAAACATTGGTGTCACATTACAAATTTAAAATCTTCTAAATTGTAGTCTCTCTCTCAAAATCAAGTTTCCAATCTTGACCAGCATATTTTACATTTTGATTTTGAGTATGCAATTTCAACACTTTCTTACAAGTTTAACAATTCAATGTCAGTTTGTATGTATACAGGGAAAAAAATTCACACCGGGCTGGGAAATCTTTCTCAGCCTGGGCTGTAAGAATACTTCGCTTTTCTTGATGCAATGGAAAAACCTATTAAAATATAGGCAGAATATATGAGAACATTCTTGAATAGTTCTCGACACATTAAAAGACAATATGTGAGAGCATTCTTGAACAGTATAGCATCTCGACAAAACCTAAGAGGTTTAGCGATTCAAAGGCAGCCAAAAAGTGCCTTTGGAAAATAGCATATTTTATCTCACAACTGACTTCTTAATAATGTGAATTGGGTTGTGCATGCCATTACTGTAATTTTAATGTAATTATTAGATGATAATTTGAAAATACAGGGAAGTAAAACCACATGCTTCTGGAGGCTCTAAGTGTGAAAATGTTGACTTTAAATTGATCCCCAGTATCATGTGAATGTATTGATCTAATAATTATTTTTTTGACGTGTAATTTTTAAAAATGTCAAATGAATTATGCATTACAATTATACTGATGAAAATAATCTGGGTTTAAATTTTGATGTGTATGGTTCAGGGTCAAATTACATTGTTTGTGAGAGGTGTTCGATCATTCCAAAAATGCTCATTATGAGATGAGAAAATTATAGTAAAAGTTTCAACATAAAATGGGGTGGAAGAGCAGATGACTAGAGAGGAAATCAAGAAACTGAGTTTGTTTGGGGAATTGAGGTAGGCATGAACAATGAAGTCAAGAATCAAGCTCTCCATAAAAGGCCTTGGCTCCTCAAAGCCCAACAAGCAAATAATTTTTTCGTGGTAGGCAGTTTTACGATTATTCTTAGAATTGTTCAAGCTAACATAATAGCAAATTTCTCCCCTTTAGTTGGGTCCCTAAGAATGATTCGTTATGGAATTAAGGGGTTTAATAAAATATCATTTTTTCAGGCGCTTTGCCATCAAAATGCATTGATAGACCTTCGATCAAACCAAGGTGCATCATATTGAATTATAGGGGATTAAGGGATTTGATAAAATATCATATTTTCATGTGTTTTGCCATCAAATGAATTAATAGACCTTCCGTCATGTCTCTTTTCAAGTGATCATTACAAGGGAATGACTCATTAGCCTATCAAATTCCCGTTATTATTTAATATCATCTTTAAGGTGATATTTAGCTATTAAATTAAAAAGAGATTATTAAGTGACTCTTGATTAATTAAGGAATAAAACGTTATAAAGTCAATTTATATCACTGAGAGGGGAAAAGGGGAGATCTATGGTATTTTGATGACCCATGGTATTTGGATGATTCATGGTAATTTCCCATGGTATTCAAATGATTCATGGTAATTTCCCATGGCAGCACATATCATTAAAAGGAAGATTGGAGCTTTCTCATGGGGGTGGATTATTTATTTATTTTTGCTCTGTAATGATTTAAATGCTCATTGAGGATTTCGGCATAGTTTAGTTTAGTTGTTGAGATCATACACCCTATCTGATCAAAACGAGTTTCAGTGGGGAGATTCAACCACTCTAGCTAGTCTAGAGGAGAAATCACCCAAATTCCTCACAAGGACTAATTGGAGAACTCAATTACCGTTGAAGGAGTAATGCCTCATCATTGCAACAACTCTTATTTTCCTTGAGACCAAATTATTTCACTGGGTTTAGGAAGTCAAGGAGATCCAATTGTTTATTGCCATAGATCAAATTTTTGGAGGTCAAATATTTTCTAGGTCGAATTTGTTCACTTAGACCACGAGTCAAGTAGGTTGAGAGTTTATCTCTACATACTGAGTTAGAGCATCCTTGGAGGACGAGTTATAGCCTCTTGTTGACTGGTATTATACTCTATTTACAAGTCAAATTAATGATTAGAGGGTTGAAGTCCTTCTCTAGCAGTCGAATTTTGCAGGGGTCGAAGCTTGTTTTTCAAGACTAGATTGTAGCCTATTACCCAACCAAATCATGTCTTGTTGCAAGGTTAGTACAAATGACAACACTTAAGTATTGGGCATGTAATTTTTTTATGAATATTAATAAATAATATTGGTTGAAATTGTTGTTCATATTTGAGTTAATTAATGGATTAAGGGTTTCATATTTAAATAGTAGGAAAATTGTCTGAAGAAATAACCCTATGATCAAAAGGCTCACTTGTTTTCATGCATAATGTTTGAATAAAATTTTGCAAGCAAAGTGTTTGTTCAAATGCATGAAAGAGAGTTTTAAGAATTATTGCATGTTGTTTAGTAAATCTAGAAAGGGACATTATAGTGGTATCCAAATTGATCTTCTTGACAGCCTATGAGTACATCATTATGTGATGGGTGCTAAGGGGCACATCACCTACCGAAGGCAAAGAAGAAGAGACTACACCCTCCCTTCAAGTTTAAAAGAAGAAACCATGGAGGATCATAGTGAAATCGAAGATATGAAGTCTTCAAGGAATTAGTTAGTGCGTAGTAGCAATTGATGAAAGGGTTGCAACATATGGCAAATAATCTAATAAGTGGACAACAACAAATGGTGGAAGCCACTACACAATCCTTGGAAAATGCTTTAGGGAACCAATAGGTTGTTGGTCCAAGTAGACCAGACAATTAGACCCAAGACACCCCTTGATTAGTAGGTCAGTTTTCTCTAAGACTGCTACTACTCAAGTTCTTGGACAAGTCAACCATGGGAAATCAAAATCTGACAGGACAAGGAGAGGATTATTTAAGGGAATACCAAACTTTAGGAGAGGAGTTTCAGGCAACTATAACGGAATACCAAACTTTAGGAGAGGAGTTTCAAGCAATTATGTCCCTACAACATTTCTACTCCATAAAAATCATGAACAAAACAAGGGACTACAACATAGGGTCGCAAAATTATGAGCTTACCAAGAAGATAGGGAAGATATCTATTCCTACATTTGATGGGTTAGCTAGATGCATTGCCAGAGGATGGGTACAAAAGCTAGATACAACTCAAACCCACACTACTACATTTGGCGGAAATTCCGACACCTGTTTCCGACGCTTTTGACCAAATGTCGGAAATTTTCCCAAATTTTTTCCATCCCGCCCGAAACCGTCGCTATACCGACGTCTATAGAAACGTGTCGCAATACCGACACTTAAACTAGTGTCGCAATTACGACGTTTAAAGGAAGACGTCGCAATTGCGACACCATGGCCCAAAGCATCGCTATTGAGACGACTCTAAACGTCGCAACTGCGACAGAATGTCTAGGTGTCGCCATTGCGACGTTTGGAGGCACCGTCCTAGTAGCGACGCCTTTTCCGCCGTCGGTATAGTGACAGTTATTTTCGCGCTACATAAAAATACCAAACTTATATGGGCCCTACATAAAAATTCGAAACTTATATGCGCGCTACATAAAAATGTTTCGTATTTGTCGCAATAGCTACGTTTGATATCACACGCGCATTCGCTCTCTGCTCTTGCAGAACAGCATTTGCCCTCAGCATTCGCGCTCAGCTCTTGCAGAACAGCATTTGCCCTCAGCATTCGCCCTCAGCGTTCGCCCTCAGCTCTTGCAGAACAGCATTCGCCCTCGGCTCTTGCAAAATGGTAAGTTCTTACTGCAGGCCCTTCCTCCTATAGTAGGGTTGACTCTATTTGGGTTTTTTTGGTCAATTCCATTGGATTGTGTTAGGCTGTAGGGTTCTCTCTAGATGTCAAGAATCAAAATTCAATACCCTCTATTATCTTCATCACCCAATACAAGATTTAAATTTTTCCCAAAGAAACGCTTATTAATTTGGCAGCCATTATTTCTCCCTGCTTCAAAAACCCTACATTTAAATGAAAACAAGCATTGCATTTCAACTACAAAAATCTATTAGTGTTCAAATGTACATGTGTGCTACATTAACGTCTGATGTCACGCGCGCATTCGCCCTCCGCTCTTGTAGAACACCATTCGCCCGACGTCGCCCTGGCTCTTGCGAACGGCATGCATGTCGGCTTCGCCTGAGGCTCTTGCGAACCGGCATTCGCCCTCGACGGTGCCACGAGGCCTACCGGGCCCGACATTCACCCTGGATTAGCCTCGGCTCTTTCGAACGACATTAAGCCCTCGGCTCTTGCGAGCGACCTTTGCCCTCGTCGCCCTGGCGTTCGCCCTCGGCTCTTGTAGAACAACATTACGCCCTCCCCGTACGTTCGCCACCGGCTCTTGCGAGAACCTGTGATAAGCCCTTAGCTCTTGCAAAATGGTAAGTTCTTACTGCAGGCCCTTCCTCCTATAGTAGGGTTGACTCTATTTGGGTTTTTTGGTCAATTCTATTGGATTGTGTTAGGCTGTATGGTTCTCTCTAGATGTCAAGAATCAAGATTCAATACCCTCTATTATCTTCATCACCCAATACAAGATTTAAATTTTTCCCAAAGAAACGCTTATTAATTTGGCAGCCATTATTTCTCCTTGCTTTAAAAACCCTACATTTAAATGAAAACAAGTATTGCATTTCAACTACAAAAATCTATTTGTGTTCAAATGTACATGTGTGCATCACTTGTGTAGGGTATTCCTTTTCCACTTTCACATTATCCAAGAATGTGTGCAGTATAGTTCATATTTTTTGTGATTTAGATTGTCTTGAAAAAGGAAAGGTAAATTATTTCCCATGGAAAAGAAGGTTTTCCCTTTTTATAGGTTGTTTGGACTTACGTGGAAAAATTTATGGTATGCCTTTCATATTATGTAGTTTAAATTTGAATTAACAGATTATTATACATGAAAATATAATTACCTATGTGATGTCCTTCATCACTAATTAAAATTATAGGGTTTCAATTTCCTAGACTCTAACTCATCTGATGCTAAATTCTAGGTTCTCATTGGTGGATCACTATTCCATTGATTTCCTTTCCCTCTGGATCTTGTCATACTTTAAAAGTCATCAATGATACATATATTATTTCAGGTATCCCAAAAGGCTTTATAGTAGAACATATTGTGAAGATTTTTTGACACTTGAGGATTCTTTTTAGAACTGCAACGCGGTCTATGCTATCGAGTTATATATCAAGCAACTTGTCCTTAATAACCACACTATGAGGTAGGTTCAACCAATTTGAACTTGTTGGGACATAGCATATGAAGTTGTGTGATGAGTCCATATCACATGTCTATTATGGTGAAAAAAGTGAAGACATGTAATGATAGTTATTATGTTAACATTACTAGAAACATTTTCGAAATTATCCATGCTATCAAGATGTCAAAATTCCAGGCATTAGGTGTCAATACACGTAGCTAATAGATAATAATAATAATATAAAAAAATCACAACTTTATTCTTGAAATATGATTGTTACACATTGGTAACCTAGTTCATGAGTTACTATCACCCAAAGATTGCAAAAAAAACTTAAAATATAAATTAAACCAACATGAGAATCCAACTAAGGGTTTCTCGACAAAATCATGCCATAACCTGGCATTTTGAAACCAAAATTTGAATCCATCATAAGTAATACAATGCAAACTTAGATGGATTTTCAATGCATGTTTGCATGCTACACTTATTCTCTGTCTAGATATCATTTTTTAAATGGAACCATTAGTCAAGCCCACAGTCCTTTTTATGTGAAAAATTTCAGCTCTATTTGAGCTCTTTTTTGCTCCACCACCTCCATAAACCAGTGTTACACGGGGTCTCGCCCCCCCACCTAGAGGTCTAGATTCCTCGCCCCCTCGCGCTCCGGGGTCTTGGGGACTTCTAGGGGATGTTTCCCTCACGCCCCCTCACGTCCCCTCACCGCCCCTTTTAGTTTATGGTTTCGTGTTAAAATTTGATGTGCCACTTAGCATATTTGAGAATCCAAGTGATTCTGATTTAGATGGTGACATGGTTGATCTTGATATATTCGTGCAGAAGTTGGATGCAGAGACTAGTGGGGCATTAACTTGAGCATTTATGCTCATTTATCAGTATGATGATATCATTTGATATTCATATGTTATGTTTTATGTTTTATGTTTCAGACATAACTTATTTGCGTTTAAGTTTTATGTTTCGGACTTGAGTTGTAAACTTCAGTTTAAACTCTATTTTGAATCTTGATATAATATGTCATATGATATCTTAAACTTTATTTTCATTGTACATTGTTAGTAGTTACATTAATGATTATATAGTTACAAACTTACAAACTTACATGTATGATTGTATGATGTATGTTTTAACTTTTAACTTTTAAATTTGTTTCAATTATATGATTCATCATTCATCGATTTGTAATTTTATCATTTATGATTTATCTTTCATGATGCAAGTGTATGATGACTGTATATACATTCCTTACAAAAATATAGTTACATTTTAAATATTAAATTTTATAATTTTTATGACCCCGACGTCCCCCCACGTTTCCTGAAAATTGGTAGGGAGCTTTTGCATAGGCCGCTCCCGTGCTCCCTCGTCCCCTCGCTCCCACCTCCAGGGGACTTGGTGGAACATTTCTATAAACATATGCAAACATATATCATGATCTTGGAATTACATTACATATGTATGTGCCAATGTTCCATAATCTTGCCCCATCATCAATTTAAGAAATTTCCATTGAATATCAAATTATGGAGGGGGGGAACTTTTTGCTGCAACATTTGGCTCAAATTCAGGGACCATCTTCGTATGAGGTGAATGAGAACTATAGATATTTGAAGAAGTAGATTAGTGCCTTTTCCTCTGGCCATGGAGTCATATACAGTCATCCATCACAAAAATTTGTCTTTGTTCCTTCTCACCTTGAAAGTTGCAAAAAATCATGCCCTAATTGAAACGACACTAAATTTGAAAGATATAATAAAAATGCAAGCTAGAAGTGCCCTATTAATACAAAGGGAAAACCTTCCTACCTACCCTAACTGAGATAATTTTTGATTGAATAGGAAACATGATATTTCCTATGGAGTTGATCCAACAACTTGTTAAATGTATGGGACTAAATCATGCATTTGATTTCCAGGGAAACATGCGCATGAAGAGAAAAGGTGCAGAATTAATGGAAAATCCATACATGCCACTTATAAAAACTACACCGAAAGGTCAAAAAATACTTAAGGCCTTAACTTAATTTGAATCCAAAAATGACAAAACAGGATTAGTGAAAACACGAGAGTGGTGTGGGTGAACAACATAAATAAAAGTGAAGATACCTTTCCCCAAGATGCCTTTGTTACCGTTGTATGAAAACATGTTTTCCTTTCCCTTTATACATGCAAGTGAATGCATTATAGGTATGGTGTTTTCCCAGAATAGGAGAAGCCTACTTAAATATATCATTTGTGGATTGAATGTTTGGGTGCCTTAATGTGCGATGACATGTTTCCAGGACTGAATTCAATGCAAGGCATATTTGAAACTCTAACTCTGTCTTCCGGTGTCTTATTAGAAATTATTTCAGTTTTCATTTTGTGTTTTCAAGTTAGATATTGTTTTCAAGTTTTTACATTTATAATTTTATTGCAATGTAGCAGACTGATCAGAGCAGTGCAGGAACAACCCCGAGACAGGATGATCGCGGAAAGAGGCCAGCGGAAGAACATGTAAAGTGCCAGCATTGCTCTATCTTTAGGTATTTTAGTTATTTGCATAATTGAAATAATATTAATTTTGTTCAAATATGCAGACACCTAGCCATGGTACGCCTGATGATTCCCTCTTTGAGGAAGAGCTTTCTTCATCCCTATCTCCAGTGTTGTTGTTGCAAAAAAAGGCACGAGATGCAACGTCGGAATTTAATGCTTTGATAGATGCGCCTCAAACACCTGAAACAGAAGAGAGGATACAACATCTTATGAAGCAGCTAAATAGATATCAGGTAATAATAAAAAGTCAAAAGGATATTTTTTTTGTTCTGCATGAGATGAATTGTGATAGTTTGATTTTTAATTTTTACATTGACTAAACTAACAAAAAGTTCTTTTGTATGTAGCGTCTTCTGGCATTTGCTGAAGCCGGTGTTGGTGGTAGTGGGACACAAGGGCAAGAGATTGCCCAACAACCCTCTCGTACACCTTCTACTCCTTTAGGTGCTAGCCGAAACACCACCGCCCAGGCGACACCCGGCCAAGCTGGCCGAACGATGTTGGCTGACATTGAGGTGATATGACGGCTACATTGTGCGTTTCACCCAGACTACACGTGTCAGCTCCACAGGGACCATTAATGGCACGTTGTTGGTGAACGATGAAGGTGTCCCTATAAGCATGTACAACTCCCAGGTAAATTTTAATATTTTAACTATTTCATGTACTTTATCTAAAACATATTTATCATGATTTTTATTTTTAAATTAATGATAATATCTTCTTCTTTTTTGGTTTTATTATGTGTAGGAAACAATGAGTTCTACAGGATTCTGGAGAGCCATGCGTTGGTAATTTTTGGCCCAACCATATGTACAGGGTGGAATTCCCAGAATTCCAACCTGAAAAAAGAACTTTTAGATTATCTAGAAGCCCTTTTTGGGGTCGGCACATTTGACAGAAAAGCGGTGGCTCAGGTAGCCGGCAAATATTTGAAATATACCAGGGACACCTATAGGACGCAAGTGCAATTTAACCCTAGATATGAGCGTCCTCTCGCAGTTTCAGAGAGTGAGTGGAGAGCACTCATCCATGACGGAAAAGAGAAAAGGGCAAAGAAAGAAGGAAAAATGCCAACTGGACCCGCAAGGTAAATTACAACTTTAGTTCAATAGCTTTAATTTTCTTTATGTCTAAAATAAAAGTGTGCTACGTCATATCTGACTTCAATCTTTTGATGCTAGGTTGCCTGACACCTCAAAGGCAACCAAAGCTAGGACAGAGAAAAAGGGCCATCACAAGCTCGGCCAGGGTGGCTACTTGAAATTAGCTGCAAGAATTGTAATTAAGTAGCTAAACATCTTATAATTAATTGTATCGCCTTCCAACGTTTTTGTAATCCTATCAGATATGATTAAAAATACACGATCATATATAATGTAGGGTGATGACTTTGGAACAATAACTACAGAGGAAGATAAAAATATTGCTTTCCGTTTTGGCTATCAAGCTGTAGTTGAACGTCGCAGAAGCATGGGGCAGGTCCCAAGATCTACAATGCCTGATAAGGTAAAACATTAACCTTTCAATATTTTTGTTTTCGTCCATAAATTTAATGTCTAACAACTTTGTTTAAATCAGGGGAGCAACACTACCGACGAGGTAAATAACCGAGTTTTAGAGCCAGATGTAGATGATCCTCTCGTGCAACCTGATCATTGTAGTGGGGACCAGGCCGACAATGCTGCTATCAGTGAGGGCCGTGACGGTAATTAATTTCCACTTATAATTTTTCTAATTATACCTTGATGGTTGTCCTTATAACGTTTTTTGTTTAAATGACAGAGAATGTTTCCCTTGAGGATCTTACCACCAGAGAGGAAGACAGGGCAACAGTCCCAACGGCGACAACTGGTGCACCAGGTAAATAATCTCATTGCAATTTTTTTTATTAATATTAACGAACTAGTTCAATGATATTTAAAAACTGACAATTAAAATTTAATATTTTTTTTTTTTGTAGGCGATGCCCCGTCACTGGATGAGACCAGACATCGTGACTACGCAACTAGGTCAGCGCCGACAACTGGTGCACCAGGTAAATAATCTCATTGCAATTTTTTTTATTAATATTACCGAACTAGTTCAATGATATTTAAAGACTGACAATTAAAATTTAATATTATCTGTTTTTGTAGGCGATGCCCCGTCACTGGATGAGCCCAGACATCGTGAATACGCAACTAGGTCAGCAGTGCGGGTTGAAAGGCACGAAACAGGAGCAGAGCGCGATGATATTGATGATGTAATTAGGAGCTTTAGAAATAGGAAGAAGAAAAAGAAAATTTGATAATGTAAAATATTGTATTATTATAAGACAAACGTTACCATACTTGGAACGTTTTTTGCGTTATATAAAAAACTCATTTATCATACTATTTTTATGTCAAGCATTAATTACAATGTTTCCTTGCGTACTTTTTGTTGAATTGTTTTTTTACTAGTTATTGAATATTTTTTTTTATGCTCATGAAAGTAAAAAATGAAATATAGATTGGGTATTGGGGAATTGAGAGTGATGTGAGGGGGGGGAGGGGCCATAAGAGCTTCCACCTTCACGTGGTTGGCCTGTTTAGTAGAGAATAATTTATTGGAGCGATTTAATCTTGGAGCAAACCTCCCTCGATCCAGTGTAGCAACAAAAAAGTCACTGTTGACTTAGTTGCTACTCTTTCAGATCGTGGGAGGCTTGTTCCAAGTTCATGCGACTCCAATAAATTGTTCTTGAAACGAAGAGGAGCTTATTCGGGTATGTTTTGACATTTTCAACATATGTTCTAACATTATCATAAGAATGCGTCTTAGAGTAAAAAATACTACATCAATTACTTGTATTTATTGTATAGATAATGATGGATTTTGATTGACTTGGCAGTGCAGGTACAAATCCTCTTGCATCATGAGCAATATAACTTGTCAACCAGGGTCATGTCCAGGATATTTTTTCTTGTGCGCTTGACCGGGTTCGTAATGTCACATTTTGTAAGTTCCTTTACAGTTCATAATTCAATATTAAGCTTGTTCATGATTATTATCTAGGTTTTTTGTATGTGTTTTTTCATCTATTTGATTGTAAGCAACTATGCATGTTTCATGTTGTTCACTATGATTTCTCCCATTACCACTCCCAGGATGAATCCGACTTTATTGTTACATAGGTTACTTTATTGTTACTATGATTTCTCCATTTACGATTTCATGGGTTACATCATGTAAAGTTGTCAATCTCAGGTTGGTGATGAGCTTTAGTTCTCCAGATTTGGGGCTTTTCTGATATTTTCTCCCTCATGTCATTCTTGCATCACCTCGTTGTTTGAGCATGCCAATTTTCTACCACTTGTACCAATTGGCACATGTCAATCTCTGAGTGGTGCCACATTTCACCTATTTTCGGTGAGAGTTTAGGGTTTCTCTAACATAGCTTCAGAAATCCGATTCAGTGCCTGCTTGAATATTGTCACATAATACTTATGGTTTGGATTGATGAGCATGTTATGAATGGTTGGTTGATTCATAAGAACCACCCATAAATCTCCCTTCCTCTAACACACAGAAAATAAAAATTTCTTTGACAGGAGACAGAGTTTCAATACTTTGAAAACCAACTTCTATTCCCTTCAATAACTCAAAAAAAAACTATTACACTACTTCCTCACTGAGAGGGATTACAAAATTATGACTGCTACAAAACGCAGTGCATAAAACCAACTCATTGTCTGTTCAAAACAAACATACTCTGTCTCTAAGACACTCTGCTGTGTTTTTCCCTTTCGCACTGCTGTGCATACACACTTAAAAATTTACACTCAATTTTTCACTTTTTACACACTGCTATGTAATAAAAAATTTACGTACTGTCTATAAAAAAAACTACCAAGCTTTTTCGACCTTTTTATTTTTATATGCCGGAACATATAAAACATATTATAATAAACCCTCTTTTTAAAAAAATAAAATTAAAACTAAATTCTATGGCCAACCTTTCATTTCGCATATGATATATATATAACATATGTATATATTAAACTATCAAAACATTAAAGAACCCTTTCCGTCGGACTTCAAAAGTCTAAATAGATTGAATTTCAAACCAAATTCGCGTTCCAAAATGGGATGCTGACGTCTGCCTAATTTTAACTCGAATTCTTAATCCAATGTGCCCTATAAAAAATTCGGGTCCGGTTTTCAGGTTTTCAGATTCCCTTCAATTTCATGCGATCCAATATTAATGCTCCACGTGTCCTCCTTTTGAATTTACAAAACTGTCGGGTAAATTTCTGTTTGTTTAATTTCTGGTTGGTGAATTGCGTTAATGCTGGCTGTTATGTTTAAATACAATCCTGTACAGAAATATGGCTGTGGCCGTCTACAAAAAAAACTTGCAGGAATTTTAAATGCTGAATTAAATTTCTGGATGGCATGCAAGCAACCTCCAAAAAAAAATGTTGCTGCTGCATCCGTCCTTCTGCTGCAGCAGTTGAAGTTAAAATTCAACAGCACGGGGTTTAATAAGTGAGGGTGTAAAGGTAACTTTTTGTCGATAGTACTGGATTAAGATCATCTATTCATTTTTGTAGGGTCTTATGGTGTTTGGTTTTTAGTTTTGGGTTGGGCTTATTGAGTCTAAGATAGTTTTTGAGTGAAAAAATTGCTATCAGGTATTAAAAAATTTTGGTTCTTTTGTCAAAATTTATGAGCTTGTTAGGAAATACAAAACTGACAATGGTTGTATCTTAAATTTGTGGAAAATAATTTGAAATGAAACCTTTTTGTTTAGGTTGTTGCAGCGGGTGCAAACCCCATTCAAATTACTAGGGGCATTGACAAGACAATAAAGGCCCTTGTTTCGGAACTCAAAATTTTGTCAAAGGAGGTAAACGCTTGCCTTTTGAGTAGGCTGGTTTTCCTTTTTGCCGATGGTTTGGTGTATCTAATTGAATTAGTTGCCTAAGGTATTTTTGGTTGCAAACTCCTTTTCATTTTTCATACAGTATTGGCCTTGTGGAATACATTTGATTGTGTGGTCTTGTTAGGTCTACAACATTTGTAGTTGTTTAGTCTTATGGCCGAGGTGCACTTTTATTATGGAAATAGTTGATGCAATATTGTCATTTAATCCTTACTGCAGGGTAGCATGTTGAGAAGTTTTTGTGAAACATTTGGTATTCAAAATGACACTTGATCCTATACAGCATCATGCACTTGACTTCAAAATTTATATTCAAAGTGTGCCAGACAATTCTTGCAAAATTTCAAATATTTATGTTGTTTTAAACCATTATCTTTTTCATGTATTGGATGCTGAAAATGTGAAAAAGACTTTGGTATGAAACCAAGTGGTGAATAATTTCCAGCAAAACAACCACTTCCAAGACATGATTTAGAAGTAGAACATATGTACTTATGAAGCATAGAAAGATATCCTTGATGCATTGTCAATGTTTGGCTAGGGTTATTTTTGGAGAAAATAACTCCTTATTCCTAGAATAGTGATCTTTAATACAAGTAAATGCCAGAGAAGAGAGATCATCGTGTGACGCAACAAAACTAAAATTGGACCCCCAAGGAGAGCTGGTGTGTCTACAATCGCTCTGTCAGCATTTTCCCTTGGTGTACCCGTTCTTTTCCTCCAGCCTGAGTCTTAATTGACTTCTTCTTTCTTCGGGTTTATTTATCAAATTCGTAGAATTTGATAAATAAATACTATCCACAATGGTTGGACTTTAATTTATATTCCCGACTTTATATTATCTCCAATCCTTATAACCAATGTTTAACTTTCAACACTTTATATTTATACTCCACGTTTCTTTTTAAATAAATAACTTGTAATGAACTTTCGGCTCTATATTTCACCACCCAGCCTTACAACAATCACGCTCCAAACTTATGCTAATTATCTGCCAATCGTTTAATTAAACAATTTCATTATACTCCGGCCCCACCTATATATATCAATAACCAATCAAACACTCGTATCGTACCTGGCTATCCTCCGCACACCTTAGTTAACCTCCGGGAAAGTTCAACGTGCGACCATCGTCCGATGGCCCTTTTCCAAATCAACGACTCTTGGAAATTTCGCTCGGCTTCCAACGTCGGGCTTTAACGTGCGATGGCACGGGTTAAACGGTGGTTTTCTAGGGTTCACTTCGCCACGTGTCGCATTCCCTATGGAATCGCTCGTGAATAGGAAATACCGCCTACTCCGCAAAAGCGGTGCGATATGGGCAGCCCGCTTTTGTGATTCCGCTCGTGGTTTTGGTAGAGGGCTTGACCACGGGTGCAAGTCTGGTTCCGCTATCCTTTTGTTTGTTAACTCATGTCCAATCCTCGAGTCAGGTTCCGAAAGCACAACAATTTTGTCTCTTTATTAAGCGGGATTTTAATATGTGTATTATCAAAGAAAACCAACACAAATTTTATAAGAAAATTGTTCAAAAGTCGAGCCCGCCGGACTTCAAACGGCGATAAACCATAATTCAAACCAAATTCGCGTTCCAAAATAACCTGCTGACGTCGGCCAATTTTGTGACGCGAATTTCTTATCAAATTCGCCCTAATATTTTACGGGTCCGGATTTCCACTGCGCGAGCGGCCCAAACAAAGATCTGCTCCAATCAATTTTTGCCACGTGTCCTCAATAAAAACTTGCCCTGCTCCCGGCTGCGGGTGCATTCGATGGCGTTTAAGGTGATGGGACATGAATATGGCGATTTCATATCATTCGCATTAACATTTAACGCTGTTGAATTAAGTTTTCACATCAAATCTAGATTAATTAATTTTTAACACTGTTCAAGATCGGACCTCCACTCCTCTGAGCGATTCCGCACGCTCCAATTTGATCCGGCCTTCGACTCTCATTATTAATGATCAGAGATTCATTATGACGGCCGTCCTTTGATTGCATTGCAGACGAGTCGACATAAAAAATGGCGTTTAGCCATGGTTTTTCAGACAAGCCGGTTGCTGGATTACACTGTCTGGTAACTGTGACGATAAGGAGAAGTGGCTAGCGGAACTTCTGCCTAGACTTTGCTGCATATTTCCATTTCTCTCGGTTCTGTCTCTGTCTGTCTTCCTCTGTTAATTGGAATTATGCTTCTTCGTCTCTTGTGCCCACTGCGCCTGCGCCTGAGATTGCACCCATGCCTCGGGTGCGTCATAGGATGCGTTGCCGGAGGGGGAGCACTAGAGGTCAATCCCGGCGCGCTCCCTCCAGCACCTCAACAGAGATGACTTCCGGCCAGTCCAGTGATTATTACTTAGGTCGATATCCAAATACTAGGAGTGCGCGGGGTCGGCTTGTAGCATCTGGCCACCGTATGGATTCCCCTGCTCCTGGCTTCCCCACCGCTAGTTCACCTTCTCCCACGACGCGCACTGCGCAATTTTCCTTTGATTGCACTCTCAACCGCCCGCGAATCACAGCTGTAGTCACTGTGGTCTTCCACGAGGAGGCCCAAACGGAGGAAGAATGCACCCGTCCGACGGGTCTGAGCTCGGAAAAAGCCGGCCAGCATTCGGGCCTTCAGGAGGGGAGCCGTGGCATGCATGTGGAGGTAGCACCTAGCGATCCTGGACCTTCCGAAGGATGGTGCCGAATCGTGGAGGAACCACCGGAGGATTAGTTTGGTTAATTTGTTTTTCTTGCTTAGCAGGCCCACTTAATTGGGCTGCTTTTAGATTATTTTACTGTGCTGGACCTTTGTAATATTTTTGAATTCTGTAAATTAAATGTTCAAGACTGGTTTCCCCATATGAGGGCAGTCTTCTTAATTTTTTGATTTTTGATGACAAATTTTCAATGAGTATGGCCAGGCAATGTTTTTGACTTCGGTGTAATTTTATTCGCAATGTTAATAGATTAACTTTACTTAGAATTCTCACATGATTAACGTTTTTCTTGATCTGTTCAAGGATTTTGGGTACTTTAATTTGTATTTGGAACAATGGACGTCGGTACTCTATCTGTTGCTTTACTGTTCTACATACTGCTATTTCACTTTCTTATAGATGCCTCGGGCATATTTGAATGCTTTCTCAGATTGTCGATAATCTCCATGTGGATCGTTATTGGATTTTATATCATGTCCCTGTATGTGACATGGGGTATTTTTCTATCATTGTCTGGGGTGGGACTTCCACTTTTCTGGATGGATATTTGGGTTCCAATCTTCGGATGTGAAAATGTAATGACTTCATGGACTATTTTACTTCATATAATATATTCAAAACAACGTTTTTTCTCTTGTGAAAAAAAAATGATTAATGTTTATCACTCTGCCTTCAAAACTAGCGATGCTGGTCTATGTTGCTGGTTTATTGATATGGTCCGATGGTCTTTTTATATTTTGGACATATCACACTCCTCACATGATTAGCGTTTTTCTCTGTTCAAGGATTTTGGGTACTTTAATTTGTATTTGGAACAATGGACGTCGGTACGTACTCTATCTGTTGCTTTACTATTCTACATACTGCTATTTCACTTTCTTATAGATGCCTTGGGCATATTTGGATGCTTTCTCAGGTTGTCGATAATCTCCATGTGGACCGTTACTGGGTTTTATATCAAGTCGCTGTATGTGACATGGGGTATTTTTCTATCATTGTCTGGGGTGGGACTTCCACTTTTCTGGATGGATATTTGGGTTTCAATCTTAAGATGTGAAAATGTAATGACTTCATGGACTGTTTTACTTCATACAATATATTGAAAACATCGTTTTTTCTCTTGTGAAAAAAAAAATGATTAATGTTTATCACTCTGCCTTCAAAACTAGCGATGCTGGTCTATGTTGCTGGTTTATTGATATGGTCTGATGGTATTTTTATATTTTGGACATATCACACTCCTCACATGATTAGCGTTTTCTCTGTTCAAGGATTTTGGGTACTTTAATTTGTATTTGGAACAATGGACGTCGGTACGTACTCTATCTGTTGCTTTACTATTCTACATACTGCTATTTCACTTTCTTATAGATGCCTTGGGCATATTTGGATGCTTTCTCAGATTGTCGATAATCTCCATGTGGACCGTTACTGGGTTTTATATCAAGTCCTTGTATGTGACATGGGGTATTTTTCTATCACTGTCTGGGGTGGGACTTCCACTTTTCTGGATGTATATTTGGGTTCCAATCTTCAGATGTGAAAATGTAATGATTTCATGGACTGTTTTACTTCATATAATATATTGAAAACTCAAAACAACGTTTTTTCTCTTGTGAAAAAAAAATGATTAATGTTTATCACTCTGCCTTCAAAACTAGCTATGCTGGTCTATGTTGCTAGTTTATTGATATGGTCTGATGGTCTTTTTATATTTGGACATATCACACTCCTCACATGATTAGCGTTTTTCTCTGTTCAAGGATTTTGGGTACTTTAATTTGTATTTGGAACAATGGACGTCGGTACTCTATCTGTTGCTTTACTATTCTACATACTGCTATTTCACTTTCATGGACTGTTTTACTTCATATAATATCTTCACTTTCTTGGACTGTTTTACTTCACTGTTGTAGGGTCTTGGGTACTTTAATTTGTATTTGGAACAATGGACGTCGGTACTCTATCTGTTGCTTTACTATTCTACATACTGCTATTTCACTTTCATGGACTGTTTTACTTCACTGATGTAGGGGTTTGGGTACTTTAATTTGTATTTGGAACAATGGACGTTCGGTACTCTATACGTTGCTTTACTATTCTACATCTTTGCTATTTCACTTTCATGGGTGTTTTACTTCATATAATATCTTCACTTTCATGGACTGTTTTACTTCATATAATATCTTCACTTTCATGGACTGTTTTACTTCACTGTTGTAGGGTTTTGGGTACTTTAATTTGAATTTGGATCAATGGACGTCGGTACTCTATCTGTTGCTTTACTATTCTACATACTGCTATTTCACTTTCATGCACTGTTTTACTTCATATAATATCTTCAAAACAGCGTTTCTCGTCTTTTAAAATTTTAATTTTTTTTTTTAAAATTGAACCCTCCGTCGGTCTACCGACGCCTTGTAGACGTCGGAACTGCGACAACCCAGCAACGTCGGAAGAGAGACAGTATGAAAACGTCGGAAGTGCGACGTTCCAAACGTCGGACCACATATCTTCGGAATTACGACATCTTCCAGACGTCGGAAGAGTGACGTCCAAAACGTCGGACCACGTTTAGTCGGAATTGTGACAGTTTACAAGCGTCGGAAGAGCGACGCCAAAACGTCGGACCACGTTTAGTCGGAACTGCGACGGTTAATGAGCGTCGGAAGAACCACGTTTAAAACGTCGGAGCCGCGACGGTTTGTGAGCGTCGAGTGGCCTTTGTTGAACGTCGAATAAATTAGCCGATAGTGCGACGCGCACTTCTTGTCGGAGCGGCATGACAAATACGGTTTGTCCACCAACAAACTGTCGCTCTTGCGTGAATATATGTCGAATAGCGGCAATTGTGTCGGAATTTCCGCCAAATTCTCTAGTGCCATGACTGAATTAGAGGCCATAATTGTTACCCTACACTAAAAGGATGAAGCTCATGAATGGTGGTACCATGGGCTTATTACAGTGAGACATGTTAATACCACCTCCTACATAGAATTCACTCAAAGGTTGATTGACACGTTTGACAAGCACCTTAAAGAACATTTTAGAGAATTGGCTTGGCTCAAGAAAACGAGGATAGTGGATACCTATATTTTAGAATTCCAAAGGTTGGTTGTTATGGTGTCAGATGTGTCAGAGCACAAATTGGTCATATTATTTGTTGAAGGGCTTTTTGAACCCCTCAAAGGCTGGGTTAAAGCATTAAAATCAAGGTTATTATATGATGCAGTTAGCGAGGCCTAAGACATGTGAAAATTCCACAACTAGGAATCCTACTACAACCACTGATTAGATTTCTTATATTTGTTAATTAATTGAACAAATTATTTATTGTTTGCTATGGTAAATATCGAAATCAATATGTTGCAGCCTTCACAACATAAATACAGGAGAATAAATACAATGGAAGAAAGATAGAAACACACACAAATAACTCAGTTATTTTTGGACTAAGCTTCTGGAAAAACCCAACTTGGGAAAACCAATGCAACAGTTGAGGGTTTGTGTATTATGCAGTAGTAAATTCTGAGTACAAGTCTATGGTTGCCCAAACTGGGAAACTATACAAGGAAATAATCTGACAAAAAAGTTAGTCAGAAAATTCTCACTCTGCCACTGGCGATCCGACACTGTTCCAAGCTCTGCTTCAGTCTACCCATTATTGCATCACACAGCTAGGAACTGTGTCAACTTCACTATCTGATCAGTCGTTGTCTAGAAACATGACCCTATTGGCCCTTTGATCTCTCACTTCGGCCTCTAGCACTGAACCAGCTTTGTCTCCCAGCAAAAATACAGCTCTCCTCTCAAGCCCTCCGCCGCCTCTCTATGGCACTTGTTGCCTCTCTGCTTTGCACTCCCCGGATCTGGAAAAGCTTCCTTCGTCCTTTCTATCCCTACCCCTCTCTCACTGCAACGAGTTCAGTGACTCTATCTGACAACTCAGCGCTGCTACTCTAGAAATCGATCTGCCAGTGAATTCAATCTCTTAAGGGTGTTCGCATAGTGCCCATCAAGTTCCTTCTTATAATCTCTCATTGAGACATCAACAGCCACGATTAAAACTTAATCGATGGCTAAGATTAACTAAGACTCGATCCATGCATTTTCCTAGAAGATTCGCACCTGACTTAATTAACACCTTTTAATTAATCATATTTCCTAAGTTTAAACTTAGGAAATATTAAAAACAGATTAATTATTTTAATTAAGCCATCTCTAGGTGGAATTTCCCCAAACGATTTATGGGTCTTGGATAATACATGTGTTTTAGCCTCTTTGTAAAATCTCAAGGCTAGAGCACATCTGATGCTACAAAAACCAACACTCCCTCTTAGCGAGGAATGTGCTCTAGTATTGTTGCCCTCCTGATAGCAATACTATGATTCTGCACCATCTCCTGTTGCGTTGTTGATGTATGGCTATTGTTGCCTACCAACTACTATGCAACTTTGATTCTGTGTTGCACTTGTGCTACTGCAGACTCTGCATACTGCTGCCAAGTGACTACATTTTCACTGCAACTCTGTTGTTACTGTCTCTCATATGTTGTTGTTGCAACTGAGAGATTTCCATCATACTAAGTCAATTGTGTCCAATCTTATGCATGTCACCTGAGTTCTGACTGCTGTTATTCTCTACTCTGTCACTGAAGCCTTTGCGTTGCTGCCGACTCTACACTATGGTCACTGCACTACTGCCAACTCTGCTCCATGCTGCTCATTCTTGACTGCTACTAGCTACTGCATATGTCAATTTGGCACCTCACTGTATCAACTATCACTGGTACATCCAAGTACTAATTCTATGGGAACCCGTAGCAAGGTATTAATCCAGGAGGTGGACTCCTCAAGGATCCTACCCATATGTAGCTCTCTAGATATACAAAACCAAATCACCCCACCTCACCCCTAGAGGTATGTCAGTGATCATGGAAAATTCTTCGTCTAGTCTGGAGGACAGCCTATCTATCTCAGCAGATGCAGCCTGTTGATCATGCTTCTCTTATTCGTCCCTCTTTCTAAGAGGAAACTGGGTGATGTAGTGACCAAGTTCACCACATCTGAAGCATTTCACCTTGGAAATGTCATCCTTTCTTCTGCGCTGCTCTTGTTGCCCTTTTGATGCAAGGGTTGCGTTCTCCTCCTTTACTTCCTCCATCCCACTGCTGATATTGCCTCCTATGGTGCTCTTCAGCAAGCCTCGCCTCATCTCATCCTGCTGCAGATCTGCCCACACTCTGTCCCAATCTGGCAAGTTCTATTTGCCGAGGATACTCTAGACAAATACTTGCTACTCCTCTAAAACGTTATTCAGTGAAAATCGTACAAACTCTGTAGGTTGGGGCGTTGACCCAACTGCAGACAACTGATCCCAGATATCCCAAAGTTTAGTAAGGAAGGGGTTTATACGCTCCCCTCTCTGCATCCTGGTACACCTCAACTTCGCCTCCAAATACATCTTCCGCTACTCGGAAGATCCCTAGTATAGCGTAGCAAGGGCATCCCACATCTGCTTGGCAATATATTTGCCAGTTATGTGTGATAATACGTGATCTCGAACTCCATCGAGAATCAACCTCTTTTCTTTTTCCATCTCCTTTTTGTAGGCTTTATGTTGATCTAGGTTTGTGGGTACAACTACCACTGAACCGAGATAGGTTTTGAGATCATATTCGTCTAGAAGACAAGAAATCATGGCCTTCCAGATCACATAGTTTGTTGAACCGTTCAATCGGTCCTAATCTCTCAACCTTGTTGATGCCATCTCGCCTAAAATGTTGAACTCAACCTCTTCTCCTCTGCACAGCTGCTGACTGGCTCTATGCACTCCCTGCTACGGTGGGAAAATCTGCTCATGACTATTGCTGCTCTACGTGGAGAATTTGAACTTCTTGGCTAGAAGCTTCTTGAGGAAAGAATTCCCTCAGTGTGTGCTCTTCTTCCCTTCTGACGCTATTCTGCCAGCAACTACTGCAAAATAACTATCCCAACTGAAGATCTACTCTGCGAGAAAAACGTTGTTGCTCCCTCTGCTTTGGACAATCTTCGATCCGGAAATTTTATTCTTTGTCAACTGACTTAGAGACAAATTTTCCTCAAAAATCTCCCCTGCTGGCTAATGGATTGTGCAACCTCCTAGGGTTTCGAGTAGCTGCCTACGCAATGCCTCGAAGCTCCCTCTTTCCTTCTACAACTGAGCTCCTCTGCTTCTTATCTACACTCTGATACCATGTGAAAATTCTACAACTATGAATCCTACTGCAACAATTGATTAGATTTATTCTATTTGTTAATTAACTGAAAAAATTGTTTATTGTTTGCTCTGGTAAATATCGAAATCAATATGTTGCAACCTTCACAACATAAATACAGCAGAATAAATACAATGCAGGAAAGATAGAAATACACACACAAATAACTCGGTTATTTTTTGACTAAGTCCCCGAAAAAACGCAACTTGGGAAAATCAGTGCAGCAGCTGAGGGTTTGTATATTATGCAGTAGTAAATTTTGAGTACAAGTTTATGGTTTCCCAAACTGGCAAGCCATACAGAGAAATAATCTGACAAACAAGTTAGTGAGAAAATTCTCACTACCACTGGCAATTCGAAACTGATCTGAGCTTTGGATGTGTTGTCTCTGCGCAGTCAATACATCAGCCTACGCAGTACTGTGTCACACAGCTAGGAACTGCGTCACCTTAGCTATATGATCAGTTGTTCTCTCAAAACTTGACCCTCCTGGCCCTTTGGCCTCTCACTCTGGCCTCTCACACTGAATTAGCTCTGTCTCCCATCAAAAATATGGATCTCCTCTGAAGCTTTGTGTTGCCTCTGCGTGGCCTCTACACTGCCTCTCTGTGGAACTTGTTGCCTCTCTGCTTTGCACTCATCAGATCGGGAAAATCTTCCTTCGGCCTTACTATCGCTGCCCCTCTCTCACTGCAGCGAGCTCACTAACTCTCATCCGACAACTCAGCGTTCCTACTCTGAAAATCAATATGCAGTGAATTCGATCTCTCAAGTGTATTCTCCAAGTGCCCATCGAGTTCCTTCTTATAATCTCTCGTTCAGACATCAACAGCCACGATTAAAACTTAATCGATGGCTAAGATTAACTAAGACTCGATCCACGCATTTTTCTAGAAGTTTCGCACCTGACTTAATTAATACCTTTTAATTAATCATATTTCCTAAGTTTAAACTTAGGAAATATTAAAAATTGATTAGTTATTTTAATTAAGCCATCTCTAGGTGGAATTTCCCGAAATGATTTTTGGGTCTTGGAGAATACATGTGTCTTAGCCTCTCTGCAAAATATCAAGGCTAGAGCACATCCAATGCTACAAAAATCAACAACATGGACAATGTAGTACCCAAAATTAAGGGTTCCTTTAAACCTATTATTCCCCAGAGAAACAAAAACAAGAAGCCTTGGCCCAGAAAGGATAATTTGGATTAAGAGAGGAGGAAGTTGAGGAGGAAGAATTTGTGCTATAACTATATGGATCCTTGGGAACTTGGCCACAATTTCTTGGGAAATGGAAAGATACACTGCATAGAAATTTACTTTGAAAAGGATGAAGAGGATGACGAAGAACAAGACAGTCCAAAGGAGGAGTATCGACATAAAGGGATTAAAGGTGGTACCATAACAAGGTTCTCATTATTTCCTATATATAAGACTTTCAGAACCACAGGTGTGTTAAACGGTTAGTGATTCACTACTCTAATCGATAGTGGGGCAACCCTCAAATTTATTAATGTTTCATTGGTTTCCAAGAGGGTTCTTCCCACATAAGAGTTTGAAGGGTTGGTGTTGAGGTATCTAATGGGTATAATATGGTGTGCACAAAGAGGGTTCCATAGCTACAAATAAAAATAGGTAAATACATGATGATTGATGATTGGTGATTTCGATATGGCTAACCTATCAGATGCCAATCTTGTATTGGGAGTTCAGTGGTTGGTTACTATAGGGAAACAAACATGTGACTGCAAGATACAAGAGATAGAATTCACCACATTGGAAGGAAAGAAGGTAGTGCTAAGAGGGATGAACAATGGTAGCCCCAAGGTTGTCTTTTCCAAACATATGGAGAGTATATTAAGGCATGGTGACATATCATGGGCAGCGGAGTGTTTAGTCACCACACAAAAGGCTAAAAAACATACTAGATAGTGCGATATAAACTTTCAAACATTATTAAACAAATATAACAAGGTATTTTTGGATATTCCCCTAGGAAGACCTCTTGACAAGGGTTTTGAGCACACCATTGAGTTGAAGGAGGGAGCCAAGACAGTCATAACCACACCTTACATGCATCCCAGGAAGTTCAAGGATGAAATAGAAAAGGAAATGAAGGAATTGTTGGAGATGGAATACATCAGACACAATTCTAGCCCATTCGCTTCCTCAATTGTTTTGGTTAAAAAGAAAGATTGTACCATGAATATGTCTGGACTATAGGGCCCTCAACAAGAAGACCATAAAAAACGAGTATCCAATTCCCAGGATCGATGAGTTGTTGGATGAGATACATAGGTTAATTTACTTCTCTAATATTGATCTTAGATCATGATATCACCATATCAGGTTCAGGGAACAAGATGTGCACAAGATTGCCTTTAAATGGCATTATGGTCACTATGAGTTTTTGGTCATGCCATTTGGGTTGAGCAACGAGCTTGCTACTTTTCAGTCTTACATTAATCATATCTTTAACAATTAATTAAGGAAGTTCCTATTGGTATTCTTTGATGATCTACTCATCTATAGCAAGACTTGGAAGGATCATGTGAAACATTTGGAGGAGATATTGGGGATCATGGAGAAGCAATCCTTGTATGTCAAAGAAACAAAGTGTGAATTTGGAATGACAAAGATCTTATACTTGGGGAATGTGATCAATGCACAAGGAGTGCAAGTCAATCGGGAGAAAATTTAGGCCATATTTGGTTGGCTAGAGCCTAGTTCCCTTACAGGATAGAGAGGACTCATGGGTTTGTGTAGCTATTATAGGTGATTTGTTAAGGTATCCTCACAAATAAGTGCACCCTTGACAGATCTCACAAAGAAAGGACCCCTCGAACGTTTAGATAAAACTCAATAGACATTCGAAAAACTTAAGGAGGTGATGAGTACTTCCCCGGTATTGGCACTTCCATGTTTTTATCAACCCTTTGTGCTATAATGTGATGCTTTGGGGGAAGGGGTTGGATTGCTACTGATGCAAAACAAGGACTCAATCGTGTTTTAAAGTCATAAGCTCAAGGAACCTCAAAGGTTTAATTCTATATATGACAAAGAGATTCTTGACATCATCCATGCCTAGGAAAAAATTAGACAATACTTGGTGGGAGTAGATTTGTGGTTAGGACTAATCAAAACAGTTTGAGGTCTTCCTGGAGGTAAATTATTTGAACGAGAGACAACAGTAATGGGTGAGTAGGATACAAGCATATGATTTTGACATTGAGTATGTAAAGGGAAAGAATAATATTTTTGTTGATGCCCTCCCTAGGGGACTAGTGGTTTGCTCCCTTATGCAAATATCCACAGATTGGAAATCACTTCTACTGGTAGAATATTATAAAAACAAGTTTACTTGTGACAATGGATGGTCTCATCCAAGACGATGGGTATAGAACAGTAAATGATGTTATCTACTACAAAGAAAAGATTCATTTGGTGTCAAAATCCAAGCTCAAAGAGGATATTTTGAGGGAAGTCCATAATACACCATTGGCGAGGCATCCTAGATATTTCAAGACTTACAGACAAATTAGGGAGAGTTTCTCATGGAAGGGCCTCAAGTAGGATGCACTCAAACATGTGAGGGAATGTATGACTTTCCAACAAAACAATTCAGATCAAACCAGAGCATAATTGGGAAAGCATATCGATGGATTTTATCATAGGCCTACTGAGAGTACAGGGTAAAGACTGCATCTTTGTGGTGGTTGATTGGTTGACCAAGTTTGTGCACTTTTTTTCCATTCCCTCATAAAGCAAAGCATTACAGGTGGAAAATTTATTTTTTAGATATGTTGAGGCTCCATGGCTTTCCTAAAAACATTGTTAGCAATCCGGATGGTAGGTTTCTTGGCACATATTTGGAAAGAGATATTCAGATTGGTGGGCACATAGCTAACTCTAAGCACCATTTATCACCCTCAAATATATGGTCAAATAAATATTGTAAACAAATGGCTTGAGGGATAGTTGCGTAATCATGTGAATGGATAGCAATGGGCTTGGATCAAATGGTTGCACCCAAGTGAGAACTATTACAACACCACCTACCACACGTTCATTGGTATGGTTTTGTTCTGAGCAATGTATGGCTACGATGTTCCTTCATTAATGGACTTGGATTTCAAGGATAGCAAAGCTCCCAGGCTGAATATTGGATACAGAAAATTCAAGACACTCTTAATGCCCTTAAGGAGAATTTGCAGGTGGCATAGAATCAAAAAAATACGTATGAAGTTATACATAGGATTGAACACAGCTTTGAAGTAGGAGACATGGTTTTTTTGATGTTGCATCCATACAAATAGACCTCACTAAAAAAAGTGAAGCAGAGAAATTGAAGCCTCATTTTTATGGTCCCTAGAAAGTGACATGGAGGATTGGAGAGGTGGCTTATGAGCTTGAATTGGGAGTCAAATCCATAATCCTTTCATGTATCCTTCCTAAAAATGGTATTCAAACCATAGCTCGTACCTTCAGTTGAATTTCCTCCACTGGATCAAGAGGGAAAACTAGTCTTGATTCTTGAGGGGATCCTAGACACTAGAAAGAAGAGGTTGATGAGTAGGGTAATAAGGGAATAGCTTATCGAATGGAAAGACCTACTAGAGGAAGACTAGCATGACCCTTTCCAAGTGATCATCATAGGGGAATGACTCATTAGCCTATCGAATTCTCATATGCTATAGTAAGAAAAATCGAATCACTTATTTAATGTCATCTCTAAGGTGATATTGAGTAATTAAAGTGAAAACAGATTATAAAGTGACCTTTTATTAATTGAGGAATAAATATTTATAAAGTCACTTTATATTATTGAGAGGGGAAAAGGTGAAAAGGGGAGATCTATGGTATTTTTATGACCCATGGTAATCACCCGTGGTATTCTAGTAGCCCAGATCATTAAAAGGAATATTGGAGTTTGCTCATGGGGATGGATTGGTAAATTTTTTTTCTATTCTGATTTAAGAGCTCATTGAGCATTTTGGCATAGATTAATTCCGGTGTTGAGATCATATACCCTAGTTGATCAAAACTATTTTCGGTGAGGAGATTCAACCACCCTATCTAATCTAGAGGAGGAATCACCCAAATTCCTAACATGTGTTAATTGGAGAATTTAATTACAAGACTTCATGGGAGTTGAAGGAGTTGTTAGCTTTTGAGGTAGCAACGAACATGTGTTCTAGTATATATGGTGCCTAAGAGGCTAAGGAACACAAGATCTCCAAAACCCAAAAAAAACTTCGTAAGAAAATCCTTAGAGACGCCTAAATTAGATTAATTAGCCATAATTAAATATTTCTCCAATTATAACTTAGTAAAAGTGGTTAATTACATCAGATTAATTGAGGGAGGTCAATTTTTCTTTAGATACATTTAGAAAAGTTAATTGACAAAGTCAAGATGATCATAGCCATTGATTGAGACTGGTCATGGTCGTTGGTTTCCCAACAAAATATTATAAGAGCGGGATTGATGGGATTGGAGAGATACATTTGAGAGACATATTATTGTGACAACAATTCGACTATCCAGTAGTAGTAATTCAGAAAGGGTGCAGTTGAAGCTAGGGAGACATTAGCAGCAAGGTATTTAGCAGATATTTTGGAGTAGGATTCTGAAGGAGATTTTCCAATGTCTGAGAGACAAGGTGTTGATTTTTTAGCATTGGAAAGTGTTCCAAGTCTCATCTTTGGGAAGAGGCTTGGACATTAGTATTCCAGAAAACCCAGAACCGTTTGTGGAAATTCCATTCGGATCATGCTTTAATAAAATAATTAATTATTTTAAAGTGATCCCTAAGTCGAAACTTAGGGAAATTAAATAATTAAAGGGTATTAATAAAGTAGAGTGTGAATATTCTAGAAAACGAAGATCAAGTTATATTTTCTAAGCCATTTATTAGAGATCTAATTCGGGTCGTTGATTCATCAGCGAGAAGACTATAAGAGAAGGCTTGAGGGTCATTTGGAAAGCAAGCCGGGCACACTCTCAGTACTCGAAGGAAATTGATTCTGAAGTTAGAGAATTCGATTTCAGAGGGTGAGGTTGTATAGGCAGAGTTGCAGATGCAAAAGGACGAAGGGGAAGTTAGCATAGGAAGAAGAAGGCATAAGGAGGATGCAGAGGGAGTAGCACTAAGCAGCAGCACTGGCTCTACATGCAGAGTGACATAGACCAGCGCAATGATTGCGCAAAAGGCCACGCAGAGTGACGCAAAGAGAGAAAGGGTGCCTCTAGTGTGTCAGAAATTCTTCCGAAGTGTTTGGAAAAATGATCTCACGTGTATGCTAAACATCTACTCATATTTTCTATAAAATATTTCCACTACTGAAGAATAATATAAACCCTCATCTGCTGCACCAGTTTTCCCACATTGGGTTTTATCGGGGACAATTTTCCAAAAATAAATGTGTTCATGTGATTGTTTCTATTGTATTACGTGTGTTCTATTTGTTCTTCTGCTTTTGATTAAGTGAATATTGCAGTTTTGTTTATTTCAGAATTTACTGAATCTTCTGTAAATAACTTATCATAAATAAGTAGGCGAAATAAAGAAATCATTGCAGTATTATTTCAGATTGAAAATTTCACAAAGGGAGGGGAGGCTAAATTATCTACAGAGGAGATCGAAAACAACAAGTGCGAGTAGCCAGTCTGATTGTATGAGTGGTAGAGGAGCTCATTTTAGAGTATCAGAGTCGGATCTATCACCCAGAGGAAGAGTGAGTGAGCCTAGAGAAATCTAGGAGGCGGGATGACTTGTTGGGAAGGGTTCCAAATGGTTGTATGAATTTCTAGATGCGGACAGTGCACATTTCTAGTCAGGCAGTGCGAATAACCAGAGAGTGTGAGTTTGTTGGGGGAGGCAGGATCCAGTTGCAAAGGGAGACAATTAGCCTCCATATTATTTTTCCAGTGCAAATAACCAGAGAGTGTGAGTTTGTTGGGGGAGGCAGGATCCAGTTGCAAAGGAATACAATTAGCCTCCATATTATTTTTCCAGAGGAGATCAGTATTTGTCGAAGGTTTGATAGTGAAAGGAAACTAGTTGTAATTTCTCAAATTGTTGAATAATAATAAAACCCTGATCTACTGCATTGGTCTTCCCTTTGGGGTTTTTCCAAGGACATTTGTCCAAAAATAACGGTGTCAACATTATTGTGTGTGAATGCATATTTTCTCAATTCCATATTTTATCTTCCAAGAATTTTTTTATTTATGAAGATTGCAATAGTATTTTAATCGTTATTTATCATAAATTAAATTACAAAAGACAAATAATCTCCAGTAGATAGAAGATTAAATTCCAGCTATTGCAATCGTGGAAATTTCACATGATATCAAAGAAAATCATATCAAAGAGGCTCTAGAGTGATATTGGTGCATTTCAGAGGGAGATCTAAAACATTGAAGGGTAGATCTACGCAGGCTAGCTAGACAGTGCAAATTACAAAGGCATCAGTTCTATTTCTGATCTAGGGAGGTGATCTGGAGGAAGTGTGAGTTGTTTTTGTAGAAGGCAGTAAGAAGAAAGGTTGTCGAAAAGGGTTTCTGGAGGTGGATCAGATTTCGTAGAGAAGATATAACGCAGAGGGTTTGCAGCAAAATGGTTTCACAGTAGAAGATCAGCATATGGTGAGGAAGACAAAGCATCACACATTTTCGACCCAATTTATTCATTTCTCTCATGTTCTCAGGTTCGAAGAAGGATAAATTCAATCTGCAGTGAGAGGGTCGTAGCAAGCAATACAAATAGCCAATTTACCCATTTCGCATTGCTAAAGAAGTAATTCCATTTCCAGTATCGGAAGGTGATATGGAAGGAGGTGTGAATAGCTTCAGAGGAAATATGGAGGTAGTGTATTCGTCGGAAAAAAATTTACAAAAGCATTTCTCAGTTACCAGTGCGAGTTGTAGGATCTAGTGCGAGTTGCAGAATCCAGTGTGAGCTGCAAGCAAGGGGTGTGAGTTTTCATAAAGAAGGCCATGTGTGTTTTTGCAGAGGAAACTTAGTGTTTCCAAAGTAATTTCCCATTTTGGGGAGTGAGGTAAATTTCCCTAGTTGTTTGAGTTCGCATATATTCCAGAGATGGTCGCAGCAGGATTGAGAACTTAGGACAGGTTGGATGGAGCCTCCAACTTTGGTAACTGGAAGGCCAAAAAAAAAATTATGTTGGACGAGCATGGTCTAAAGGATTTTGCTACATCAATTATAGTTGTACCAATAGGTCCCATCTAGTTTCATGAATATAGGAGGGAAAATGCCAAGGTGAAGAGGATGATCCTTGATGGATTCAAGGATCACATCGTCCCACACATCGCATAAAATGGAACCACAAAGGAGATGTGGGATTCCATAGTCAATTTGTACCAAGATCCTTCCAAGAACCAAAAGATGATACTCATGGAAAATATGAGGATGCTAAAGATAAACAAGGGTGAGAATGTAATGTCCTATCTCACCAAGATTCAGTCAGTCAGGGATGAACTTGTAGTAGTTGGAGAGAAGCTAGTAGATGACGAGCTTATGTGCATAGATCTCAACGGGTTTACCAAGGAATGGCATATGTTTGTCCAAGTGATCTTTGGGCGTGAAAAGCTTCCATGTTGGGAACGAATGTGGAGTGACTTCACTCTGGAAGAGTTGAGGCTTAGCCTTGTCGATTGTGCTACCAACAGCAATGGCAATGGATCGAAGGTAGAGAAGGAGGAGGATAATGTCTCTCTTGTACGGAAGGGAAAAGTGAAGGGTCTTATCTAGGGACAAGACTTTAAAGGACAAAAGAAGAAATATATATTGAAGATCAAGTGTTTCAACTATGGTGAGCTCAGTCACTATGTCATAAAGTGTTCGAAGCGGAAGAAGGAAAAGAGAGGGAAGCAGATAGCAGCATTTTGCATAAATCGAGGATTTGTCTTCCATATTGGAGGATGAATTCGAATTAATAGTCACGGTACCTCCAAGAGGAGGAGGAATATAACACTCAAGTATTTCATATCAAATAGGGTCTAAGGATAGAGCAACAAGGAGATATAGATCGTATCTAAGGAGGGCTTGATCAGTAGATCAAATCCAGTTGCTATGTACATGATTCCTTGGGAGGACCATTACCTTTTCTACGGGATACCAAGAGTTAAATTAGTAGGAGGATCGAAAATTCAGCAAGGCATAGTCAAATACTCAAGAGAAAGTCCATAGATAGTTACAAGTGAGCAAGGTGTTGTCATACACTTAAGAGACAATTGCAGAGCTAGTTGCAGTGACACAGTAGATTAGGTGAGATTAGTACACACAATTGAAGTGGTAAAAGCAGCGCAGAGGTAGGAGGAAGGAAATTTGAATTGACCAGTTTCGAAAAGAAAGGTGCAGTTCTAGCCAAAGAGACTCCAACACAGGGGCATCAGTAGTGTGAGATCAAATTAGTGCTTTGGAAGCATAAGATAGTTCAGCTGCAACAGATAGTAAGAGAATCAAGTATTGTGTGCAACGTGGGTCAGCTTAGCTACAACATGTTTGCACATATCAGCAGGTGGCTAATATTCTCACAAAATCCTTGGGTAGGTTAAAGTTTGTCTACTTCAGGGATTAGATGGGTATATTGGAGAACACCTTCCTCGCTAAGAGGGAGTGTTAGTTTTTGAGGTAGCAACGAATATGTGTTCTAGTCTCTATGGTGTCTAAGAGGCTAAGGAACACGGGATCTCCAAAACCCATAAAATTTTTCACGAGAAAGGAATTAAAGACACCTCAATTAGATTAATTAGCCATAATTCAATATTTCCCTAAGTTAGGAGGAAGGAAACGTGAATTGACCAATTTTGAAAAGAAAGGTGCAGTTCTAGCCAAAGATACTCCAACACAGGGGCATCAGTAGTGTGAGATCAAATTAGTGCATTGGAAGCACAAGATAGTTCAGCTGCAACAGATAGTAAGAGAATCAAGTATTGTGTGCAATGTGGGTCAACTCAGCTACAACATGTTTGCACATATCAGCAAGTGGCTAATATACTCACAAAATCCTTGGGTAGGTTAAAATTTGTCTACTTCAGGGAGTAGATGGGTATATTGGAGAACACCTTCCTCGCTAAGAGGGAGTGTTAGTTTTTTAGGTAGCAACGAATATGTGTTCTATTCTCTATAGTGTCTAAGAGGCTAAGGAACACGGGATCTCCAAAACCCATAAAAGTTTTCACGAGAAAGGAATTAAAGACACCTCAATTAGATTAATTAGCCATAATTCAATATTTCCGTAAGCCTAACTTAGGAAAATTGGTTAATAAAATCATGTTAATTAAGGGAGGTCGGTTTTTCTCTAAATACTTTTGAAAAAGTTAATTGAGGGAGTCAAGATGATCATAGCCATTGATTGAGATGTGATCATGGTCGTTGATTTCCCAATAGAAGATTATAAGAGCAGGGTCGATGGGGTTGGAGAGATACACTTAAGACATTTTATTGTGAGAGTAGTTTCACTAGTCAGTTGCAGTGATTCAACAAGGGCGTAGTTGAAGCTATAGAGGCACCAATAGTGAGGTATTCAGCAGATATTTGGGAGAAGGATTTCGAAGGAGATTTTCTAGGTATTTTCCAGTTTCCAAGAGACAGGAAAGGGAGGTTGAATTATCTGCAGAGGACACGGAAAACAACTAGTGTGATAGTCACTTTGGCAATGTGAGTGGCAGAGGAGCTCATTTCAGAGTTCCAAAGCCAGATATATAGCCCAAATGCAGAGCTAGTGAGCCTAGATAAATCCAAGAGGTAGAACTACTACCCTTCCCAGTGGATATACGAATTTCTAGAGGGAGGCATTGTGCATTTTCAGTTAGGCGGTGTGAATAGCTAGAGAGTGTGAGTTTGCTAGGGGAGGCAAGATCCAGTTGCAGAGGGAGACAGTTAGTCTCTAGGTTATTTTTCCATAGGAGATTAGTATTTTCTAGATGTTTTCTAGTGAAATAAAACCAATTATAATTTCTCAAATTGTTGAATAATAATAAACCCTCATCTAATGCACTAGTTTTCCCTTTGGGGTTTTTCCACAGACATTTGTCCCAAAACAAAAGTGTCAAAATTATTGTGTGTGTGTGCATATTTTCTTAGTTGTGTATTTTATCTTCCATAACATTTTTTATTTGTGAATATTGCAATAGTGATTTAATCGTTATTTGTTGTAAATAAAATTACAAAAGATAAACAATCTCCAGTAGATAGAAGATTAAATTCCATTTATTGCAATCGTGGTAATTTCATAGGAGAAACACATCATCATTGCAACAATTCTTATTTTCCTTAAGGCCAAATTATTTCATTGAGTCCAGGAACTCTAGGAGATCAAATTGTTTATTACCAGAGATCAAATTGTTCAAGTTCAAGTATTTTTTGGGCCAAATTTGTTTACTAAGGTCGAGATTCAAGTAGGTTGACAGTTTATCTCTACAAGTCGAGTTACACCATCTTTAGAGAATGAGTTACAACCTCTTTTTGGTCACTATTATACTCTACTCCAAGTGTAATTAATGATTATAACTATATTCAGAAGACCCAAAAATATAGAGTCTATTCTTGTGACATTTTTTACTAATTATTCTAAATAAATGCATGTTATATACTCAACAAAAGGATCCTAATAGCAATATATAAATATATATATATATATATATATATATATATATATATATATATATATATATATATATATAACATCAAAGGGTTCAAAAAAAAATTATTATTTTTCAGAGGAAGGTTTTGGTTCATCAACTTCTCCATGCAACTTGATTCGCCATCCTTACCCTATTGTTCTCACCTCCCAAGCACTTCTAGCCTTTTTCTTCACAAGTTTGTCGTTGGTCCCTGCCAGTTCCACATTGAATTTATTTTTGTTGTTGGAGTTTCCCTCAAACTCAGCCACCTTGATATCCAAGGTTGTTAATTCATTCTTGATTTCCGCTTGAAATTGATCCATTTTACTTTGCAATAACTGATGTTTAGTATTCATGAGTTAGTGATACATCTTTCACTCCTTCTCCTTCGTAGAGCTCCTCTATTTGAGGGCATTCAACAACCTTTCAATATATTCAAATAATTGTGCCAACACTCTCTTTTTTTACCTCCTCCTCCTCCTAAAATTGACCCCCTAATTCCTCCATAGTGGGCCTATGGTGCTCCATGCCCCAAACATCAAAAGTTAATAGCTATCTTTATTCACAATTTTGAACACTGAACAACAGCACAGAGAGATATCGAAGAGAAACACATATCCATATATAACCTTATCTACCTTTGAACTGCCTTCTTGGATCATTGAATTGCAGAGCTTCCATACCCATGCCTGGATCACGATTATTTCCTTGGAATTTCAATCGAATGATATGGAGCAAGAGAAGTATTAACGACATTCTACTATGAATTGAATGCATCTGCAAGGCCAAGGCTCCCCTCACTTGTGTTAACTCCTTCCAACCTTGAAATATTAAATCCATATGCCACTTGTGCACACAATTAATATCCTCTGATAACCACATGTTATGGTGATGAAGAGAAGGGTGCATCACCTTTGATCTGTGGCCAGAAAATTAATATTTTCCACCATTCATTTCGTGCTAGCACCGATTTACTAGTTGAGATTTGTATGTGTGATGGGAGGAATGTTAGGGTGGGATGCTCCTTGAGAGCTCGATCAATTTTTTGGACGAGGAAGTCTTTATAATCATAATTAAGGTCATAATGTTCATTTTCAGAGTTCATGGTATGGGTGAGTTAAGAATCACTCTTCAATCCAATTCTAAATCCCCCTACTCGGTGTTGTTCCTCTATTGGTCAATGCATCTGCCTTTATATTCTACACACGTGAAAAAACTCAATTTGATCAAATTGCATTGATTGCAAAACGATCCTCTGGAGGATATAAGGGAAGTTGAGCTTTGCAATCCTTTAGCTTTCCACACTTGAAGAATTACTATCATTGAATCTCCAAATATTGATATTTTGGTGATTTTCTTTATTATTTCTCTTTCCAAACCCGGGCATACTGAGCCTCTATTTGTTCATAAAGGAAAAAGGTAACCCTGCCCGCTCCTGCCACCCCTAAGGGTCAAATTTTTTTTTGAAGACTAGATTGTAGCCTATTACCCAACCAAATCATGCCTTGTTGCAAGGTTGTTATAGGTGACAACATTTAAGAACTCAGCATGTAAATTTTTGAATCATTAATAATAAATATGATTATCTAATATTTGTTGTTCATATTTTATTTAATGAATGGATTAAGGGTTTCATATTTAAATCATAGCAAAATTTTCTGAAGAAATATCCCTTTGATAAAAAGGTTCTTTTGTTTTCATGCTTAATGTTAGAATAAATGTTTGCAAGCAAATTGTTTGTCTAAATACATGAAAAAGAGTTTTAAGAATTATTGCATGTTGTTTAGTAAATATATAAAGAGTCATTACGCCTTCAAGGGAACCAAAGGGCATCATTGAATTACAAGGAATGTTTAATAAATGGAGGGGACAACAATCCATGTCCCCCTTAAATAATTAAGGTTTCTTTAGGATGGAACTCCTAAGTGGTTGCAAGGAGAGTCTCCCCTATCTAATATTAATGGATCAATGACACAGTGCTTCACTCTTCATCCTTTCTTATGTGTGAATTAATATGTATTGGAGAAAATTAAGGTAAATTGATAAATGTGGGTTGGGTGATCAAAGAATGACTCAATTATAGATTTTTCCAAGGATTTTAGGTTTTTTTTGTCTCATGCATCCTTTCAGTTGTAGAGCATCTCATAGCCATCATGGATTTCCCTTTCTTGGGTTTTGATTATGCCATCGTCCTATCTTTACTTGAGAATTTTGTTTCTGTGGTTGTGGAAGTTAGTTTCAATTGATAATTGGTTCATCTAGTCTTTGATCACATTCAGAGCTCCTCTAGGATTTCCATTTTGTGGTCAGCTGGTTTTCAAATATTCTAGGCACATGGCAAGGTAAGGTTGGGCCTTCTCGTGAATTCAACAATTGGTCATGTAATTTCAAGATTTTTGGTTAATCTAGTGGTTGGAAAGTGATAACACATTGTGGGTGCAGTAAGTATGCCTATGAAATTAAAGAATTGAAGAAAGGGGTTAAATATCATATGGAGGCAAGATAGGAACCACATTGTGGTGTTATTAATACCCACATTAGATGGAATGACTTACAAGTAGAGATGGAAAAGGAATTATAGGATATGAGATATATTAGAGACACGTGCTATTGATGCAGTGAGACATGTTATAGACGGCCTAAGAATTGGAAAAAAGAGGTATATATTTTCATGAATCTTCAAAAAAACATGCATATGAAAAAATTTCTACAGGTTCACTTCATTAAACAATTATTTCGAAGGATGGCATCTCATCTTGGCATGATTTATCTAGTTTAATTCCCCATGCTCAACATCACTTTTGTTTTGTTTCAGATTCTTCTTAGTCATCCTTGGTCTCTACAAAATTCAATGAAAATATCAAATAATAGACCTCTTGGCAGTGCAAGGAAAAGATCAAGAAAAGCGTTAAATTGAAGAGGTTAATAAAAAACCATGATTTTAGTTTTTTTAGTTTATAAGTTTTTGTATGTGTTTTGAGATATAGATTTGCTTCAATAAATTGTTAGGAAATGACCTTGGAAAGTTTTAATATCAAAGTGTCTTGTAAACTCTCAAAAATTAAAGGTGAACATTTTCATTTGTTTACATTTTAATTTTAATGTAGGACAAATATTCTTCATGTTATATATATATAATTTGTATTAAAATTCAATTAAACTTATAATATTATAATATAGCATATTAATTTTGATAATATGGAAAAAAATATAATTTCAATAATACAATACTACATATCCCTTAACAAGCAAATAGGAATGTTAGTGAATTGAGGCACCTTATATAAGATACCATTTTAGTTATTAGGTATTACTTTGTTTCCCTATTCTTTGTGGTAGTTACATATACCTCCACAATCATGTCAATAATTGAGCATTCTTCATTTTTTTTCCATTGTAGTTTTGAGCCCAGCTTTAAAATGGTATCTTTTAATGAATGAATGAATGTTATTTTAACATCCAAAAGACTAAAAATAATCTATGGGACTACCAGCCTCCTTGTTTTTTGGCCCTCTATTTGAATCTAAATGGGATGCCAACAAGTGCACATTAATGGTTGTGCAACAAGCTGACTAATTGTTTCCAACACCAACAAATATGTCTCAAATAGCATAATGCGCAAGAAACATCGAAGAAACCATGGCCACAATGCCTCATCTACACCTAACTTATAGGTGAGTCATAATGAATGAATGAATGAATGATATTTTAACATCCACAAGACTAAAAATAGTCTAAGGGACTACCATCTTCCTTGTTTTTTTGCCTTTTGTAATTCAATCCTTTTCTTACCAAAAAATATGTCTCAAATAGCATAATGCGCAAGAAACATCGAAGAAACCATGACCACACTACCTCATCTACACCTAACTTGTAGGTGAGTCATAATGAATGAATGATATTTTAACATCCACAGGACTAAAAATAGTCTAAGGGACTACTAGCTTCCTTGTTTTTTTGCCTTCTGTAATTCAATCCTTTTCTTACTCAAATTGATGATGAGCTGACCCAACCTTCTAACATTTCCCTCACTAAAAAGACACTTTCACGGAATTGATTCTAACATACTGCAGTAACTGTCCCTGATGTCTCTGAAAGAATCACATTCCAAAATGAAATGTTTTTCTGATTCCACTACCCCAAAAGTGCAAAAAGTACATACCCTTTCTTCCCAAGCTTATTTAGGTCTCTTCCACCATCCCGTTTCACATCGAAGTTAGTTCTTAATTGAGCAATAAGAACCTTTTCTCTCCACGGAATGCTAGCTCCAATGTACTCTTTTTGTTGGAGATCACAAGTGGGGTTGAATTCCTGAACATAATACTTCTTCTTTCTACCCAACACTTTTCCCCATATATCCTTACGAATCTTCTCCAACACAAAATTATTTAACTCCTTGTTATTTGTGGGACATGCATTAAGGTAAATATTCTATTTTTGCATCCATTTGTCGTTTTGTCTCATACATGATTTCTTTCTTTCACTCATACCTTCATTGAATATGACTTTTAGCCATTTGCCTCCTCCCATTTGCTCAATTCTTTTTAGATACCTTATAAGACGCACCATGCAAATTGCTTCGATGGGAGATGCCCCTGTTTCACTCAACATTATCTCATAGGGAACCGAACTTTTTACTTTGAACTTGCTCATAATCAAGCGTTTTTTATTTTTTATTTTTTTGAATTTATATTGTTTTCAGAATTTTGAAATATAATTAAATTTTTTTTGTATATACCATTTTAGTTTCTATGCATTACTTTGTTGCCCTGTTCTTTTCTTCTTTGAGGTTGTTACATACGCCTCCACGACCATGTCAATCATGGAGCATTCTTGTACCATGTCAATCATGGAGCATTCTTGATTTTTATTTTCTTATATTTTTATTTTCCGTTATAGATGTGAGCCAAGCTTAAAATAGTATCTTTAAAATAAGAAGAAATAATTGAGATTTTTTAGATTATGTGGGGGGGGAATTCTCCTCATAATAAACCCCTTATTTCTGTGCAAATCATTTTTCCACTAGCATTATTTTGTGTTTTTCAAGTGATCCATCTGATTTATACTTTTTCTTGAAGACCCACTTGCAACCAATTAGTTTGGTTCCAAATGCGAGGTCCACCAGCTTCCCGTTTTCATGGTTTATAAGAACATCATACTCTTTCTCCATTGCTTTTTTCCATTCCTCATGAGAAGCAACTTCTTTAAAGTAAGTTGGTTCAAAATTAGTAGACAAATTTAATTCACAATCATAAGAAACATCCATATCAACAGTTGAATGAGAATCATCTACTTCACCTCCATTTTGTCTAGTAGAACTTCTAGTTCCTGGTTTTCTGACCTCATCAGGATGAACACTTTCAAGTTTCTTAGTGAGCCATTTTGGAGACCTTACTGAGATGGTTCAAGTTTTTATGTTAACTAAGTTGGGCCTGAATGAAGATTTAGCATTCCAAACCTCTCAATCACATCACTCAAAGTGTCTTCTTGATCTGAAGAAGTGGTTGGAGCTTCATGATGGGCAAAGAGTGCTTCAGAAGGAGATTCCATAGATTAATCCACGATAGGGATCCCCCCTTCAAGATGTGGAACCTCATTATCAAATTCCTAAAAAAAAATAAAAAATCCATGTTTTAATCTATCTAAGCGATCAAGTTGTCGCTTAACAACATTGACATTCTTGGAATATTCAAGAAAAATCACATCTCTAGACAGTATAAACTTCTTATTTACTTCATCGTAGAGACGATGTGCTTTGGAGCTATGTGCTTTGGAGGTATTTAAGTACCCCATGAAGATACTCTTTCAACTCCTTGCACCAAGTTTGTTTCTATTTTCCTTAGTAATCAAGGCATAGTAGGTGGAACCAAATATCTTGAGATGCCTCACCGAAGGAATGTGGCCATACCACATTTCATAAGAATTATTTCTTTTTAAAGCACGAGATAGACATCTATTTTTAATATACATTTCACATAGGACTACATCAACCCATAAACATCAGTTTACATTTTTTAAAAACATCATTGGATGAACCATGTTCAATATAGTCTTGTTTATTCTTTCAGCTACACCATTTTATTGAGGATTATAAGGCATTTTTGTTTGATGTTGACTGCCATGCTAGTGAATATAGTTTTCAAATTCATTTGAAGTATATTCTCTTCCATTATCAATATGAAGAGAGCCATTATGAGATTGTGCATAATTTTCAATCCATGCATGAAAGTTTTTGAAAGTTTCAAAATATTCAAATTTATTCTTCAACAGAAATACACAACACATTCTAGTATAGTCATCAATAAAATTCATGATATATTTACTTCCATTTGCAGAAGGAATGGGCATCATACCAAACAAGTCAGAATGAACCAATTCAAGCTTTCTAGGTGCTCTGGAAACAGAGTCATGAAAGGGTTGTTTGTTATGTTTTCCTAAGATACAAGCATAATATTTCTCTAGTTACATAGGAATTCTTGGAAAACCAGTAACACCATTTATTTTTAATAAAAAAATATTCTCATAGTTTAGATCATGTCCAAATATTTCATGCCATAAAAGACTAGATGGAAATGTACCTTCATTATACTGAAAACTATATGCCTAGTTTTGTGCACAGACAAATTTTAATTGCAGCTTCAAGATTCATTCTTCTTCTATTCTCGTCATGACAAGTGAGTTTTCTGATGCTTTTCTCACTTGAAATTTTCCACCAAAGATATGAATGGAGTGCCCTTGTTGGAAAAAGTGAATCAAGGACAACAAGTTTCTCAGCATCTTTTGGAGATATAGAACATCAGGCAGATGAAATTTAGGGAGACCATGAATTTTGAGCCTAATGGTACGAATTCTGAATGGCTTGAGTCTTGACTTTTCTGCAAAGTAGATTGCTCCATCTACATTTTCACTGAAATCTTCAAAGAAATATTTTCGGAAGGTCATGTGGTAGGTTGCACCTGTATCAAGAAAACATGCATCTTTCCACGAAGAAAATTAAGTATTAAACAAGACTTCAGTTACTCCAATATTTCAATGTGCCAAAATATAATGAGAATATTCAAGTGCTTTACCTTTCTCTTCATTTATTTCTTGTTGGATTTTGTCCCAAGAGAGTTTGCATGTGGATGCATCATGTCCATTTATGTTGCAGTGAATACAATGGAGTTTAGGTCTTCCTCCTTGATAATGTTTCCCCCCCTGCCTATGTTATTATTATTTCTTCATCCTCTTCTACCACCTCTTCCTCTAGATGAATATTATGTCTAATTCTTCTCTTTCTATGCAAGGCATACAACTTCTTCAGAAGGATGAGTAGTAATCTTCCTCTTCCCAAAATATTTCTCTCTTTCTGCAAAATTCTCCACAAGAGTGTCAAAAGTGTAAACCTGGACTTGGGTAACTCCAAAAATGAGTGATTTTCATTAAGATAAATTATTGATATATAAATTGATAGGTAGACTCTTGGAATTCATATTACAATGTCTCTTCACCTTCTCATTTTCTTATTTACAATATTTACAATTTTCTCAATCAAGACTTATTCCATTCTCCATATCCCCCCCCCCGCCTACTCCCCCCTTAATCTGAAGGGATGTTGGTGAGTCCAAGCATCATTCTGAATCTTTCAAACTTTACTCTTCCAAGAGCTTTGGTGAAGATATCTATAATATGCTCATTTGTGGAAAAATGGTGTAGGTGAATAGTGTTAGCCTCAACATGATGTCAAATCATATGATACTTGGTTCAATCATGGAAGTTTATGTTTTTGGCCAACTTTATTGCAGAAGTATTGTCAATCAAAATAGGAGTAGAATGCACTTGTTTCTCCTGCAAATATTTAAGAATTTTCTTGAGACAAAAAATTTCCTTCGTCACTTCTGCAGCGGCCACATATTCCACTTCTATTGAGGAATATGTTGGAATTTATTGTTTGTGTGACATCTAAGAGACAGTTCTTGATCCAAGACTCATAACATAACCTGAAGTAGATACTCCATTTTCTTTATCTCTGTCAATCTAAATCAGAGTATTCAATCAAGCTGAAGTCATCCATTTGTGTATACTTGAGTCCAAAGTCTCGATTTCCCTTCAAGTACCTTAGAACTCTTTTTGCAACAGACCAATGACCCTCATAAGGCTTTTACATAAACATGGGGAAGATTCCAATATCAAATGAAATGTTTGGTCTAGTAGTGGTTAAGTAGTTAAGACTTCCTATGAATTGCATGTACTTTGTTGCATCCTCAAATTCATTTCCTTCTATGGATGTGAGATTTAAATTTTGTTCCATTGGATTGGTAAAATGATTTCACTCAGCCTAGCCAAAAAAATTCAACAAATATCCAATGTACTTATTTTGATAGAGGAATATATACTTTGGATGTTGGGTTACTTCACTACCTAGATAGTAGTGAACATATCCCAAATCAGTCATTTCAAAACCTTTCCTCAATTCTTTATTTATGGATGCAATTTAATTTTCATCGTTCCCTCTCATCAGAAGATCATCTACATACACCACAAGATATAAGCCAGTTTTTCCAACTTTCTTGACAAACAAAGTTGCATCATCAATATCATAGTGTTTGAAATTTAGTTTCAAAAGATGCTCATTCAATTTCTCGTACCAAGCTCAAGGTATTTGTTTGAGGCCATATAAGGATTTCACAAGCTTACATACTCTGTGCTCTTGTCCCTTCACAACAAATCCTTCTAGTTAAGACACAAAAATATAATATTTCATATCTCCATTCAATAAATCAGTTTTTATATCCATTTGATGGACTTTAAAACTTTTTTGAGTTGTCAAGGAAAAGAGAGTCTGGATTGTAGCTTATTTTCCTTTGGGGAAAAAATTCTCCTCATAATCGACCCCTTCCTTCTGCACAAAACCTTTCGCCACAAGCCTAGCTTTATGCTTGTCAAGTGATCCATTTTCTTTATACTTGTTCTTGAAGACCCACTTGCATCCAATCAATTTGGTTCCCAATGGAGGGTCCACTAGCTTTCAGGTTCCATTCTTTATTATCACATCATAATCTTTATGCATTGCTTCTTTCCATTCATCATGAGAAGCAGCTTCTTTGAAGAAAGTTGGTTTGAAATATGTAAACAGATTTAATTCACAAACATAAGAAACATCCATATTAATAGGTGAATCATAATCATCTACATAACCTCCATTCTATCTAGTAAAGCTTCTAGTTCCTGTATTTCCAATCTCATCGGGAAGAATACTTTCAAGTGTCTTGGAGATCCATTTTGGAGGACCATTCTGAGATGGTCCGGGTTGTTCAATTGACCAAGATAGGGTTGAATCAAGATTTATCCTTCCAATTTTCTCAATCACATCACTCAGTGTGTCTTCTTGATCAGTGGTTTAAGCTTCATGAGGGGGGAGAGGTTGATTTAGAAGGAGATTCTATTGATTGATCCGAGAAGTGATCCACCCTTCAAGATGTGGAATCTCATTATCAAATTCTTTAAAATATTTTTCATGCTTGAATCTATCCAAGTGATCAAGATGTCGCTTAACAACATTGTTAGTCTTGGAAGATTCAAGAAAGATCACATCTCTAGATTATATAAACTTCTCATTTACTTCATCATAGAGATGAAATGCTTTGTAAGTAAGTGAATACCCCAAGAATATAAATTTTTGACTCCTTGCACCAAGTATTTTTCTTTGTTCCTTAGCCATCAATACATAACAGGTGGAAACAAAAACCATGAGATGCCTCACAAAAGGGATGTGACTGTTAGCACTGGAATTTTCATCCCACCCACCCCACCTTATTTTTCTATTTTTTCACCTCATCTCCGTCATTATCATTGACCTCGCTTCATTTTTTACTATTTTCACCTTTTTCCCCAATATCCAAACATTTCATCTCATTTGCTAAACTATCCAAGTTATTACTAAAACCCAAAATCATTTACATTACCATCTCCTACAAACCTTTCGAAGGACCCATTTTACCCACCACACTTCCCTTTCCATTTCATTTTCCATTGAAAATCATTAAACTTACAATTTTTCTACCTTTCTGCTTTACCCGTCCACCTTTACCGTTTCATTTATTTTCATTCCCCGATCGCGATCAAAGTGGGGCCCTCATCGCATTTCACAGATTCTATGTGTTTTGCATTGGAACTAAAATTTTAAAAAAGCGATTGTCGATTTGCGATTGTGAATGCATCGCATCGCATTGGTTTTACCTTTTTGAGCGCCCGCAACATATTTATTTTAATTGCGATGCGGTAGGTCGGCCCCACCTCAGTAGCTCTGCCCCCATTGCACAGTCATCACAATACATTGATATACCATATAAACTTCGTAACACTTACCTCTTAAACATTTGTCGATTCATAAAACTCTGCTACATAGTAGTGGGTCCCTCTTCCCTGCACTTCGCAAATTTTTATAAGAGTTAACCCCACATCTTATAAAAAAAAGCTAAAAGCAGCGATATGCGCCTGCGATCCGGTCCCACTTCTTTCCTGCCATGTCATTCACCTCCTCCCCCGCACGTCGTGCTTCACAGTTTTTAGTATTTACATCCTCCACGCTTATAACTAAAAGCTACGATTTGCGATATGTGTTGCGGTCCGGTCCCACCAACCCTCCACGTCTCCTCCCCTTTGCATCGCATCACCGATTGTATTCTTTATAACTTAAATTATAAATATTGCGAAGTGCATGGATGCGATGCGCCTTCAGAATTGAAATTTAAAAGGTTTCAAGTCCGATATTTTGGTTTTTCACGTTGTTTTGTTTATAAAAGGGTTTTATCACAGCAAAAGGATTTTAGGTAACAAAAAGACAGAAAGGTCGAGTCGGGCAACAAAAAACATTCAACACTCCATTCACGCAATAAATCTGCCAGCACAACTGTCAGCTCATCTGCCAACATATCAGCAAATTGTGGTCCACGTCCTAAACTGACCCACTACATCAACACATTAGCAACAACGCAGCACAGGAAAAAAGGGTCGATTCAGCTCAACATTCGGCATAATAAAACAGATTTTCCATGTTCTCAAGGTGCAGATCTGCAAGGGAGGTCTCTCTAAATTCCTCCAAATCATGAATTCGAAGACTTAGGCAAGCATTTCATTTATTTTTAAACAATTTTATGTTCCTATAGGTTATGGATTAGCTTTACTGTTTGAAATAATTCTAGATCTGAGATTTGCCTCGGATTTTGTAAATTGGTCTATAAATTGTAGAAATTCAATGTAATAGTGGCTGGAGGTTGGATGTTGGAATTAGTTTGATTTTTCTAGTTGATCAAGGGAACTTGTACTCGATTTTGGCCAAGCTAATAAAGAGGATTTGCAACTACATTTATGGGATACCTGTGGTATTTAATGTCTTTCATATTTTCTTATTTAGTCACATATTTTTGAATGTATTGTTCATGTCACTTTCATGTCTATGTTATGATCTTTCACAAGTTTGAAATTCAGAATACATGCTTGCACATGCTCTGTTTTGGGTAACTGATCTTATTTTGTTTATTATCTTCTGTCTGAGAGAAATACATATCTTATGCTTCCCTCAGCCTCCTTACATTTTATAAACCATCCCATAACCATTATCTTCAAGTGATTAACATCATAGCTACCTTGACCCATTCATCCTTGCAACCCTAAATATATTGCCCTAACCTAGCTTTCCTTGACCTAATTCCTTTATTCACTAATTTCCCCAACCAAACCAAATCAAAACAACCCCTGCACATCATACCTAGCCTAAAACCCTAATTTCTTTAGCCCTCCTGTGTGTGACCCTTTTGGAGAGGGCCCTCTCCGGCTTGATATGGCTAGCTATCAAGTGAAAAGCTTGGTTTGTGGTTACCTCTGTTGGCATTCCTTCCTCAGCCTTGGGAATCTGGTGGAGTGATAACATACTGGCGTCGTTGCTAGGGAGGCGAAAAGACAAATCTTCCCTGGGAAAGAACGACAAAGATCAGATATAATTGTTGATGGTAAACAACATTTGGACACATATGAAGGCTGAACCATTCACCTGGTGACTCCATTGACTGAAAGATCCAGAAATTCAACACTTCATGGCAACTCCACTACATAAATATTAGTAGCTTCAATAATTTTCAAGATGGAAATTTTTGCAAGAAGGTATGCTCCCATGAGCCAGGATCACATTCCAGGTTTCCCAAATAAAATTCAAGGTAGATTGGCAAAGGAATTTGCCTATGTTTAAATATGATGATAGGAATGATGTTGCTTTACATCTGGTTAAATTTCACATGCATACATGCAAGTTGAAGGTTTAATTTCCTGAAGATTATCTCTTAAAGATGTTCATGGCTTCTCTTGAAGGAAAAGCATGATCTTGGTATGAATGTTTGCCACCTCCCAGTATTTCTTCTCTTAGAGTTTTCCATTCAATATTTTATGAAGAATACAAGGGGTTCTACCCTTCTTTGTCTTTGGTTAATAATTGTTGTGATCATTTTGAGGTTATCATTCAAAACTTAGAGGATTATTATGATGATAATGAGTTCATGGATGAAGAGATCTTGGAGGCTTTTCATAAAAATCCTTTTCATTACCAAAAAGAGCAATTTTATTCTCTCATGGAAGAAAAAGATGATGTATATTGTCTTGATGCTCATAAATATTTCCCACAGGAGACAATTCTTGCAGCAGTACAACAAGTTGATCAGCAAAAGGTTAAAGAAGATATTCAGCATCCTTGTGAATCTTTAGGAGAGAAAGAAGACAATTACTGTGTTATCAAAAGAAAACAAAAAGTACTTTCTCCTATGTCTAAAGATGAGATATATCAACTCCTGAACATTAATATTACAGCCCAAGCTAATGCAAGTTTGCAGTGTTTACATAATCAAGAAGGTGTTAGTAAAACTTCTTCCACTTTTGAAAATGAAAATCTAAGTTTAAATGAGGACAATCCTGAATCTAGATTTATAGATCATCATGAAGAAAGACAATCTCCTTTTTCAATGGTCATATTTGATGAAGTTTCTCCTGAACCTGATTTGCCTAAGTACGATGAATATGAAGATAATTTCGATGAGGAGATTGATGAAACTATACAGGGATTTGTAGTGAGTAAATGAATTTATGATGATGATTCCCTGCAAGGAGATTAGCTAACAGATATTTTTTTTTTCATGAAGATGATAGGGTTGTTATGTTTGATAATCATGAAGAATGTTTATTATTTAAGGATGACTTAGAATATGAATTTGAGGAATATGAGCCAAAGAGAGACAAAATGCCAAAGATTGAGTCAGAATTTCTCATGCTTCAGGAATTTGTAGCCAACACTTAGATAGCAGAAAGTCATACTTCCCTATGCTCTCCTATCGATCAACAACCAAGTGTTCTTTCAGATCAGAATGAAGGGAGTACTTGTATTTTTTCTGCTGGATCTCAAGACAAGGTAATACTTCAGGATTTTCAAGATCCCTTCGGTAGTCTTTTGAAATCATTGGAGAAAATGAATGATGTCTTGTTTGTTAGCATAATCCTTGGTTGCAGTTTCTATTGTGAATTTCCTACATGTTCATCATTCTGCTTGCTCAAGGAAAGTGAGAGCAGAACTTCAGTAAGTATCCATATCCTGGATTGGTTACATTGAAAGGATCATTTCACCTAATCAGAAATTGTGCAGCAGATTAGAGTAGGTTGCTATCATTTCAGTTTGATTTTATTTTATTTTCAGCAAGTGTTGAAAGAATTCATCAAGTTTTGAATCCTGAGGTGAAGGCCTTAAGGGTTTGATGATATGTTAGTGTGGGTTGAAGTTTGCAGTGTGTTTTTAGTTTCAGTTTTAGTTTCAGTTTACATATTGGACTCCATTGCCCAATGGATAAGGCACTGATCAATGAGTTCCCAGAGATCTGTGGTTCTAGACACCTCCTTCGAAGCTATCTTCCCCAGTTGGAGACGATGTTAGCATTGGTATTTGCATCCCACCCACCCCACCTTATTTTGCTATGTTTTCACCTCATCTCCATCATTATCATTGACCTCGCTTCGTTTTTTACTATTTTCACCTTTTTCCCCAATATCCAAACATTTCATCTCATTTTATAAATTATCCAAGTTATTACTAAAACCCAAAATCATTTACATTACCATCTCCTACAAACCTTTCGAAGGACAAAATATGATGAAGTGGGACCCATTTTACCCACCACGCTTCCCTTTCCATTTCATTTTCCATTGAAAATCATTAAACTTACCCTTTTTCCGCCTTTGCACTTTACCCTTCCACATTTATGGTTTCATTTCTTTTCATTCCCCGATCGCGATCAAAGTGGGGCCCTCATCACATTTCCCAGATTTTATGTGTTATGCATTGGAACTAAACTTTTAAAAATGAAATTTCTGATTTGTGATTATGAATGCATCGCATCACATTGGTTTTACCTTTGTGAGCGCCCACAACATATTTATTTTAATTACGATGTGGTAGTTCAGCCCCACCTCAGTGGCTCCACCCCATTGCACAATCGTCGCAATACACTGATATGCCATATAAACTTCGTAACACTTATCGCTTAAACCATCGCCAATTCATAAAACTCCGCTACATAGCAGTGGGTCCCTCTTCCCCTCACTTCGTAAATTTTAAGATTTAACCCCACTGCTTATAACTAAAAGCTAAAAGCAGTGATGTGCGCCTGCGATCTGGTCCCACTTCTTTCCCGCCACGTCATTCACCTCCTCCCCCACACATCGCACTTCACATTTTTTAGTATTTACATCCTCTGCACTTATAACTAAAAGCTACAAATTGCGATATACGATGTGGTCCAGTCCCACCAACCCTCCACGTCACCTCCCCTTCGCATTGCATCGCCGATTGTATTATTTATAACTTAAATTGTAAATATTGTGAAGTGCGCGGATGCGATGCGACTTCATAATTGAAATTTAAAAGGTTTTAATTCCGATATTTTGGTTTTTCACGTTGTTTTGTTTATAAAATGGTTTTATCACGGCAAAATGATTTTAGGTAACAAAAAGACAGGAAAGTCGAGTAGGGCGGCAAAAATCGTTTAGCACTCCATTCATGCAATAGATCTGCTAGCACAGCTCTCAGCTCATCTACCAGCATATCAACAAATTGTGGTCCACGTCCTAAACTGACCCACTACATCAGTACATTAGCAACAACGCAGCACAGGAAAGAAGGTTGATTAAGCTCTACAGTCAGCAAAATAAAACAAATTTTCCATGTTCTCAAGGTGCAGATCCACAAGGGAGGTCTTCCAAATTCCTCCAATCATGAATTCGAAGAGTTAGGCAAGCAGTTCATTTATTTTTAAAGAATTTTATGTTCCTAGAGGTTAACAATTAGCTTTACTGTTTGAAATAATTATGGATCTAAGATTTTCCTCAGATTTTGTAAATTGGTCTATAAATTGCAGAATTTCAATGTAATAGTGGTTGGAGGTTGGATGTTGGAATCAGTTTGATTTTTCTAGTTGATCAAGGGAACTTGTACTCAGTTTTGGCCAAGCTAATAAAGAGGAGTTGCAGCTACATTTATGGGATACCTGTGGTATTTAATGACTTTCATAGTTTCTTCTTCAGTCACATATGTTTGAATGTATTGTTCATGTCACTTTCATGTCTATGTTATGATCTTTTACAAGCTTGAAATTCAGAATACATGCTCTGTTTTAGGTAACTGATCATATTTTGTTCATTATCTTCTGTCTGAGAGAAATGCATCTCTTATGCTTCCCTTGGCCTCCTTAAATTTTCTAAACCATCCCATAACCATTATTTTCAAGTGATTGACATCATACCTACCTTGCCCCATTCATCCCTGCAACACTAAATCTATTGCCCTAACCTAGCTTTCCTTGACCTAATTCCTTTATCCACTGGTTTCCCCAACCAAACAAAATATAAAAAAAAAACCCTGCACATCATACCTAGCCTAAAACCCTAATTGCTCCAGCCCTCCTGGCTGTGACCCTTTTGGAGAGAGCCCTCTCCAACTTGATAGGTATAGCTATCAAGTCAAAATCTTGGTTTGTGGTTACCTCTGTTGGGATTCCTTCCTCAGCCTTAGGAATCTGGTGGACTAATAACAGTGACCATACCACATTTCATAGGGATTCTTGTTTTTTCGAGCATGAGATGGAAACATGTTCTTGATATACATTTCACATAGAATTTCATCAACCTAGAACATAAACTTTACATTTTTTTTAAACATCATTGAACGTACCATATGAAAGATTGTTCTGTTCATTCTTTCGTTTATACCATTTTATTGAGGATTATAAGGCATTGGTGTTTGATGTTTGATCCCATGTTGGTGAATATAGTTTTCAAATTCATTTGACGTATATTATTTTCCATTATCAGTTGAATAGAGCCAATATGAGATTGTGTATAATTTTCAATCCATGCATGAAATTTTTTTGAAAGTTTCAAAAGCTTCAAATTTGTTTTTCAATAGATATACCCAACACATTCTAGTGTAGACATTAATAAAGTCACCATGTGTTTATTACCATTTGCATAAGGAACAAGCATAGGGCCACACAAGTCATAATGAATTAGTTCAAGATTTATATGTGTTATGTGTTGGAAAATGCAAAAATGGCAGTTATTACTTCTTATTTTCCTTAAACTTAATATTTTCTTGTGAACTTTGTTAATCTTCTTTATGTTCTTTAGGTATATCTTTTCATCAAACAAATATCAAGAATGAAACAAAAAAAATAGAGGACATAGAAATTAGGCTCTCATCCAGGGAAAAATCCCTCGAAGGGAAAACCCAGAAAACTCTTCTCTTCTTATAGAATCTTCTAAATGAGACACAAAGACCCAAACCCTAGACCAAGTCCTCTTCCAAGTAGCAATTCATCCCTTCAGCAATTCCTTCCTTGATTTTGCATCAACCAACTTCAAACTGAAACTTCGACCTGTCAACTTCTATATTGTGACTCGTCTTTCACCTTCGACTCTGCAATTCAAACCTTGTAGCTACTAAGGAAACCCTAATCTATCCTTCTTTTGAGACTTTCCTAGATTAAGACAGCTCCTCCCAAGGTCAATGAGGTCAAGGTAGGGTATTCTTCCTTCCATATACAATTTACTGCACTTCATCCTACTACAACTTGGACTTGCAACTTTGACCTCCTTCTACAACAACGGAAACCCTACAGCTTCACACATGTGAGAGAGATAGAGCTCAAAACAAATAATTTTGCTTCCTTCTTGGATTTTTGTTTCCTCCTAGACCTTTTCTCTCATTTTCTCTTGCTTCCCAACTAAAGATAGAACTTCTTCTTGTGTAATCGAACTTTTCGATGAGTGAGTCCAAAAATGAGGTCAAATTTCTCCTTTATATAGCCATTTGAAGCGTTAAAATTCCCTTCTTTAGGATTACTTGAATCTGTCAGGGTCAACTTGTACTTTTGGATTTTCCATGACTTTCTAGACTCAAATAATTCTTTTTACAATTACATTTTTCCCGGAAGGGTCTTATAAACAGAATGTTGGCTCCTTTGACTTATGACAATAAATCCTAAGACATAACAAACCCTTTAAGCATGAAGAACATGCTTTTACCTAGAAGACAATCAATAAAGAGCATGAAACCTATGCTTTAATATTATTATTTTTTCTTTTCTTCTTGTGTTTGTTACATAGGATACATATTGAAATAAGTACAACAAAAATTATGAAGACTAAAACTAGTTGCATTTCCAAAGCTCCCTCTTAACTATGGAGGTATTCATAATTGTACAACCAATACAATATCATTCTCAAACTAAAGAGTTATCATAAGAAGAGTCAGATTGATAAGCCAACTGTAAGCATCATCATCATGACTTGCATTATCTCTGAGGCCTAACTAGATAAGCACTACTTTAGTTAGGATCATTATGTTGGGAAGTTTTACGTGTGATACTGCACTACCTCTACAAGACACATACCCCATCTGGATTTCCGCAAGGTATTTATTTTTTGGATTATTTTTATCTTGGATCTTCAATCCTAAGTCCTTAAAGAACATCGGTCCTCTTCGACCAATATTCTCTTGGACACATGTCATATCCTCAAAGAGTGTTGGTACCTTTCCTTTCTTGGATGCTTTATCCTCAAGAAAACCACAGATGCTTATATGATCCTCCACCATTCTCTTTTCATCACCTAAAGAAGAGAATGCACATGTGACGTCCAAAATCACTCTTTCTCAACTAGAGAGGATATCCCTATTCTCCTTTTTACTTGAGAATAGAACATTTATCCTATTCAAGGATACTCCTTTTACTCCTTCTCAAAACCAGAGGAGATTTAGACTTCCATTTTATTTGGGAATTCAACACCACAAGCCTTATAGGTTTTCCTTATAAGATTACCAAATACTTGTTCTCTATAGTTTCATGTCTTCCTCTTTCCTTCTCATCTCATCATATCGAGTCTTCTTTCTTTTGAGGTATCATGGAGTCATATTCATTCTTCAATATTGTAACAGGTTCTAAGTCATTCTTCTTGCTCATCATTTCCATCTTCGTCATAAAATATTAAGGCGTTGTATTGAGCCTTCCCAAGCTCCAAGCTTCTCCAAGAAAGTGATCTTCCCTTTGACCTTTAGGTTATATTCTTGTGTTTCTACCTTTCAATCCCAAGATGGACACATCTTGACTTCAAAATTTCCATGCATTAAATATTGAGCTTCCCTCAACACTCTTCATACATTTCCATTCACACAGTTGACCTTGCCTCAATTGTCATCATGTATTCCTGCAAGATTCTTCCAAGTAGAAAAATAATATGATAACCAGATAACCAACAATAATTAAAATTAGGCTTACCTCATCCTGATGACCTTCTTGTCCAAGAATCAACATTCTTATAATCCATCTCCACTCGAATATTCCATCATGAATTATAGTTCCCAAGGATAGAACTTGATTACCAAGTTAAAAAAATTTCATTTGGAGAGATGTTAACCATTATTTACATATTGTAGAGAACGTATTAATATTTTATACATCCTTAAGTAAGTCACATTATTCCTTTTAAACATCATACAATCATACTAAGCATGTTACAATATTCTACTCAAAATAATATTATCCAAGAGTTACTTTCATTGTATATTCCTATGCTTCTTATTCCATCATCTAGCTATATGCCCTATAATCATCATGTATTCTGACCCATTGCATTCCTTCATCCCTTTACCAATATTGTTCCCACATTACATGGAACGTATACTAACATTGTCATAGTGTTTCTCCCAAGAACTTTCCACAATGATGGTTCTCCCGGGATCATGATGATCCACCTAAGCGAGATGAATACCTCTAACATAATCTTAGATAATGTTTGGATGAGAGATATTCCAAATGGTTATCTATATACTAGATTATTTATACAAAGAAACTCAACCAACTTGACTTTACATATGCTACCACCACATGCTTCTCTTTATGATGTTATGCAAAATTAATATTATTTTATAATAATAAATACCATCCTAAAATAAAGACCAATCTTTATAAATAACATGACAAGAAATATGCCATCTTTAATTGTAAATACCCTTTACTTCTTATTTCTTCGACTTCTTCTCAATTTATCCCACATCCTCAGCTACATGAGATTCTCTTATTTCCTTTCTCTTGTTGTTCGATTGGCTTGGAAAGTATCTATTAAAGCATCCAAACTCATTTCATTTAAATCATTGAACCTTGGACATATATTTCTTCTTGGACTCTCCAAACTTTTCTTTCTTCAACTTATTAACTCTGGCTAGAAAGGCTTGAGATTTCTCATTTAATCCAATGTCATATTTTACCTTAATTCTTGATTCTTCCAAAATGAATTTACCCCACAACTCATTAAAGGGATTTGAATCTTTCTTAGAGTATATTCTTTTTGAAAAGCTAACCCATTATGGTGGTAATGCATTTAATATAGAAATAGTCATTTCTGAATCAGAGATTATTTCTCCAAGCCCTTGCAAATGATATCTCAATTGAGAGATCCTCAATAGAAAGGATGACATGTCTTCATCCTCTGATTTCTTCATCTTATAAATCTTATTATGCAATGACATATTTGGTCCTGATGTACTCATAGAGTACAAGTTCACTAGCTTATCATAAACAACCTTGAAGTTTTCAAGTTTGCAACAAATGGAATAAGATGATCCTTGATGGAATCAACTATGATCCTTTATGCCCTTACTTCCCCTTTATTGTACTTTGATATTTCTTGATTCTTTTATTTTCTAGGTTCAGTAATTTCACCAGTAACATACTCCATTTACTCATGTTCAGTGAGTGGCAGGTCAATCCTTTTCTTCCATGCTAGGTAATTTTATGCTCCAACAATTTTATTCCTATCCTTGCAGAGAGAACCCATATGACATGTGGATTCATACATGATGTAATAATATGGTAATTAATTGATAACTAAGGTTTTTCTTGACGATGTCTCAAACCTCATTGATGTCTTAAAATATCCTTGAAAGATGTTTCCTAGGATTTCTCCAATAACAACTTCTAAGAGTGATCCTTTGATACTTCCTTTAAAGAGCTCTACCAATGAGTCTTCAACTATATCTCTCAAGAGACAATCCTTCTTAAAGTATTTTTCTTCAAGGTTTCATTAAGAGTTTCATTTTTCCTTCCCCTTGAAAATTGATTCCTTTTAGTGTCCTTCCAGCTGCCTTCCTTGTTCACCTTAGCTCTGATCCAATGTTGGAAAATGAAAAAATGGAAGCTATTAATTCTTATTTTTCTTAACCTTAATATTTTCTTACGAACTTTGTTAATATTATTCATGTTATTTAGTTAGATATTTTCATCAAAAAATATCAAGAACGAAATAGAAACAACATAGGACACATAAATTATGCTCTCATCCAGGGCAAAACCCCTCCAAGGGGAAAACCCATAAAACTCCTTTCTTCTTATAGAATCTTCAAATGAGATAGAAAGACCTAAACCTTAGACAAAGTCCTCTTCCAAGTACTAAGTTAGCCCTTTAGAAATTCATTCCTTGATTTTGCATCAACCAGCTTCAAAATTTGACATGTCAACTTCAATACTGCAACTCATCTTGCACCTTCGACTTTGCAATTCTAGTCTTTTAGCGACTACAGAAACCCTAATTTAAACTTCTTATGAGACCTTCCTAGAGAAATACAACTCTTTCCAAGGTCAATGAGGTCAAGGTAGGGTATTATTCCTTCCAGCTACAATATACTGCACGTTTCCCTACTACAACTGCGACCTACAACTCTGGCCTCCTTCTGTAGCACCAAAAACCCTATAGCTCTGCACGTGTGAGAGAAATAGAGCCCAAAACATAGAATTTTGTTTCCTTCTTGGATTCGTCTTACCTCCTAGAACTTCACTCTCCTTTTCTCTTGCTACCAGCTAAATATTGAACTTCTTCTTATGTAATCGAACTTGTGGATGAGTGAGTCCCAAATGAGGTCGAATTTCTCCTTTATATAGCCTTTTCAGGAGGTCAAATTCCCTTCTTTAGCCAAACTTGACGCTACGAGGACTTTCTAGACTAAAAAATAATTATTTTTACAATTACATTTATCCTGGAAGTGTCTTATAATCATGATGTCAACTCATTTGACTCGTGACAATAAATCCTAAGACCTAAAAACCCCTAGAAGCATGAAGAACATGCTTTTACCTAGAAGACCATCAATAAAGAGCATGAAACCCATAATTTAATAATAATAACTTTTTATTTTATTCTCTTATTTGTTACATAGGATACATATTCAAATGAGGACAACAAAAATTATGAATACCAAAATTAGTTACATTTCCAACACTCTGGAATGAGAATCATTAAATGATTGTTTGTTGTGTTTTCTTAAGATACAAGCATTGCATTGCTTAAGTTTCCTTGGAATGGTGGGAAAACTAGTAATTCCATTTCTCTTCAATAGATGAAGACTATCATAGTTCATATGTCCAACTCTAACATGCCATAAGAGACTCGATGGTAGTGTACCTTCATCAAATTGAAAATTGTATGCATATTTTTGTGCACAAGTAGAGGTTCCTTGTAGGTTCAAGTGTCTTTCTTCTTTTGTCCTAGTCATGACAAGTGAGTTGTCTAATGCTTTTCTCACCTCAACCTTGACATCAAACATGTGCATGGAGTGTCCTTGTTGGAAGATGTGAACCAAGGACAACAAGTTTCTCTACAACTTCAGGAGGTAGATAACAACATGTAGAAGCAAGTCAGGGAGACCAGGCAGTTTGAGCCTGATGGTACTAAGCCCAGATGGCTTGAGTTTTGAGTTGTTCGCAGATTAGATTGCTCCATCAACATTGTCATTGAAATCTTCAAAGAAATACTTTTGAAATGTTTTGTGGAAGATTTCTCCTAAATCAAGAAATCATGCATCTTTCCATGAATCAAGTGAAGCATTAAACATGTATTGGGTTACTCCAATATTGCAATGTGCCACAATATAATGAGTGGATTCAGGTGCTTTAGATTCCCCTTGATCTGGTGATTTTTATTTCTCTTCATTCCTTTCTTGTTTGATTCTTTCCGAAGTGATCTTGTGTGTGGAAGCATCATGTCCATTTATTTTATAGTATATGAAATGAAGACCAGGTCTTCCTCCTTAGTAATCCCCCCCCGGCCCCCTACCTCTATTATTCTTCCTTCCATGTCCTCTTATGCTATTGAGATTGCAACAAGATGATGAGCTTAGTGGAAAGGAGTTGCCTTCACTAAGTGGGCCCGCAGGGTATTTTTGGCGCAAAGTCTATTTTTAGACTATGTCTATTTTTAGACATATGGATCATGTTCTATGAGTTGCAGGATGCCTATTTGTGGATGGTTGGTCAAGTCGGGAAAAATAGATGGACTTCTATTTTAGACATATTCGGCGGAATCTATTTTTAGATTGCTAGTCTAAAAATAGATATGTCGAATATTATTAGCTCTTAATAATATTTGGACTCTAAACATTATCTTATCCTCTTGGAGCACTTCAGTTCGAGTCACGGATGTGGCACATGCAGCTGACAGAAGGAATTACGCTATTCCTAGGGTTTAGTGGAGCTATTACATGGTTGACTTCAGTTAGAACTCATGTGACAGAGTTTGGTGGAGTTGATGAGACAGTTAATGGAGTTGTGTTCAGTTTAACTTAGTTGAGCTAGTTGTATCTAGTCTAACTGATTGATATAATTAGTGAGAGTGGTGTGAATTAATTATTAATTAATTCACTAATTATTAACTCATAAATCAACTAAAGAATACATCAGTTAACTGCAGTGCATGGACAGTTTTAGTGGAGACCAGTGGAGAGGTAGGTGAAAGAGCAGTGTGACTATCAGTTGTGAATATACTGGTGCATGAGATTTGCATACACATTGATGGAGAAGCCAATGAGCATTGCGCAGTGCATACTGGTGGGATTTGAACCTTGATCTCATAATTATCCATTTTGGATTGCGCAGTAGAGGCTGGCTAACAGGTGGAGCAGATTGGAGCATGTGATGTGTATGATCTGAGCTTGTGTAGTGTGTAACAATTGGAGATTGTACTGAGAGCTTGTGAGGAGTTTGTACAATGATTGTTACATGATCTCTATCATTATAATATACAGATATTTGGGGTTTTCTGTTTTGTGTTTTCCATAAATATTGTGTTTATATGTTTGATTGTTTATGGTTTTAATGTGCGCATGCGATTGTTTATATTTCCGCAAATTGATGATCAATAGTAGAAGAGGTTATGTATTATGCATGAAGCTCAAATAGTGTGTGATCAGGATAATCTCGGTGAATAATTTAACAGTTATTCAAATTTCTACATCTGCCACCTCTTCCTCTAGAAGAAACATGTGCCTGATTCTTCTCTTTTTATGCAAGCCACATAGCTTCTTCAGAAGACTAAGCAGTTTTATTCTTCTTCCCAAAATATTTCTCTCTTTCAGCAAACTTATCCACAGAGTTGAAATATTGAAATAATTTGGAGCAGACCTTGATAGTCCCCTTGACATGATCACCCTTCTATACTTGATCTTGGAATACAAAACCTCTTGTACAAAAGTCAAATTTGTGAGCATTCTAGTGATATCATTTGGAGCAACCTTGAGGATAACCTTGAAGTGAAATTGAAGATCTTTTGGAACTGAGATGAAGCAAATGTTGTGAAGAACTTTGTAGATTTTAGAAAGTATATTGGAGCAACCTATTGAATAAATTTTGAGGACAGTTTGGGCTATGCTCGATACAACTTGAAGAGAGCATCCTATTGAAGATTCCAGAGGGATAGTCACCTTGGATAAGGCTCGGATCTACAAACCTATCTTGGAGTCATTTGAAGACAGGTGTTGAAGCATCACTTGAAGCACTTAAAAACACATTTATGGATAGCCTTTAAAGACCCTTGAAGCGGGATCATTGAAATTTTTTTGAAGTAGCCTTGAAGAACATTTGGTGTATTTGAAGACTGTTTTTATTAATCCATTGGAGCAACCTTTGAAGAGGATTTTAACAGCTTGTTGCAGACTTCTTGGTGGATATTTTGATATACATCTTGAAGAGGATTTGGAGTATTCTTGGGCTATTCTTGAGCACACCTTGAGGCATTATTGAATAAATATGTAGACACTTTTAAGATTTATTGAAGACATTTTTAAGGCACCCCTTGGAGACCATGATGCAGTGTTGAATGCCTTCATGATGAAACCTTGAAGAGAAGTGTTTGCATAACATGAAGAGCAGTGGTGAAACCTTCATGTAAAGACAAAGTTGTCATTGATGAAGTGACTTGCAAATTAAGTGAAGGAATTCTTGAAGACGAACATGAATATATTGACAGGGCTCATTGAAGAAGATATTGGGATCTGTGAAAAATCACTAAACTTATCTTGATGAATTGAAGTTGTGATTTGGATCCCGAGATGATAGGAGTCCTCAAGAAGACTAGGCTGGTGCCTGTACCAGAGATAGGGTTGGAGCCCTAGAGGTTGGAGCCTCAAACTGACAAGGTTGGAGCCTTGGAATATAGGGTTGGATCCATAAAGGTTGGAGTCTCGTGAAGTCCAAGTTGATGCTTGGAAAAGTACAGGTTGGACCCTGGGAGATTGAAAATTGGTTTCTTCATTTAGGGTTGGAGCCCTACACTATATTATAATTGATTTATTGTAAAGAAGAGGATTGAAGTCCTCTTTATTCTTGATTAATAAAACTATGTACTCTTATTTTTAATTTTTTGTTCTAATTATAAGTGATCTAACTAGTAAAAATAACAATTGAAAAGAAATATTGATTCACCCCCCCCCTCTCTATATTTCCAACACCCCACAGCCACCATCTAGACCAAATTTCCCTAGCGGAAGCACAAAACGAAGCAACGAAGACCTTATCCCTCCAATTCCATACAAAAAACACCATGCCAGAGTTACTCTGCCAAGGGGTCCCTCGACCCCAACTGAACTAGCAATGCTCCAAGATAACCAAATTACCTCATCAATATCTCTAGCCCACGAATTAACTCGCAGAACAAACCAACACTTTACATAGATAGACCCCTGTGAGCACAGGAAGGAGCTTTAGCATCTCTATCACCACCTGTTCATCACCATATGAACACAGAGACAACTGTTCACCCACTTGAACTGCACAAACCAAATTCCATGGCGAAATCGGTCTCGATAAGCCTCAATGAAAATTGTCCATCGTAGCCAGGAATTGCTCAGATAAAAGTGACCCGCTCCTTCGTCCATTAACTCACCATTGATGCCACCACCTACAATATTCCATGTGAACGGATGTTTCACATAAGGTTTTTTTAACTCCCTCGTACTCAAGCTGCTGAGAGAGGACCTGGGGGAAGGTCCTTGCAGCTGCTTCCAGGCACCCGACATTAGATCCCACGCATTCCTTCGGGGATTGCGCTCTCTTTGTCCAACACCCCCATCAGGGAAAATTTATGTATATACTTATAATGTAATAAATTACATTTTTGTAAATACTTTTTATAAAAATATATTTTAAGTTATTTAACATATTTTATTGTTAAAAAAAATTATATATATATATATATATGGATAAAATGACAGATCTAGGGGCAATTGGATGTATCGAGGTTGCAAATTTTTTTCTTGCATCATTACAAAAAAACAAATAAAATTTAATTTATGACATTAAAAAATATAATTTAAATAATGATAAAAAATTGTTAATAATAATTTTAAAAATAACTAGGTTATATGTCAATGGAAAATTCATTTGAGAAGTTGGTTAAGAAGTTTTCATTGAACTTTCTTTTGATGAAGGATTCATAAAATAATTTTATCAATTCTTCTATTAAATTATATTGTGTATTTTAGGTCATTAATAATAGCATTAGTACACAATATCTTTTTTTTGTCGATCAACAAGCTTTCATTATATCATCAAAGGGAAACTGAGTACAAAATTCATCTCTAAGGACCCTTCTTTCTCCTGTCGAACATACTTGGTGAGCATAGGGCTTGGAGGAAAACGGTGGCACCCGATGCCAAAATTTATTTCCGAGTGGCCTATTAGCCATACCATACATAGCAAAAATTGAACAAAACCCAAAGAAAGAGACCACCCTTTCGACAAGAAACACCAAGCAGTACAGATATGAACAATGTAAAATAAATCACAAAATAGATTATCGGACCCAATGGAACCGAGACTGGAGGCGCTCCACCTCTTCTTCCAACTATCTCCAGTGCCAACCCAATTCGAGTCTGCTTGAATTGCACCCCTCCCATCGAAGAGTGCATAAACCTCCCAACAACAGTGAGAACTAGAGTAATCCAACACAGAACATATCCTTCCAACATAGAGAGAGTCGGACTAAAATAAATCCCACTGCGTTACCAACCTGAATCAAATCGCAAGTGGAGTGCATAGCGGCTTGGCCGGAGGAGACCATTATAGGCCAGGAAAAACTGGCTGTGGGAGTAGAACCCTACCCCTGGAGACAAATCTGAGCACTCAACAGACAGATTGAGAAACCCCGAAAGGAAGCTCAGACTCATAGCCAGCTTCGTCATGCCAAGATCCCATGGAAAATCCCTAGACGAGACCTCTCCTTGCTCCAGGCTAAACCATGTCCTACATTCCTCACCTACCCAGTGTCATGACCCCTGTTGGGAAAACCAAAGCTCGAACCCAAAATCCTCTTCATTATCCCACCTCATCGTCGAAAACACCACACTGAACATCTTCACAAGTCAAATCGAAGTTATAACGTCGTTGCAAGTGGGAAGGTCGTCTTCCTACAGGCTCTTAAAGATGATTGTATTCATAATAATAAATTCAAGGGGCGCGTGGAGTCCAGGAGGGTTCCACACACCGCCTTCTTGCCACATGTTGTGTCATTCCATCACCCCCATTGGGGAACATTAGTACACAATATCATATGAACTTAAATTTCAAAAAATATTATCTATTCATGATACTTATTTAAAATAATAAAAACTTATTTATTCAAATATAAATATTTGAATTTGTCATTAAACAATAGTATGCACTTTTATTATATCTTTTGAAAAATATTTACTAAAGCATTTATAAAACTCATTTATAATCTATAAAGTTAGAAGTTTAAGTTTTATTTATGGTTTGGTATTAAAAATTGTGATGATATTATTTTTACTTATTTTTATTTTTCAAATAAATTAATAAAATTAAAGGAAGAATGGTTTTGATATATAATTATTAATTTTATTAAAAAAATCATGAATTATATTATTTTGTTTTTAATAAAATAAGAATTAGCTTTATTATAAAAGAATTAGAGAAAGAAAATAATAGTGGTTTTTTAATTAACCAGGCCTATATAGTGGTTTATTTGTTGTTTGTATTGTAAAACTCACTCCAAATGTAAATCAAATATAGGTTGAAATTGTTGTAGGTGGGTCAAAGCTAAAATATCATGCATTTAGCATGTAGAGATGAAATTGATTGGACACTCTTTTGAACAAGTTTGTATGGTATCACTCATTATTTGTCTTAAAATCAAACTTGTGTTGTTTGGATTTGTGTGAAAACATTCGGGATATCTCTATCTTGTAGTATTTTGGAATTGTTTTTATGATTCTAAAATTTTATGTTCTATTATATATTATCCCATATCAGCTTTGTATGTAGCAGTATATAAGTCCCAGCATAACCTAATACTTATGCTAGTAGGAGAAACTACAATAGAGTGGTGTCTCATACACATAATGGTTGATTGGTTGCAAGGTGAATATTCTTGCTTAATTTGTCTTCTCCTCATTAATGGTACATGTATGGTTGTGTGTGTTAAACAATGCTCAAATACGCCTATCTTATGACATTTTGGAATTGACTCTATAACTATAAAATCTCTTCTCCCTTTTCACTTTATCTCAAATTCATTGTGATAGTTGACCCACAACAACATATAGGTTCCAACCTACCATGATCCTCATGCTAATGGAGAAACAATATGGTGGTGGCATCTCCTACTAACGTAATGGTTCATTAGTTATGGGTAAGTGTGTTTATTAGCTCAACCTTCCTCTCCTCCATGAGAGGATATGTTGTGTGGGTGTGTAAGAGGCAACATTTTATAAAATTTCCTCTCCTCTGGTATGTTATCCCACATTAATTATAAGAAATGGTATGTAGATTTTAGAGTGTAGTGCCCTTGCAACTAGTAACATAACTTAAATCCAAGAAAGCTATAATATTTTTTTTTTAATACAATGAAATTAATTACCCTACTACAATACTCAATCATCCTATTGCAATATTCAATCATACATACAAATCAAAATGTTGTCACTATAACAACAAGGCGTGTTAACTAGCAAAATGACCTTGGAATTTACAAGATAACAACCCAAGACAAAGTTCTCCACTTATAATGGTTATCCAAAGTTGGTAATCAAATAAATTCATGGTTATTGGAATTGCTACAACAAAATCTCATACTTTTTGAGATAAAATCTGAAATCTCAAGTTCAAAACCAACTACGCATAAGAGGGGGGCATTGCCACCTCACACTAGTAGAAAATGAGAAATTGGTGACTATGTGACTAAAAAATTTAGTAATTGCAATTTTTCCAAGTGAAATACTACCAAAAATGAGCAATTTGAAGTAACCCAACTAAAAATGACTAACATAAACGACTAATTTAGTCTTAGGTTAAAATTAATTAATAAGTAATACAACTAAAACTGCCTAACGTGGATGACTAATTTAGCTTAGCAACAAAAATATGACTACCTAATAAGTACTACAAATTTCAATTATAAATCTTTCATATGTCAGGAGGAATATGTTACAACCTCCAATAATCAAGGGAGTTTTCTAATTGATGTATCTCAATTTTCTACCCATCAAGAATATGATATGTTTAATCTTGAGTCTCATCAAACCAGTGGCATTAACAATATTTTCATTGATATATATAAAGATGGTAGTGCATATCCACCTGTTGATTTTTCTAAGCCACCCAAATTTGATGACCCATCATCGGAAAGTTTAGAGACCTGTCAGGAATTCGAGGCAGTTCAACACATGTTGATGGTTATGTCAAGTTCTCGCAATCTTGTTGAGATATCCGAACTAAGTTGGGTCCAAATTCTCACGCATAATCTTCTCCTTAAAATTCATCCACTAGGAGTGTTACACAACATTTTTTCACCGTCCCTGCATTCCCTATTATGAATATTGGAGGACCATCATAATGACCCCTGTGTACTGTCACACATCATAATTAATTTCATTGCATCCCTTAACATGCAAGGAAAAAAATCTCTGTGGACCATTCCTAAAGTGGACCCTTAAAACATGTAATTTTGGGTCGACGATGTGGTGTAGTTATGTCCTCATGCCCATGGTTAGATTTGCACTAGGCCTCGCGTCGTGGTCGCTCTATCTCCGAAGAACCCCCATGCCAAGCTACTTTTGGAAGACTTTTTAATATGAAAATGAAGCTTCTAAGCTTTAAAAGCTTCGTGGGCAGAATCATGGATGTTTGTTCGAATGGATGTGGTTGAGTTTCTCCCTTTGGCCTTCTAGCTCCTACAAAAATGCAACTTCCCAAATGGATAGACCTTTCCTCTAGCATAAGTGGATCCCAAAGCTCTTCCTCCACTCCTATAAATTCCTCTTTATCCCATTGATTCTTCTAGCTAGAATAGGCCAAGAGCTGGTGTGAAGAATATAGCAGAGAATAGTTCATAGCTGTGAGCGAGAGTTTGAGGCTTTCACCTCTTTGAGCCGAATCAACGAATGAATGCTTTGGAGACCTGCTCGACTAAACCCATCAAAGGTGGTCCATAGCGTCAAAGTGCAGGTTGTAAACTCCCTTTTATACATTAATATGACATGACTAATTTCCGGTTCCATTTTTTTTATGTTAATATTCAAAGTTTATGACTCTCCTTGACTAGTTAGATAGTCGTAAATGAATATGTATGCTCGTATTCTTTTAGTGTCTTCTTGATCTTTGTGTAGGTGTGTGGATATCGCTACCAACGGAGTGCAAGGCTTGAAGAAAAAAGATCAAGGGATCATTGCAACGTACTACGTCAAGAGCATTGGATTGAGGTAGGACATCTATTCCAATCTGCATTTCATTTATGAACTAGGAATTTATAAACCAGCATGTTCCCTTATTGTTAGACCCACCCTAAGGCTAGAGGGATCGCCTTTGTCCGCAGAGGGGATTGCCTGCACAACAAGTTCGTGACTCCACTGGGGATTTCAATGCCTATTGTCTCTTATTGTTCGTTTTGAATTTTTGATTGTTTGTCCAACTTTGGCCAAATTGTCGTTTCTCTATTGTTTTTGGCTTGTTTGACTGCTTCTAGCAATTTAGCCTTTTTCTAAAGTGATAATTCTATTTTTTCTCAGCAAGCCATTTGTTTTTCCCTTTTTCCCTTGCTCGGCGCTGCTGATTGTCTGACAGTCACGCCCATCTGTGCGAGTGGTTATTAATACAGGTGTGATTTTTCCTGCTCGGCGTTGAATGTTACTGAAGAGCTGCGCCAATTCCTGTAAGATTGAATTTTGGGCCTTTTGCACTGAGTTTCTAGTGTATCTTATCCTTTAGGTTGGTTTTTCTGCTTGGATTGATCCATCTATCTCTTGTTTCCTGACTTGGTTGTCTCATTCATTCCATTTTTGTTATCTCTCATTCTAACAGTGTGGCTTATCCATCCTAGGGTTTCTAGGTGTTTCAAACCATTCGCTTGGTCGCATGTTCGTTGGGTTTCTGATATGTTTATGAGTCAGTTTGGTCGTTCATTTTCAGCCTTTTTGTGGTTGCTTGGCCTTTTCAGTTGATTTTACCTGAAGTAGGGTTGTCAAGCTTTCATTTCGTGTCTGTTTGATTCTCCCTCCATCGCCCCGAGCATAGCTCACATTGCTCGTTGAGTCGACTAAAAATCCCTTTATTTTTGTGTAATGAAATGCATGCCTAATTTTGAGTGCATGTTTACATTTTCTTGGAGTTGATCTCTTCATGTTTTGACGATCTCGTTCAAAGATACTCGAAACTAGTATTTGTTTTTTTTTAGTGTAGTATTGCATTGTTTCTTATCACTTATACAAAAGAACAAAAAAATTGCATTATTCCTTCTCATTCGGAAATGAAAAGTACTATTTTGCGTTATTAGGTTCCCTTTTTCATTGGAAAGTGAAAGACAAAAGAAAAAATTTCGTTTTCTTCTTTGGCCGTGTTAGTAGAATAGGGGAAAGTGCCATTCTTGCATTTGCTTGACTACTACTATGTTGCGAACCTCTATCCTTCACTTAGTTAGCTTTTCATCAAAATGAAACGGTATTATTTATCTCATATAATTTCACATTAGAGATTTGAGGTAACATTCAGTAAGGCCTTGAAACTGAAACCTAATTTCAAGGTAAACCATAAAATTAATTCAATAAACCTAAGGAAGCATTGAAACTTAACGCTCACACTTAGAGGTCTAGGCTAGTGACGTGTTCTGGCATCATTAAACCCAGCAATTGTCACTCGCAATATTACATCAGATAGCTCTAGTACGAACTTGTGCTCCCCGTATTGTCATGTATATAAACAGAGACCCTTATAGGTTTCAATCCTTTATCCATATGAAGCCGATTTTGTTTCCTTATAATCTTGATACACCGAACACAACATTCGCGGAGAATGGCTATCGTACGTCAAGTCCTTGGTCATTTCTCTTTCATTTGATCACCAAGGTGTATATTGTAATTCACGATTACTTGGTCACCCTGTATGCCTAGAATATCCTGAGTAATCATTTTATATCTTTACCAACTCTTTAAAATTGAAAATATCACCGGACCCTTGTCCTTTCGAGCTCATTAAATTCGAAAGTGGCTAGAGTCACCTTTTGTCCTTTTCTCGACTCTTAAAACATGAAAAGGAAAATTTTTGTTTCAATGTCTTAAAATGTATCGCCCACGATAACATTTTACACGTGTTAATATTATATTGAGATCAATGGCAACGCTTCCTGAGTCCATCAACCCAAGGGTCCCCTCGTATGGGAATCCTGGTTCATTTCCTTCTTTTGGAAATTTTGGCTTCCCTTATATGGCAACGTTTCCCTTCCTGGGTTAACTATTGGTTTACCTATTTTGTTATTTTCGACCTCGGTGGTCCCGAGTGTCCCAACCTCTGTCCAACCAAGTTCTCCTCCACCTAAACCATGTCAACCCCATGTTGATCTTAATTTTGACCCCTCACATTCTTCTCCTATTTCTTCACCTCTTTCTTCCTCTTCGCCTGGTGAAAATTTGGATTCTAGTAATCGAGTGGCTAAGAAGAAGTAGAAGAAGAATAAGGAAAATAAGCTAGGGGGTAAATCAACAACTATTGCTACCCATGCAACTAATATTGAGAAACCTCTTGTTGCGTCCCATAGAGTCAAATTCTCTTGCAAGCTATGTGAGGGTGACCACCTTCTTCGTGATTGCCCTAGTATTCCCAAGGTGCTAGAGGTGTGGTCCGTTGGCCTGATCCATCCTTCATCATCAACCTCTGGGCATCACGTTGAATATGAACCTTCAACTAGAGATAATAAGACTTGTAAGAAATAGGGTAAGATCAAATTTCCTTGTAGGTTATGTGAAGGGAACCATCCCATTCACCTATGTACTTATATGGATGAAGCTTCTAAAGTGTTGAATACCCTTTCGGCTTCTGAGTCTTGTCTTCCCATTGGTTACAAGAATTTTTCCTCGAGTCCTCTGATAATTGATCAACCCATTGATCGGGATTCATCTCTGGTCGATTTCGCTCTCTCTGAAATTCAGTCTCCTGATTCCATTTCTGACCAGTCATTGGCTGAGAAAAAGGTCGACTTAGTTCAACCTACAGTTCATCAGGTCTTTTCTGTCGACAGTCGGCCTCATCCCAGTCAGGTTCTTTGTGTTTCCTCTGTTCCCCCGAGACCGAAGGGAGATCCTCCCGTTTCTATGATCTAGGAGGGTGATTCTCTGACTCTCGTCGTCACAGTTCAAGAAAGTGATCCTCTTAATCTCGTTACCGAAATCCGGGAGGGTGGTCTTCCCGCTCCCGTAACACAAGTGGATAATCCTCTTGCTCCTATGGCACCCCCTCCATGTAGTTTTTTCGCTTCCTTTTATTCGAGTCAATTCACGGGATACCGTCTTTCTTCTTACATGCCCTTTGAGATCACTGTACAAGCCTGCAATATGGTTGTACCAGGCACAATTATAGATGAAGGCACCTCGATTAGCATTTTATCATAAACTACCTGGAAAGCTTTCGAATCTTCGCAACTTGTGCCTGTTACTCAAAACCTATTTGCTTTTAACAAAGGAACCAGTCAGCCGTTAGGGATATTTCTGAAGTTACCTATTACTTTGGGAGGAAATATTGTCTATACAGACGTGATGGTTTTCCAAGGCCCTTGGATTTTAACTTACTCCTGGGGTGCGACTATACATATGTCATGGGAGCACTTGTCTCTTCCCTCTTTCGTGTGATCTGTTTTCCACATGAAGGTCGCATCGTGACCATTGATCAGCTTTCATTCTTTGGTCCTGATGTGACATCCGATCTATCATTGTCCCTTCCTGGTCCTCTCCTTTTGATGGTATCTTCTCCACCACAAGTTAATTATGTGGCCACTTGTTCATTTCCCTCATCCAGTGATAGTACCTTCGTATATCATCTACTGGGGGCATTCGATCGTGATTTCTGAGATGTTGTTCTCCCATCATATGAGAACCTCTTGGAAGCCACGACTCCTTATATTTCTTGATTAGGTATTCAAAGCATAGTTCCTTTTCTTTTGTCAAGCTCCTTAAAAAAACTAACAAGCTCTTCGAAGCATAGTTCCTTTTCTTGTGTCAAGCTCCTTAAAAAATGAAACAAGCTTCTTTCGTAGCAGTGTTCCTTTTCTTGTGCCAAGCTCCTTAAAAAAAAAATGAAACAAGGTCTTTTGGAACAGAGTTTTTTTTCTTGTGTCAAGCTCCTTAAAAATTGAAACAAGCTTCTTTCAGAGCATAGTTCATTTTCGGAGCTGTTGAAGCCTCGAAAATTGTTGCGACAACATTGGGGGATAACCACTCGGTCCATACCTTAATACAGCTCCTTTTCCGTTTATGATAGTGGCTCCGACTAGTTTAACTAGGTCCAATTACCTTTTCCCTATTGCTATTGGTTTATGATGTATCGTTAAATACCAATAGATAGGGATATCAGATCACTTCTTCTCGCTGATCGGGCAAGAGAATGACCCTTAAGCTGATTTGGGCTCAGCCAAACCACAACTAAGATTTTGCCTCTTTGAGAAGAGGACTTAAAAGAATGTAAAACTTAATCTAAATGCAAATTTATTCTACAATGCAAGCAAAAGAAACTAATATAAATCCTATCTCAATTAGGTAGATATAGATCTAACCCAACTAAGAGAAAGATAATTAAATGATGAGAATTTAAATATGTCTTGCTTTTAATTAATGTCAAGCTAATGAAGAAATTCAATTAGCATGACATTTGTGAATACCAAAACACATTCTATTGAGACCATTTAATTGAAATAATAAATCAACAACACTCCGGAAGAAATTCACAAAAATGATATTGATTGTCAAATCAGTCAAGCTAATAATTAAACAATAACATGTGGAAGAAATTTGCAACACATTACTATTTAATAAATCATTTTTATAAGATAGATTTCTAAGTAAATAGTTACTCATAAATCAGAGTTTAATCTATAAGAACAGAGATAAATAACAATATTGAGACAAATTATCCATATCAACAGAAATGCATAAACATAAATAAAATGAAACAACAATTTTATTATCATAAAATTGAAATTGGTATTTGATATAGAAATGCCAAAAATACCATTTAATTGAATCCGCTTCTCTGATCCTGGTCTCTAACAGTCTTTTACATTACTTGAATTTATGTTTTCAAAAACTAGAGCTACATAAATGCAAACTATGCCCATCATACATCATTCAAGATATAAAGAAAAAACCATCAATAACGTTCAAATCTGAAATTTTCTCTCCTCCCCATCTACAACTCTGAATTCCTATTACAGAAATGTTTTTAGAAGTCTAGAATTGCATAGGAGAGCAGCTCCATTTTCACATTCTACAATCTTCCATTTATAATATTTCCAAAAGAATTTTGAGAGGAGAGTTTGTTGAAGAAAAATATGCCCAATCCAATTTTAATTGCTCAAAAATTTCAATCTTTAATTGCTAGAGTCTTCTCATTGATTGAGAGCTTCTTTTTCTCATCTCTTCAACTGTTTTCCTGCAAAAACAAATCAAAAACAAAATTAAAATGCAAAAATAAAATCAAAATGTCAAATCTAGAAATTAAAATAGATCCAATTAAAACTTAATTAAATAAATAAAAAAGGAAACATAAGCTTTCTTTTGATCTATATGTTGATCTAATTGGCCAATGAAAACATAGATGAATGAATTTGCACTCATAAGTTGTGGCAAATTAAAATGCAAAAAATAAAACTCAGAAAATTAGTTTTGTTTAAAAATTCGTAGCGTGATCTTTTGCTGAATTTTAGACCCAATAAATGATCAAATCTGGAAATAAAACGTCTTCAGGAATAATCTCCATCATTTTATCTTTCCAATGTGTTGTCCTAGGCCTCATTTGGCTAAGTAAAACTCAATCTATGAGCCACCAAAGTTGATAAGTTAAATCTGATATAAATTTGGAAATTCTGTTGCTTGGGCTAAAAAAATTCAAAATTTTAAATTAAATTCTAATCCTAAATTAAATTATGATATTTAATTAATTAATTCTAATTAATTACAATTATTTTATTCATCTAATTTAACTATAATCTAATTCTAAATTAAGTTTTAATTATCTATTAATTAATTATAATTACATTATTAAGTGTTAGTTATAAACTAATTATTTAATAAACTATTTATTAATTAATGTTAATCTAACTTATATTATAATTAAATATTTATAAACAACTTAATCTAATTAATAATTAATTATAATTTAATTTAATTAATTACATTCTATTAATTAATTTAAAATTAATTATTTCAAATATTAAATATTAAATCTATTATTAAATTAAAACTAACCTAACATTAAACTAATATAAAACTAAAACTAACCTAACATTAAACTAATATAAAATTAAACTAACACTACACTATATTAAATTAAAACTAACCTACCACTAACACTCACTACGTATATTAAACTAACACTACATTCACTAACTTAACAGTACCCTTAACACTATGCTAACATTTAAAATTAAAATAAAACAATACCTACTACTACTATACTAACACGCTAACACTATATTATTCCACTAACTTAAAACTAATGAACGAATTGAAAACTTATGTAAGGCATGGTTATCGCAATCAGCAATCGGGAGGGTGAGGGCCATCGGGCTTTAAAATAAATGCACCCATGAAAAATTTCGATGCGATATTTATTTATTTATTTATTTATTTTTATCAAATTTTAATTTAATTTAATTAATCATAATTTATATAATAATTAATTTAATTAATTTAAGATTTAATATTGAATATCAATTTTTTATTTTGGTTTTATTTTAACGATGTTTAATTAAATTATGAAGTTATCTAAAGTACAGTCACTTTGATAAAAATGAATTACAGCCACTTCGACATTTAGAGTTTTCGAGATTAGTAATTTATTGGAATAAATGACTGAAATCTTGATGCTTTATGATTTGGCTGTATAAGTAAAAAAAATGAAAAATGTTAGTAATAACTAACTACAGGTTAATATTTAAACTAAATGTATTATTGAACTAATTTAATTAAAAAATGGAATATTGTACATTTTATGCATTTTTAACCCAGACGACATAATTGATTAGACTTCAAAGGAGTGCCATTTACAAACCAGTTGACCAAATGAGGTGAAACAAGCATCAATGAAAAGTTTATAAAAAATCGATTTCAACCAAGCAATCAAAACAAAAATCTAAAGAAGATGAAAAATCAATAAAATCATGAGGTAAAAAAATCTTGAAAGACACTTAGCCAAATTTTTATAGAAAGGGTCCCCATTATTTGAAGTGAACAAGTTAAAAATGGGGGGGTTTTGTTTTACCACAACAATGGCGACACACGGAAGAAGAACCAGTTATCTCTGTTTGATATGAATGAAATTTTCCTAAAATTAAAGTAAAAATAATTAAAGAAGAGAAAATTATTTTTGGAATGCTTGACTAGATTCATTAATCTAAATAAAAGCAAGAATTATCTTATTGTAATTTTCTTAAAATTTCTCATAAATTAGAATATTTCAAAACTCTATATCAGTCCTTAATTAGTTGTAGAGATAAAGCAGGGGTCACTTTATAGCTTAGCTTTTAAAATGTACTCATTTGTCACAGGTAGAGCCACTGCTGCTAGCAAATATCTATAGCGTCCTATAGTATTGCCTTTTATCAAGGAACATTTAAAACTTATTCATTTAAGAATTATTAATCAAGATAAATCATATTTATATATATATATATATATATATATATATATATATATATATATATATATATATATATATATATATATATATATATATATATTGAGTTCTTAAAGCATTGTCCGTAGTTTGTAGCCAGATAGAATAATAGTTATGCCATATTCATCTGTTATCATTGGACTAAACAATCCTTGCCGTATTTATAATTTATTCTATAATGTTTTATAATCATGTAAGCCATTACCCGTTTGTTTAGCAGCAAGGTATCATGCCCTATTTTTTCCCATGATCTATATAGAAGTGGTGCTCTCGATGAGACCTCTTATCTTTTAAGTTTAAACATATTTGTGGATTACACTCTAAAAAAATAAAACTCTTTTAAATAGGGAGAATCATTAACTCCTTAAGAGTTCAGAATGATAATTTCAGAGTTAAAAATGTTTTACTGTAAAGTGTCTTTACTTGGTTAAAAATAACTTTTCTTGATTGATAATAGAATTTTGAAAGATCTTAATAAAATATTGAAATTTCAAAATAATTACAATTTCAATGAAAAATAAATTTCTCATATTTTATGATACTTCGTCAACTTCTCTTGTTTTGTAATCTCTTCCTTAAGTATGTCTACCTTTATAATAAGAAAAACAAACTTTATTAAGAGATTTTAAGAAAAAAATAATAGTAAACTATTAACAATTTTTCCTATGTATGTCAACCATTGTTAGGTAACAAGAAGGTCTTCCATATAAATCATGGCAAAATCACCAAAATCAAAACTGAAAACCAAAAGAAAATAATTCTTAAGCTAAAGTGGAAAAAGAAATCAGCAATCAAAAATAAAATGAAGAAATTTAAAAGTTGAAAGGAAAATCTAAGTTTTGAAATACAAACTCTAACAAGAATATTTATACTAATGTCTCAACAACATGAAGTAAAATAAAATAATCATGTAATCATTCCTTCTTATGTCAAGATCCAGATAACTTATACCTTGCAGGGTTGTAAGTGTTTTAGGCTTTAGATAGCAGTGATCATAAAATTCAGCCACAATAAAAAAAAATTCTATCTGATGTCAATCTTCTTGTTTCAAAGCATTATCTTAATCATTTTCTAATAAAAGGAATGCTCTAAAAAAATAGATTAAAGGTTCAGAAACTTCCTAGTGTAGATTTTTCAACGAAGACTATCGTTGCTTCTTGAAAATAAAACCAGGAAAAAAACATAGGACTTCCAAAATATGATTTGGCAGATAATTGAAAGCTTTTATGAAGAGCTGCAAAACATATTTTTCATATCAACATAATTTAAAAAAACAAAACTGAAACTAAAGTAACGAAATGGAAATTAATGAAAGTGGGTACATGAATTTTACCATTGGATAATTGCATTTAATCTTACCTGAAGGTATCAATTTCTCCAATACTAGCTAACTTCTTATTTTAGTTGACATTAAAAATATGAAGAAGGCAAACTAACCAAACTCCTATAACCCAAAATCATTATTTATTTTATTTAAACTAAAGCAAGCAGTAAAATGTAAAAACAGAGTGCTTTGTGTTCAAAGAAATTGAAATTAAAACAAATGCATCAAAAATGAGATTGAGAATTTGCAGTGATGAATGTTCTCAAAATATTATAAGTTTTATATAAATTCCATGAGTTTTATAAATTGTTCAGAGTTAAGTCCAAATTTAAGATAATGAAATTTAAAAATAGAGAGGTCTTAAATTTCATATTTACTTATGGAATTATTTAAAACTGAAATATATAAGAAATCAAAATGATTTGAATATGCTACAAAGTTGTCATCAATTGCTTCAGTATTATAGCGGTTACCCAAGATTGCTTTAAATTAACACAATGCCTTATCGGATGATTCATATTGCATGCATTGAATTTTATCGCATCGGGGGTTACAGTAGCAAATTGCTGATATGAGATCATGCAAAAAAAAATATGTGCGATGAGATGGAGCGATCATACCATTGAATAAATGTTGTATTTAGGATCGAGGACAGTCATATTGCAAATTGCACATCGCACACCAGATCTCGTGATTTGTATTTTATGCATTGCACTTTGTGCATCGTAGATTCGGAATAGTGACATGACCGTGAAAAACGATGAAGCGATTGCAATATTGGCAATGCAATGGATGACGTAGCTTTTGGCATTATGATATGAGCATCAAAAATGCGATGAGCGATATTGATATCGGCATATCGTAATATTGGAAAATAGTCATGTTGGAAATGCCAATATGATTCTTGCGATAAAAGCATTGCGATGGATATAATAATCGGTGATGAGCGAAGAGTGATAAGCGATGAGTAATTGGCGATTAATGAAAAGCGATATGCGATTAGAAATCAACAATTAATGAAAATCGATAGTGATGAGAAATCGGCAATTAATGAAAATCGATAGCGATGAGAAATTGGCGATGAGTTACCGCATCGCAAATTTTAAAATGAGCGCACAAGGACTTATTCAGTTTTCCTCCCGATTTGTGATTTGCGATTGGACTTATCGCATCGGAGGTCTTTCAAAGTTAACCCTTGACTAATTGAATTTAATAATTTGCGATTGCAATTTGAACTTTATCGCATCAAAGTTTTTTCAAATGAATATATTAGAATGTGATTTCCCCAATTTTTGATTTCCTAATTGGGTTCATCGCATCAGAACTTTTCAAATAGAAAGATCAACCTTATGTTTAATGCGCTTTTGCGATTCGATCTGTCGCATCAGAACTTTTGCGATGAAAAACAAACTTTTGAATTCATCCTGATGCGATATGCGATTTTGCGTTTGGTTGCATCGAAGTTTTGAAAAATGAATATGTTAAACTTTTTCTTTCATAATTTTGTGAAATGTGATGAATGATGTGGCTCTTGGCGATCGGAAAAATTAAGTGCAAGATGTAATACAACATGATACTCCGATATGTGATGGAGAATGAGCTTGATAAATTTATTATGAAAGTTTAATATCATATCGGATCCGAGACATCGGTGCTTTTAAAATTATACCCCTACCATTATTGTGATTGAATGGTCGTGATATTTCTTATGAACTTATATTGAATTTCATATCGGGTCCAAAATTATGTGAACATCATAATATTGGTCAAGTCATTCTAATGGAAAATGAACGAAAAAAAAGGAACATCAAAGATGTATGAATTTTGCAGTATCGGGGGTATGAAATGTTCCGATATGAATCTTCCGATAGTGTTTTCAATGTTTCTTGGGTTTTCTAAATAAATGAAAGCAAAGTTAAAAAATGCTCAAATTCTAATGAATCACAAAATAAAATTTCCCTGAACATGTTTTTAAATTTGAAATGGGTTTTCTGCTTACTTCAAGTTTTGAAAACAAATTAAAACCTGCAAATAAAACAAAACAAGAATAAAAAATAAACTAAAGAAAACATAAACTATTAATAGATGAAAATGAACTTGTAAATGCGTACCTGGAAGAAAACTTACGGTAAATTTTACCTTTTTTGAAGCTTCAAGTTCTCCCAATTTTTTTTTATAAGTTCAACATCATTTTCTTATTTTAATCTAAAATTATAAGTAATGATTACATCATTTCCAAAATTACATCAGAAGACTAGAGTAGTAAAAATGAGTTCTTAGAATTACTTGTGAATAAAAATTGTCAAGTGATAAAAAACTCTTGGAATTTCTTCATGTATGATCAATGTTTATGAATTTTGAAAAACAAGAAAGTTGAAGGCTTGAAAAATAAGTATGATCAGATAATTCAATAGCTTTTCAAATTATCTAGGCTGCTTCTCCATAGTTGAAATGGATGCCAAAAATAAATTGGATTCATTATTTATTTTATTGAAAATATGAAATAATGAAATAAATGCAAGAAAAAAAGAAAATTAATCTATTCCTATTTCTAACTTAATGAAGAAAACATGACTAGGTATAGTCATACTTCTAATGAAGCCATGTAAGCATTTTAATTCCTGCATGTATGTACATATCAAACATTAGTAAAAATGAAAATATAATTAAACTAAGAAAGCTAAATCTGAAAGCAGAATGTATCTTTATTGTTAGTAGCTTATTCACCATTACCTTCTCTTGAAATGCCCTTTCCAACTGAATTTCAATTGGATCATAGAAATCTGGATGGATTTCCATTATTGAGTGGGAGAGGTTTAAAAGAGAAGATGACAGGCCGGGTTGTAGAAATGATCTTTCAGCAGCAAGGGCCTATGTGATTTTGTTAGTTTTGTGATTAAGTGCTAAATTATTAACGATCTTCCATGAAGGAAAGCTTTCCAAACATCTTTCAAATTGATCAATGAAAAATGGATGGGAGTCTGATAAATCCAACAGAATATTATTAATTGAATTAGATTGTTGGTCATATTGTGAAAATACACTCGCTTGTTGGTACTGCTTTTGAGAAGAAAAAAGTGATTGATAAGGAATGAACATCAAATGAAATTGAAAGTTTAATAATTCTTGATGTTCACTATTATAATTTGAATCTTCATTCATCCATTGAGGCAATGCATCAATTGAGTGTTCAATACTGAGCTGCTCAATATGCCAGCATAAAGTATCTAAAATTTTGACACTAAAAACAGAAAATAAATCTAAAGTTAAAAATAAATGTTGAAATAATAACAAAATTGAATCATAGTTTATACTAATGTTACAATTATTGTTACAACACAATTGAGATTGATTTAAAGCAATTTCATCTTCACAAGAATTGGGCAGAATAATGTAATTAGAATGATTGCCGATACCCATTTGTGAATTAGAGAGAAGGGTATGACTCTGAATATGAATGCGATCTTGATCATCATATAAATCATAGAATGAAATGGCTTCTTGAATGCTGAAATCACAAATATGATCATTTATTTGAAAATGAGAACTATTTCTAACAATTTCTAAATTAGATTGTTTTTCATTTTCACATGTGATTAGACTTTGATCATGAGGATTCAATTGTAAAGAAGACACATTAATATTCTCAATGTCAAAGTAGTTATCATAAATGATCTCAAGGCTTTTATTAGAATTCATTTCCATTTTATTCAATGAATTGAGACAAGAAGTAATATTTAGCTCATGTTCATTAATGCCAGAAGAATGATCATTAATTAATTTTCTATCTTGATAAAAATTAATTGGCAATTCATTTAGATCAGCCTCTCCGTTTTCTGAAATATCACTAATACTAAGAGGGGAGAAATTACCAACATTAAAAATATCAGGATAAAGGGAAAAATGAGAATCATAAATAATGAATTCAAAATTTTCTCTGTTCGAGAAATCTTGTGCATTATGTTCACTATAAATTTCAGATTCTAGATCATTTCTTTGTCTACTCGTGCTTTCTTGAAGAAGGTTGCTTTACTGCTCCGTTTTCGGCATTTGTTCATCATGAAAAATTTAGAAATTTGTACAGCAGTTTGCATTTTATTATTCACTTTGATTGTTGCTTGCACGTGTTGATTTGCGATCTGATTTTCTGAATTTAATGCAAAGTAATTTTCAGATTTCAAAGCAGCTCTTTCTCCAAAATTGTTGTTATTGTCTTCTTGCATTTGGATAGAAATATTTTCCAAGCTTTGTGAGACCACTTCATCATAATTTATTTGCACATCCACATTATAATTCTCATTTATGTTGGAAGGGGGTAAAACAAAACTTGAACTAATTTCATATGGATTGAGAATGAGAGGAAGAGAGAAAATATATTCAAACCAATCTAGTGATTCTTCTTCCGTAGGTTTATCTTCAACTTTAAATATTAAACAATTCAAATGAAATCGAATTTTAAAATCTATAACATATTCATTTTCAAATCTTCTTAAATATTCAATTTCATCGCATACATGTTCATAATCGTATCCTTCAAATTTACAAATGAAAATTGTAACAAATTGATCTCAGCTGTGAATTGAGGCAACCGGAAGAGTTCTACACTAGTTTCTAGCTTTTGCCGCAAATGTGAGAGTAAAAATTCTGCATAAAATGCCTTCATCAATTTCTTGAAAATCATAATTTGAAACATTTTGAATAAATTGAAAGACATGATTAAAAGTAGAAGAATTTTTCTTACCATTAAACTTTACCTGAAACAAGATTCTTACCACTTCGGATGGAGTATTGGAAGATGCACGTCCATGTATGCAACTCCAAATTGGAAGTTTAAGAGGAGCCATCATGATTTAAATAAAATGTTAAAATTGAAAAGTTTCCAATAGACAACAAGTTTCAGGCCCTCCTTCTAGCACCAAAAATGTTGAAGCCTCGAAAATCGTTGCAACAACATTGGGGGATAACCACCCGGTCCAGACCTTAATACAGCTCATTTTCCATTTATGATAGTGGCTCTGAATGGTTTAACTAGGTCCAGTTACCTTTTCCCTATTGCTATTGGTTTACGATGTATCGTTAAATACCAATAGACAGGGATATCAGATCACTTCTTCTTGCTGATCAGGCAAGAGAATGACCCTTAAGTTGATTTGGGCTCAGCCAAACCACAACTAAGATTTTGCCTCTTTGAGAAGAGGACTTAAAAGAATGTAAAACTTAATCTAAATGCAAATTTATTCTATAATGCAAGCAAAATAAACTAATCTAAATCCTATCTCAATTAGGTAGATATAGATCTAACCCTACTAAGAGCAAGATAATTAAATGACGAGAATTTAAATATGTCTTGCTTTTAATTAATGTCAAGCTAACAAATAAATTCAATTAGCATGACATTTGTGAATACCAAAACACATCCTATTGAGACCATTTAACTGAAATAATAAATCAACAACACTCTGGAATAAATTCATAAAAATGATATTGATTGTCAAATTAGTCAAGCCAATAATTAAACAATAACATGTGGAAGAAATTTGCAACACATTACTATTTAATAAATCATTTTTATAAGACATTTCTGAGTAAATAGTTACTCAGAAATCAAAGTTTAATCCATAAGAACAGAGATACATAACAATATTGAGACAAATTATCCATATCAACAAAAATGCATAAACATGAATAAAATGAAACAACAATTTTATTATCATAAATTGAAATTGGTATTTGATACAGAAATGCCAAAAATACCATTTAATTGAATCCGCTTCTCTGATCATGGTCTCTAACAGTCCTTTAAATTACTTGAATTTATGTTTTCAAAAACTAGAGCTACAGAAATGCAAACTCTGCCCATCATACATTATTCAAAATATAAAGAAAAAACCCTCAATAATGTTCAGATCTGAAATTTTCTCTCCTCCCCATCTACAACTCTAAATTCCTATTACAGAAATGCTTTTAGAAGTCCAGAATTGCAGAGGAGAGCAGCCCCATTTTCACATTATATAATCTTCCATTTATAATATTTCCAAAAGAATTTTGAGAGGAGAGTTTGTTGAAGAAAAATCTGCCCAATCCAATTTTAATTGCTCAAAAATTTCAATCTTTAATTGCTCGAGTATTTGCATTGATTGAGAGCTTCTTTTTCTCATCCCTTCAACTATTTTCCTGCAAAAACAAATAAAATTAAAAATACAAATACAAAAATAAAATCAAAATGTCAAATCTAGAAATTAAAATAAATCCAATTAAAACTTAATTAAATAAATAAAAAAGAAAACATAAGCTTTCGTTTGATCTATGTGTTGATCTAATTGGCCAATGAGAACATAGACGAATGAATTTGCACTCATAAGAAGTTGTGGAAAATTAAAATGCAAAAAATAAAACTCAGAAAATTAGTTTTGTTTAAAAATTTGTAGCTTGATCTTTTGCAGAATTTTAGACCCAATAAATGATCGAATCTAAAAATAAAATCTCTTCAGGAATAATCTCTATCTGTTATCTTTCCAATGAGCTGTCATGGGCCTCATTTAGCCAAGTAAAACTCAATCTATGAGCCTCCAAAGTTGATAAGTCAAATCTGATATATATCTAGAAATTCTGTTGCTTGGGCTAAAAAAATCAAAATTTTAAATTAAATTCTAATCCTAAATTAGATTATGATATTTAATTAATTAATTCTAATTAATTGCAATTATATTATTCATCTAATTTAGTTATAATCTAATTCTAAATTAAGTTTTAATGATCTATTAATTAATTATAATTACATTATTAATTGTTAATTATAAACTAATTATTTAATAAACTATTTATTAATTAATGTTAATTTAACTAATAATTATAATTAACTATTTATAAATAACTTAATCTAATTAATAATTAATTAAAATTAAATTAAATTAATTACATTCTATTAATTAAATCTATTATTAAATTAAAACTAATCTACCATTAAAGAAATATAAAACTAAACTAACACTACACTATATTAAATTAAAACTAACCTAAAACTAACCTACCGCTGACACTCACTACGTATATTAAACTAACACTACATTCACTAACTTAACAGTACCCTTAACACTATGCTAACATTTAAAATTAAATTAAAACAATACCTACCACTACTATACTAACACACTAACACTATATTATTCCACTAACTTAAAATTAATGAACGAATTGAAAACGTATGTAAGGCATGGTTATCGCAATCGGAAATTGGGAGGGTGAGGGCCATCGGGCTTTAAAAGATATACACCCATGAAAAATCACGATACAATATATTATTTTTTTATTTTATTTTTTATATCAAATTTTAATTTAATTAAATTAATCATAATTTATATAATAATTCATTTAATTTATTTAAGATTTAATATTGAATATCAATTTTTTATTTTGGTTTTATTTTAATGATGTTTAATTAAATTATGAGATTATCTAAAGTGGTTTGCCTATCTAAACTACAGCCACTTTGATAAAAATGAACTGCAGCCACTTCGACATTTTGAGTTTTCGAGATTAGTAATTTATTGGACTAAATGACTGAAATCCCGATGCTTTATGATTTGGCTGTATAAGTAAAAAAAATGAAAAATGTTAGAAATAACTAACTACGAGTTAATACTTAAACTAAATGCATTATTGAACTAATTTAATTAAAAAAATTGTATATTGTACATTTTACGCATTTTTAACCCAGACGACATAAATGATTAGACTTCAAAGGAGTGCCATTTACAAACCAGTTGACCAAATGAGGTGAAACAAGCATCAATGAAAAGCTTATAAAAAATCAATTTCAACCAAGCAATCAAAACAAAAATCTAAATAAGATGAAAAATCAATCAAATCATGAGGTAAAAAAATCTTAAAAGGCACTTAGCCAAATTTTTATAGAAAGGGTCCCCATTATTTGAAGTGAACAAGTTAAAAATGGGGGGGTTGTGTTTTACCACAACAAGAGCATAGTTCATTTTCTTGTGTCAAGCTCCTTAAAAAGTGAAACAATCTTGTCAGAGCACGGTTCGTTTTCAGGTCTCAAGATCCTTAAAAAATAAAACAAGCTCTTCTGAGAATATTTCATCAACCTCGTTAAAAAATGAATTAGGTTATGAGAATAGTTCTTTTATTGTGTCAACCTCGTTAAAAAATTAAACAGGTTCCCTTTTCAATTCGAGTCTTTGATCAGATCTCGTAAAATCCCAGTCGAGTCTTTCCCCTGATCTCGTAATTGAACCTTCACTCCATCCATTTGTTAGTAACTGACAGTTCTCTCAGGAAAATGCGTTGAAGCTTGGTGGGCATGTACCTCGAATTGAGTCACCATGTTGGGGGCATCCAAACTTATTTCAAGCATATTTTTCCATTTTTTCAAGTTTGTTTAAAAATGAAACCAATTTCAAGCATCTTTTTTTAAAAAGTTTCAAGCTTGTGTAAAAATGAAACCAACTTCAAGCATAGTTTCTTGATTTCAAGCTTTTGTAAAAATGAAACCATTCTTATTTTACCTGTCGTGATTTCCATTTTATCAGCCTGTATTTCTAGATGAGCCTTGGTTTTCTCATTCCATTGTTACCATCTACTCGGCCAATCATATGCCCTCACTTGATTGTTTTACCCACTCCTGAGGAACAACTACAATGAGTGGTATTGTTAGCCAACCTCTTGACCTTTAATTTTTCTAAGCAGTTCCACCATCACCGGAACCAGTTGCTACCCTTAATACCACTCATTCCTCTAGGAGGAGTCAACTTTCAGCTCTTTTTTGACTCTCTAAACATGAAAATATTGTGGAGTTCTTGTCATTTTGAACTCACTAAAGGCTTCGAAATGTCATCTGCCTGGTATACGTTTACCTCTTTTTCGGGCCGGGATAGATTATTTACAAAAAAAGGAATACCTTATTCGAATGTGGCTAAGAGGTTCTCTCAGATATTGTTTTCTACCTTTTCAAATCCGAGAGACAAACTATGAAAAGGGACCTTCTGGAGTTCTCTTTTCTGCCTCTTTTCAAAATCTCTAAACATGAAAAGGTGTCGATTTTTCCCTTTGTCAGACTCGTTAAATCTAAATGACATTGGAGTCTTTTCCACGACGTTACCGATTTCCTCCTTCCTAGGGCTTGTAAAATATACTAGGATGGATTTTTCCAAAGGAAAAACTTACATGACAAGCATATGTTATCCCCTTCAAACTTGTTTCCAAAAATAATTGGGGTACTCGCCATAAATGGTGGGGGAAAATGTAACTAGTTTTCAGTTGCATTGGCAATATGTCACTATTAAACATGAAACTTGTCTACAGTTTGTGTCGGGCTAGGACATCCCACATTTTTCATTTTTTCTCTGTGGGTTTGGGTTATCCGTTTTGACCTCTCATCTTCTCTTTTCTTCGTCCTCATGACCAGATCCCTCAATATCAAATACTGCCCAAATTCTGGAGTTGTGTCGCGAATATGTTCAAGAGAAGTCCCTTTTGCATTTTTCAACCCCTGATCCTTTGTTCAGTCTTGATTCACTATCATATTATTCCTCTATCTTATGTCGATGATGTGGGAAACATTATGGTTCTCCTTCGACCGATCATTTCCTATCGACTCAGGCTTATTATCCAGGGAGTTGATTCAGAGACTTCCTTCTGGTACCTTAGAGCTTGCATGCCTCAATGGAAATTTTTTCGCATTAGACAATAAGTTCTCATCATTGGCCTTCGAACGAGTGATTTCGCAGATGTTCGATTCCAATTCATTATTCACATTTCGTGGATTGTACTAGCAGTACCTTGAGAACCATTGTCATTATTGGTGGTTTCTCTCGTGCTTCTTAACAGCTTCCAGCATCGGCTGGTAATCAGATGACTTTATTGCATGTTCGACTTCAACTCATTCATTCACATGCCTGAATTTGTACTTATTCAGGTCGGGATGGAGCACAAGACCCTGAGTTTTGTCTAATGAAATCCAGGCTATGGGATGATTTTTTTGTCATGACTGTATACACGACTCTTTTGATTGGATGGCTATAACCATACTTGATTCTATTTTATGATACTTCTCACTGGATGGGTTTTTCCATACCATGGATCTTATTACATGTTCTCTATTATGGATAGTTGCGCCCATACCTCATAATCATGTATCAGAGATATCAGTCATACTTGATCTTGCAGGTCCTCCGACGACGGAGTTTGGTTTGGGCATGTTCTCATAAAGCATTTCACCCCTCCCTCTCTCTTTGACTTCATGCTTTAAGGGGCATCTGTTACACAACATTTTGTCACCATCCCTGCATTCTCGATTCCAATTACTAGAGGACCATCTGATAGTGACCCTTGTGTACTGTCACACATCATAATGAATGTCATTTCATCCCTTAACATGCAAGGAACAAAATCTTTGTGGGCCATTCCTAAAGTGGACCCTTAAAAACATGTAATTTTGGGTCAGCGTTGTGGTGGTTATGTCCTTGCGCCCATGGCCATATTTGCACTAGGCCTCGCATCGTGTTCACTCTGTCTCTGAAGAACCCCCACGCCAAGCTACTTTTGGAAGGTTTTTTAATATGTAAATGAAGCTTCTAAGATCTAATATCTTCGTGGGCAGAATCATGTATGTTTGTTCGACTGGATGTGGCCGAGCTTCTCCCTTCGGCCTTCTAGTTCCTACAAAAATGCAACTTCCCAAAGGGATAGACCTTTCCTCCACCATAAGTGGATCCAAAAGCTCTTCCTCCACTCCTATAAATTCCTCTTCATCCCATTTATTCTGCTAGCTAGAATAGGCAAAGAGCTGGTGTGCAGAAGATAGCGGAGAATAGTTCATAGTTGTGAGAGAGAGTTTAAGCCTTTCACCTCTTTGAGCCGAATCGATGAATGAAAACTTTGGAGACGTGCCCGACTGAACCTGTCAAAGGAGGTCTACAGCATCAAGGTACAAGTTTTAAACTCCCTTTTATACATTAATATGACATGACTTATTTCTAGTTCCATCTTTTTCTATGTTAATATTCAAAGTTTCTGACTCTCCTTGACTAGTTAGATAGTCATAAATAAATATGTATGCTCATATTCTTTTAGTGTCTGCTTGACCTTTATGCATGTGTGTGGATATCGCTACCAACAGAGTGCAAGGCTTGAAGAACAAAGATCGAGGGATCACTGCAACGTACTTATACGTCAAGAGCGTTGGATTGAGGTAGGACATCTATTCCAATATGCATTTTGTTTATGAACTAGGAATTTAGAAACCAGCATGTTCCCTTGTTGCTAGACCCACCCTAGGCCTAGGGGGATCGCCTCTATCTACAGAGGGTATTTTTCTGCACAATAAGGAGTGAGCTCACTCTTGAACTACTTTTATTGTTTTCAAGTTGATTCTCTAAACCCTGAATATAGAGTTTTTTTATCAAATGGAATATTCTCGCTTGGTCACTTCTTCATCATGTGAATCCATTGCATTGCACTCAAGATTGGGGAGCATATATTTTATGGACACAAACAACATTAAAAAGCATGTCATTCTAATTTTCAAAACAAATTTCATATTTTGTTGGAATATTATTCCCTATCAAACACTTCCGAGATCGATCAAATTCCTATCCCTTTTTCTTATGTCATGAGTTTAATCATATTATTGGCGCAATTTCTCTTCTTGAGTGACAATAAATGATTGAGTCATTCGGAGAATCAAAATCCTCTTGTTGATATGAATACCTAGTTTTACTTAACCCTTTCTTCCAATCATTCACCAGCCCAGTATCCTAATTGGTTTCCTAAATTTACAATGTTAGTGATTGTTTTAAAGGCCTTAATCTTGGATATCACTAGTAAGGTTTCTGATCAAATACAAAGGAAACCAATGGTGAGTTAAGAATATTATGTGCTAGCCTACCAATATGATCATAATATTGGTTCTAACAACTATCACTTAATTAATAATTTCCCATTAGCATACTTGATCATAGTTGTTTTACATTGATTGATTATTTCGAACCTAGTGATCGTCATGGTTTATTATTTTTCAATTCAGATGCTTGTCATGTATTTGAGGCACTTCACTGTGAGCTGATGGTTATGTTAGGTCCCCATTATCTTGACAATGATTATGGACAAGGTCTTATCAAATATCCCTTACAATATTTCCTTTGTGATTCGAATGCATTGATCGAAAACTCATTTTCCTTCAAGTTTCAGGTTTTTCAAATTGACTTCTTTGAATATCAAGATCCAATCGTTGAATGGTTAGAGAAATATTACTTGGAAATATTTATCACAAATAATAAGTTTTGATCGTTCTTGTTGTTTTCAAAAACTAAAAACATGAATGCATGTACTTCCGCAAGCAGCCTTAAATATTTGTATGAACATGATTTCGAGCGACAAGGTAAAGTTTGAGACTAGTTAAAGGTAGTTAGTATGGAACATCTTTCTAATTATCGGAAATACCTTCAATCTATTGTTTAAGTTTCTCAAGTTCTTATCTTGTCTATCAATGCACATTATGTTATAACAAATCTAATCGTATTGCATATTTATGTTTGCAGGTTGGGAGCACTTACGGTACCTACATTGGAAATTCCATTACACTTATCCTTGCCCTTATATCCCATTAGGTTAGGACTAGGTCTAAGTGAATTTTAGCCCTCTAGTTGCATTGCATTTTACCCTGCATTAGTCCTTTCATTTGGTTTGTTGACTTTGTTTTTTTCCCATGCTTATTTCCAGTTAAGGTTTACTTCCACTCTGTTTTTTTCTTTTGTCTTCCCGTTATGCCTTGCCTTTCTTTCTTTTCTTCAATAATACTCTACATGAAAATATTCTCACTTTCCTCAAAATACAATGTAAAAAACTTGAAAAGGGAAACTGTGGCAGTGAACAACGCTTGGATAATTTATAATCCTCTTCTTTGTCTCGGTTTACATATCTTTAAATTCAATGATGTCTAAGTGGAAAATATGATTTGTTCCAAATGGAAATAATTTAACCAAACTATGAAGCTCGTATATTTATTCAGATCTTCATTCCTGGCTCAGCCTTGTATTGAATGGTGTTTCGACATTTCGACTCAACCAAGTAGGGGAGGGAAAGGAAAAAAACATAAATGAGCATATTAAATTTTATTATCTTTCGAATCTTGTAAACAAGGAGTAACCTCTCCTTCTCTCAATAAGTCAGGATCCCTCTTCAACCCATGCTATAAATGTTTGATAAATGCTTCAAACATATATTTAAGAAAATAAAATAAATGGTGAAGAAGAGAAAGGCTTCTTGCGCATAGAGGTGAAGCAAGAAACTTCGTCGGGGTATTGAACAAGCCTACTAGAAGCGAAGCGATGCTTGTATATCCTTGGGGTGACACCGCCAGGGTACTGTTTAGGCTTGCCAGTAGTGGAGCAACACCAAGTACTGTGCTTGAATATATTTGTATACTTATTATAATTTTCCCCTATCAAAATAGTTGAGGTGTGACTAGTCTTATGTTGATTTGTTTGAAGCAAAGCAAGGAATAGAAGGGACTATATATTTAATTAGGATAAGTGGAAAAGTCATGGAAATTGACGTGACGAATAAATATTTCCTAAAATATTGAGACCTTGCACTTAAATATAATACCCAAACATAGAAGCTATAGTTCTACTAGTGTATCGCCAAGTGTTTTCACTACGACAAACACCCTATGAAATTTTGTTTACACTTGAATTTTGGAGCCTACTTGTGATCCTATGGTTAGTCATTCGTTGATCATTTGTAAATGCTTCATGGTCACTTAATATTTTCTGATATTCTAATTGTAAAATTCACTTGCGTACACATGCTTAGGTTTTTATGCATTCACAAGTGCATCTCTTCCAAAGCAATTCCAACAGTCAATATGCACCCTAGAAAGTTAAGAATTGTGTTGTCCTTATTGATAATGCTTGCACAATATCTGAGAATAGTGATTATGCAATGCCTAGATACAGAGACTATGCAATCCTTGTAGACATCTAGTGCACAATCGCAAGATTGACAATTCCCTCATTTTCGGTTGTGATCGTATCATATCTCAAGTGAGTTTTCTCAATTGTCCCTTTTATGCACTTTGGTTTTCATTAGTGTCGCTTTCACTTTTGTGAATGGATTTTTTTCTTGCTTTAACTTCTATAGGTGGCACTTTTTTTTTCTCTTTTTTATGGAAACTAACTCTTTCACTTTCTTTAGATTTTGCAACTTTCGTTTTCATGTTTTTCTTACTGTAACAAAGTGTATCTGAAGTGTCGCACATTGTGAAAGCGGATATTTGGGTTCATTTAAAGAGGAAAATTTGGTGTTTATGGGTCCCATTTATCATATAGACATGTATTAGACTCGTTCCCAAAGTTTCAAGTGTTGTTGCACTAGTTTCGTCATTGTCGTCGCAAAGTGTATCTTAAGTGTCGCACTTGGAGGTAAGTGTTGTTTTGTTGTCGTTTCAATGAGGACATGTTGATTATGGATGGAAATTTCTTCCTTATCGAGTGGTTGATTGTATATAATTGTGTGATAATGTTCAAGTCATCTTTTGGCCCCATCTCTCTACTCTTTGCTCCCACACTTCATCATTTTTTGCAGTTGATCATTCTCCAGTAAACCTCCTCCCAAACGACATCCCTGAATTGCTCATTTCTCAGTCTCAAGCCACAAGAAGTTTGTCCCACTTCCTGGAACTACACAATGTGCACTCACTACCTCTAAGGACTGCATCTTGTCTAGTCACAGTGCTCAATATTAGCCTCCTACTCCCCATATTTACGCAATTCACCCTTCCAGTCAACCCCTTTTTTTTCCATTGAGCAGTTTTAACTGGAAGTCTCTCTCTGCTTCCCCGAACTGCATAATTTCACAATCCATATGCCCAAATCCCTCTAGAACCATGCATTGCATAGTCACAGTGGGAAATCCTACCTCATGGTGACCCTCAACTTTGCAATCCTGCTTCTTAGGCTTCCATAATTGTGCATTGTGCAGTTTCAAGCCTTAATCCCTCACTCATGCCCTCTAGAATTATACATTGTGCAATCCCTAAGCCTTCCTCCTGGTCTAGTACCTAGTTCCATGTCAGTCAATCGATTCCATGAAGAGAATTATTCTAGGATATTTCCAAACTGATGTCGTCTTTTCATTAGTGGATTTCACTTATAGGTACTATATCTTGATATGACAAGATGATGCTTGGAAAGGAAGAGAAGGAGACAATGTGAAAAGACACTTTTGAAGCTAGAACCATGAATAGTTCTTTGAGCACAAAGATGAAGGGACACTAGATCGTGACAAAAGTTACAAGATCCATATCACGTAGAAGACTCCATATCAATCATCCCCTTGGAGGATGAAAACAAATAACATGAAAGATTCGTCATGAATATGTCAAGGAGGTAGGAGAAAGAGTAGTTTGGAATTGAAAAATCATCATGAAGTTCCATGAAATCATTGCCAATTCATGGCTTGTAGAAGATTCATCTCAACAGTCACATGTGTCATAATGTCTTGCCACATCATTTGTGGAATGTAATTTTATAATTTCCCAAAATTACAAAATATGAATATGTGGAAGACCAACAGTCCCACATGGAATATGAATAGTCACTGTTGAGTTCTAAAGTCATATGTAATCTCAAAGATCATGTAATAATTCAAAAATTCATAGTAGAAGCTCAAGAGTCATGAAGGAGGTAAAGAGTCACATGGGAGGTGGAGATTCGCCTCATTTGTTATAAATACACCTCATAACTCAAGAAAAATGACCTTTGGGACTTGAACTTCCCACCTTGGCTTCTCTATCATTAGCATAAGAAATAATGTCTTTCTTTGGAGGAGCAAGTGGTGACTTAATGTTCCACTATTGAGGCTAGTGTGGTAGCATTGTACTTGTATGTCTTGGCACTTCCACTTAATATTGAAGCTCGATGAGCCAACACATTTTCATCCATGTATCATGAATTTCTTAGGACTATTATTTAGATATTTGTCGTATATGTTTTGTTCATGTGTACTAAGGAAATTGAACTATTTCGGTGGATTTGGTACTTATCTTGTTGAAGGTGTGTTGTATTGGTTGTATGATCGTGGTTGTCTTAAGAACTACTTTGTAGAATAACTTACGATACTTTTATTCTCTTGTGTGTCTATTTTAGGATGGTACTATTACTTTTATTCTAGATGCTCACTCTCTTTCTCCTTTCCGTGAAAATACCTTATATAAACTCCAATTGTATGCCTCACAGTGTCAACTTTCTTGTTTCAAAGACTGTTTGTATAACCTCTTATGTTAATAATGGTATCCAAATAAAATCCCTAAGGATTATGGAAACCAACCATATTTCCAGTTGGGGCTCCTACTCCAATAGTGTGAGGCCTAATTGGGACTTCAAATTGGGGAGACCCCTTGGTTGATAGATTTATAGTACCGTCAAATATGCCCTAATTATATTTTGACTCCTCATACTCCTATGTACACCAAGGAGGTCTTGTTATTTGAATCATCCAAGAATTTTTCATTTATGTGATGTAAAGGAGCCTTACCCTTAGAATTGGATTAATATCTAGTCATTTGTTGGCGAGAGAATAGGTCTCGCGGAGAAGACCCGGGTTCAGGTTTAAAAGGCCAACAAGGTTTTCCGTCGTAGTCTAGTTTCACGCCAGCATTTGCACTCTGCTCCGAAAGGCATAGAGTCTCACCCGAGGTGTGCTGCGACCTTACTGTGATAGGGAGTCGATCGGTATCATCCCAACAACATCAATACATTTGAATCAAAGATAAGCTAAAATTCTAAACAGCCATAACACAACATTCCATAACATATACCTCTTGGGAAAGCATTCAAACTTACAGTAAATAAAATTGTAAAAGGTGCTTGCAAAATCATTCATTCAAAACCATAACAGATACTCAGAACAACACTCCTAAATATATTAATCATCGGCCATCAGTGGCGAACTATTACAAGGCTCAGCTGCGTGAGCATAAATAGAGTAGAATACAATACGTCCTATTGGACAGAGAGAAAATGCAGAAACACAGAGGAATGGAGAACAGTACAACACAGACAGAGCTCTCCTGTGGCTCCGTGTTGCCTATTCTCATCTGCACCAACCTTCCTATCCACTGGCTGGCTGCCTATTTGTTCTGTTGCTAGTGCGACTGACAGTTCCTCCTTTCTTCTCGCTCGACTGTCTTCTGTTTCTTTTTGTTCATCAGGATTTCACTGCTCGTTTCTTTCCGCGCTCTTCTGCCATCTATGCTTGCTCCCGCGACACCTGTCCTTTGCTCCTTCGCAACCTTTACACATTTCTTCCTACCGAGGTTGCATTCCGCCACGTACTCGCTGCAACTCAAAATCTGTTGAATTTCAAAACAAGGGCCCCAAAAGGCCCTGACCACATCCTATTGACTCACCCCGAGTCAATTGTCCTGCACTGTCTCTACTTCCATGGGTCTGCTCGGCCCTGCACCCTGTTCTATCTACCTACCTCCTCCTGGTTTTCCAAACAAGGGCCCCAACTCTAGGACCTTGGTTAGAGCTTAAGCTTTGAGCTCTTCGAAGGTTTCCATGGCTTTTTGCCACCCTTGCATTAGTTCTTCAGTTTCAGCCGTGACTTTTGTGACAACTTGTTCCCCTACATTCAGTGGCAAGGCACCAAACACAATGTTGATTTGAGTGTTGGCCTCAGAGGCCAATTGCTGCATCGTTTGTGCGCTGAGTTTTACAAGCTGCCGAAGCTCCCAGATGGCCTGCTTGGCCACCGTTGAAGTCTCCTCTATTTGATGTATTTGGACCTCTAACACATCTTCCTGGGCGTAGAGTTGGTCTAGTCCAGTTGGGTCCGTTGCTTTCTAGATTTCCTTGGAGATCTATTGTAGACCGGCTGTGCCTTCATGGTAAGGGCTGTTAAGCATTCTTGCAGACCCTTCAGTAGGTTGTATGCTTCTCTCGGGTGCAAAATATTTATTGACTCTAACCTACCGTACTGACTCCTCTCAGTTGCGAGAGTCATTAGAATTAAAATGGTAAACTTACTCATGGTAGGGCTTCAAGCGTGCGCCATTGAGCCATCCCTGTAGAACTTGGCTGTTCAATTTTTCCAACCAAACTGCCCCTGTCTCTTTAATGTCTATGACATGAAATGGTCCTAGCCAATGCATCTGTAGCTTCCCTGGGAACTTCTGGTATTTACTGTCATAGAGTAGAACTTTCTCCCCGACCTGAAAGTCTTGTGCTTAATATGTCAGTCGTGCCAAGCTTTCTGTCTCTCCTTCTGTACCGTCTGATGAAATTCCGCAAGAAATCGTTCTTCTTCAAGTTCTTGAAGCTCCTGCAATCGCTCCTTTAGGGATTCTTCTTCAGATAGCTGTAGGGTTGTTGCGATTAAAAGGCTTGGTACGATGAATTCCGTTGGGACTACCGCTTCTCTCCCGTAAACTAGCTGGAATGGCATCTGGTTGTTTAATCGTTTTATCGTTGTTCGGTATGCCCATAGAGTTGCTAGTATTCGTTCATCCCAGTCATCGCGTTGCATATCTTTGTCAGGCCCTTCTCTAGTATCTTGTTGAATGCTTCCACTGTGCCATTTTCTTGTGGATGATATGGACTACTTTTATGGTGTTGTACCATGAAGCTCTCTAGGAGGGACTTAATGGTATCATTTATGAAGTGTCTACCCTGGTCGTTGGTCAAGCTTTTTGGGCATCCAAATCAGCTGATTATATTTTCAAATATGAACTTAGTAGCAGTCTCTGCCGTGAAATTCCTCACTGGCACTACTTCTGCCCAGCACATTAGGCAGTCGGTCGTCGTTATTATGTACCTTACCTTTGAGTACCTTGCAACCAGTGCAATTGGTCCTACAAAGTCAACTGCCCACTTCTCGAATGGTTGTAGTAATTTTATCGGATGAAGCGGAAGCTCATCTCTGTGAGATGGTTGTCTTGTACATTGACAAACGTCACATTTCTGAACAAATACTTTGTTGTCCTTGTGCACTATTGGCCACCATAAGCATGCTTGTAGTACCTTGCGTGTTGTTGGTTTACCTCCCACATGCCCTCCCGCAACACCACTGTGGCTTTCCCATAGTACAGCTTCCCTTTCATGCTCCAGGACACATCTTCGCAGAACGTGGTCTAGCCCCATCTTGTATAGGTGTCCCGCTATCAGCTGATACTCCGCGGCTCGAACTACCAGGTGCCTCTTCTGTGTCGTAGTGTACTCCTGTAGACACTGCCATGTGGTGAGATACGCTGTTATCTCATTCAGGTAGTCTGCAAACACTGTTACCGATGAAATAGGTAACCTGACCTCAAAATGGGAACTCTAGCCCAAAAAGACTCAAAAAACATGAAAAAACACCCCAAAAACAAAAAAAGTGTATTCCAGAACACCCTTTGTTAGTTTTTTAAGGTCAAATTTCAACATTTTATAAAATTATGCTAAAAACAAAATTGATTCTTGAAAAAAGGATTGAAAAAACACCCTCAAAACAAAACCAGTTGATGTTGGAATAATAAAAAAAAAAAATTGTGTCATATTTTTGACATTTTTAAAAATAGAAATAACATTTTTTAATTTTTAAAATTCAAACATTAAAAAAAAACCTAAAATTTAAAAAAAAATAATAAAATAAAAAATAATAAAAACATTTTAAAGCTTAAAATTTAAAAATATAGAGGAATAAAAAAATAAAAATAAAAACAAAACAAAAATTTTAATTCAAACATTAAAAAAAAACCTAAAATTTAAGAAAAAATAAATAAATAATTAATTAAAGATTAAAATTTCAAAATATATAGAAATTATAAAAAATAAATAAATTAATAATATTAAATTAATAAATAAAAAAAAGACAAGTTAAAAAAAGAAAAAATTTGTAAAAAATAAAATATAGAAATTAAATCTAAAAAAGAAAAAGAAAGTGTTTATTAAATTAAAAATAAAAATAAATTAAATTAATAAATTAAATTTTAAAATAAAAAATTAAATTTAAAGAAATATATTAAATTTTAATAAATTTTAAAAAATAATAATAATAATAATAAATAAATAATTTAAATTAAAAGCAAAAAAATGAAAAATTAATTAAAAATAAAAAATGAAAAATAAAATACAATTAAAATATTAAATTTAAAAAATATATATTAAAAAAACGAATAAATTTTAAAAAATAAATTAAATTTAAATTATAAAAAATAATATATATATATATGAACTTAAATTAAATATATATATATATATATATTAGATTTTATTAAATTTAAAAAAAAAAAGAGGTTAATATTGAAATAACAAATTAAATTATATATATATATATATATATATAATTTTAATAAATAAATAAATAAACAAATAAATTTTGAAATAAAAAATAAATTTTAAAATATAAAGAAAAAAAAAACATTGTTAAAATCAAAAGTTAAAAAACTTTAAAAATCAATTCAAAATGAAAAATTGAGAAAAATAAATTAAAAAATATATATTAAATAAAAAAACAAATTAATTTGAAAATATTAAGTTTAATTAAAAAAATAAAAAATCTAATTTTAAATACACAATTTTAATTGAAATAAAATATATATATATATATATATTTTATGTAATTAAAAATAATAATAATAATAAAATAAAAATATATATCTAATTCAAATAAATTTTAAAAAAAAATACAAAATTTATTAAATTTTTAAAAATTAAATGAAAAAACTAAACATAAAATTTTATATATATATATATAATAAAAACAAAACAAAAAACAAAAAAACAAAACAAAACAAAACAAAAACATGAATAAAATAAAATAAATAAATAAAACAAAACAAATTAAATTTCAAATATTAAAAAAAATAAATAAATAAATAAATTTTTTGAATTTAAATATATATATATATATATATATATATGAAAAAAAAATATTAAAAAAATAAATAAATAAATAAAAAATTTGATCGTGGTGGCGCCGTCAATCGACCTCCCACCCAGGTGGCGGCGGAGGCCGATTCCAAAATCGGCCTCTGCCCCTGGGTGGCGAGCCGGCGGCGGGGCGGGGCGGGGGCCCCATGGCCGTAGGCGGGGTCAATATTTACCTTGCTCTCCCGCCCTTGGCAACCCGGCCTCTGCCGCCACATAGGCGGGAGGCCGATTGGCGGCACCACCACGATCAAGGAAAAAAAAAAAATTGAATTTTTTTTTTTTTTTTTTTAAAATTAAAATTTTTTTTTTTTAGTTTCAAAAAATTAAAATTTTTTTTTTTTTAATTCAAATTTTTTATTTTATTTATTTATTTTTAATTTTTTTTAATTTTTGTTTTTATTTTTATTTTTTTTAAATAATTTAAGATTAATTATTTTTTTAAATTTAAAAATTATTTATTAAATTTATTAAATTTTAATTTAATTTAATTTTTTTTAATCTTTTAGTTTATTTGGTTTTTCATTTTTAAAATTTATAAATTGTTTCATTTAAAAAAAACAGTAAATTTATGGATATTTGTTTTTTAATTATGCCATAGTCTAACTAGCCAGAGGAATCGCCCTGAAAATCATGAAAATTCTGATAAGATTTTCAGAAAATCCGGCAGGAATTTTTCTAAATCCATGTTATAACTATCAAAGTTCAATATTTTGGGTGTCCCACAGGTTTTTGATGGTGCTGAATCCATTTCCAATGTTAAAATCAAGATTCAAACACTGTTTCTGCAAGATTTTTTAAAATTTTTTGGCCCGGATTCCGGCCAATTTTGACCGTCCGGGCAATTCCTCCGGCTCGTTAGACGACTCCTTTAATTATTTGCACGTGTTTTTTTTCGTTTTTTTTTGTTTTTTAATGATAGTTTTTTTAATTTTAATTTTCTTTTTCAATTTTTTTTTTTTGGTTAATTTTAAAATTTGTATTTTTTTTTTTCTTATTATTATTATTTTTTTAATTTAAATTTTTAAATTTATTTTTTTCTTTTCTGTATTTTATTTTTTTTATCTAAATTTTAATTTTGTAATTTTAATTATTTTTAAATTTTCTTTCTTTTTTTTCTTTTTTCTTCTTCTTCTTTTTTTTTTTTTTTTTTTTGGGTTAATTTTTGTTCTTTTTCTTTAAATTATGTGTTTTTTTTCCAAATTTTGTCATTTCTTTTGATACAATTTTCGAATATTTTTGTTTTTGTTAATTTATTTTTGTTTAAAATTTTTATTTTTACTAGTTAATTTTGTTTCTTTTTTACATTTTTATTGGTTTTTTTATTGTTTTTAGATATATTTTTTTTATCTAAGTTTTGTGTTTTATTACCAACATGAAAATCACCTCTAAAAAAAAAAGGTTGATGCTGCATAAATACGTTTCAAAATTAGCATGAAAATCACTAACATTTTAAAACAAATATTCATACTTCATAAATAAAAATATTAGAGTGTCAAAAATGTGAACAAAAAAAAAGGGGTGATTCTGCATCACCACTTTTCAAATCGGGTGTTTTTTATGCTACCAAAAAAAAATAGGTAACAGTGTTTGGGATGGCTTCTACTCTGAAAAGATCAGCATCTAGCAACTGATCATCTTGAGATCCTCCGTTTTCTCCATTCTCTAGTCGGGATAGGTGATCAGGCCCTACGTTTAGTATTATGGGCTTTAGAATTACCTCAAAGGTGAACTCCTGGAAAATTAGGAGCCATCTCCAGATTCTACCTTCTAAGACTGACTTTTTGACTAAGTATCTCAATGCTGAGTGATCTGTGAAAAATTTGAACTTACCTCCCAATAGGTAGTGGCAGAATTTTTGAAGAGAGTACACCATTGCCAATGCCTCCCGCTCTGTTGTCGTATAGTTTTGTTCTAATGTTGACAACTTGCGACTGGCAAAATATACCAAATGATCGACAGAAGTGTCTGTTCCAATATTTACTTTCTTGGTTATGAGAGGTAACATATGGATCCCTTCTGTCATTGGTTCTTCTTTGATGTCCCTCTCCCCTTTTATTTCTTCAAAGTACAGGTGTCTGAGATCCCCCAAATTGTCATTGTCCATCTCACTATTAATTTTTTGACATGCCACCTTTTGTTGGATACCCTAGTATTGAAATGACGGCTCGTCCGTCTATTGGATATCTGGGAAGAAAAGTACCTTCTTGATTGCCCACAACGCCTGTGTAACCAGCTCTGTCTTTCCTTCAAACAAGAAACATTGTGTGAATTTGTCCACAACTTCCTGCCATTTGTGGGTCCCTCTCCTTTTTTCCTCTGTTAGGTAGCAGGCTTTTGGAATTACGTCCAAGGAGTGGATAAACTGGTGGACCCACAGTTCTTTGGGATATTCATCAGTTCTCCATTGGGCTTCACATTCCTTCAGATGGTTTCTGGGGTTTGAGTCCCCTTGGTACCAGTCCTTACTTTTGGGTTCCTCCTCCTCTTTAAATCTGGCTTTCAGTGCTGCTGCCACTTCATCCCATCGCGTCAATGAGTTGCGATGGTTACTCCACCATCTTGCGGATGTGGATTGTAATGCCATGTCCATCAATGGTACTCTGTGACTTTTCGGTACCTTAGTTTCTATCTTGGTTATGAAAAGTCTTATAGCCTTCATATCTGATAAGATTGGGTATTCCTAAATCTCGGCCCCGATCCAATTGACTCTTGCAATATTGGCACATATCCTTGTATTTTTTTCATAGCCTCCTTGCTGCAAATCATCCCAAGCTATTTCTGATCCCAATTCTGAGCTTTGAATGCTTCTCCAGCTTACAGAGCCTTCTGTCGTCGTGTTAATGTAATCTTCTCTTCTTCCTGCAGTCATTTGGTAGAGATGGTCCAGGAGCTGAACATCTTCCCTGTTATCCATAGTCTCTGTATATCTCGGTCCTTGGTAGGGGTCGAGTGGCTAAGTGAATCTGATTTCCCCGTCCTCGAAGATCATCACTTCTTTCTTCAGATTGATTATTTCGTGATTTTTAAAGGCCCAATAAATTCCCAACAGTGCAGGGTACGGATCCCTATCCCCCATGATGTCAATGACTTCAAAGTCCGTAAATGTCTTTACTCCCGCAATATCAACTTCAACCTCCTCCAGTCGGCCGATGGGAACAATGCAATACTGGTTCGCCATCCGAAGTTGAATCGGAGAATATGTCAATCTTGGCTTCCCCAATGCCTCCCAAGCTTTCCTTGGTAGGACGTTGACATCAGATCCCAAATCAAGCATGGTATCTTTAATCTGGAATCCCGCAACTTGTGTGGTCACTCAGAATTCTTTTCCCGTCATTCATTTGTTTCTCTTTATTATTTGTACATACTTCTAGTCTGCTTCTGCTGATTCTTTTGCTTCGGTGTTTTTCTTCAGCACCCCTTCCAGGTTCTGCATCAGTCGTTCTAGCATTAGCGCATTGTTAACAATCTTCAGGAATAGATGGAACCACTCCTGGATCAAAGCTTCAGAAGAATTCTGGGTTTCATTGTATTCCTGAGTTTTCTGTAACTCGATTCCTTTGTTTCCCCCCAATTGGGAAAATGTTTCTGCTGCTTCCTGGAAGAATTGTTTCTATCGTTCTGGTTTGATCAAGAGCTTTGGGGATGCTGGCCTGATCAATTTTATTGGTTCCATAGCACGCGCATCCTCCCCCATTCTTTTGCCACCTCTTGTCACTATGGCCACGTTTTGCATTGTTTGAGTTCCCATTAGCCTGGGTTTTGCATTTACTAAATTTGTCCCCCTCTGTCTAGCTCTTTCCTCCCACCTTTTGATAAGCTCCGGGAAATCTTCTGTTGCGTGTGTGTTAACCCGGCACTGAGAACACCAGGGTCTTCTAGGGAGTGTACATTCTCTAGCTACATGTCCTTCCTGGTCGCAGTTATAGCATCTTACTGGACCTCTACCTCTTGCTCGGCCTCCTCTCATGCCTCCTCCTCTTCCTCGGGGAGCTTCGTTTACTCTGTATGAAGGTTGGTCTAGCTGCTCCGCCAATGCGTCCAGTGCTCGGCACTGCTCTGTGCCGTGTGTTGTTGAGGCATAGAATTCACAGTGTATATTATTTGGAACATTGGAATATTTCTGTAATATCGGACATAGGAGAGGTGGATGGCCCATATTCTTGCATATTTCGCAGTACTCATTGGTGATTGTACTTTTTTGTGCGGGGAACCCTGGGTATTGTTGTTGCGGTGGATATATCCCTTGGGTGTTTATTTGCACAACCCCTCCTAGTGGTGGAGCCCCTTGTGCCCCAGCGGCCGATTTCCCCACATTTTAGCCCCGCAACCAGGGACATTCGATTGCCACATGTCCCTCCATGAGACAATGCGTGCACCATACATTCGGTCTCGTCGGTCACATTGGTTGCAATTCCTTGATTTTTTCTATCAGACTGGCTATTTGATGCTGCAGACCCATTATGGAGGGGTCCTATACCGCTGCTCCTCCTTTAAACTCTTGCGGGTAACCTGCCATGGCTTCTATCTTCATTTCCTGCTCTAGTGCATCTCGCAACGTGTCAATCCTCTGTTGAGTCAATGGAGTTCAGGTCAAAGGTAGTAGAGCTTTAATGAACCAGTATCTCTAGTGGTTTGGATCAATTGGATAGCTGAGTTTCCCAATTGCGTCCTTGAATCTCTGCGTAAAATCCCAAGTAGTTTCCCCTTCTCGCTACTTGATTTCCCACATCTCTGATAGGCCTTGTTGGTCTATTTGGGGCAGTTTGAATTATTTAATGAAATCCCTCTTTACATCTGCCATCGCTGGATTCGGGTGAGCTTCTGACCATTTCATAAACCAGCATAGGGCTCTCTCCCTAAGGGTGGTATGAAATTCTATCAACTTCCCAACATCTGGTGTCTATCGTGCCCTCCATATGGCCTCGCAGAGGTACCAGTGTTGTTCGACGTCGTCGTTCCCATTCCCAGAGAATTCTGGATACCGGGTGAGTGATCCCGCCATGTTCACTTGAGTAGGTGTTACCAAAATGAAGTCGTTGGATCTTGGTTGTGAGATTGTGCCACTAGCAACCCAAGTACTAGTGTGTGTTACAGTTGGAGACTGAATATTGAGCGACCTACTTAATTCACGTAACTTAAAAAAAAATTCACTTATGGGCTTGTAGAGCACCGGGGGAAGGTTGGGACTAGAACTATTTGAATTGTGGGGAATAGGAATACCTTGAGATATGGACGTCGACCTTTCTTGAAATAGTTGCTCCATTGCAACGTGCATCTCCACATCGGACACCTCCTCTGGGCGCGCGTCTGTACCTTCTCCATCAGACCTCTTTCCTTTCTCCATCTGGGCTGGACTCCTATACACCTGATGCACTTCTTTCACGACCCCTTTTATATCATGGGGACCCACCTGACCTTCCATTTCCTTTGTCATTTGAGGCGCATCCTCTTTGTTCTTTCGACTGCTTTCCTATATTTTCAACTCCTTCATCACCCTCTCTCGCCACCTTTCTGCAATCTGCGCCCTCTGATGTGCTCCTCACTCCCTGAGCCTGTTGGCGGTCTCGACATCCATAATCCTATTCCCCCTTCTCACAGTTCTTGTAATATCTCTCCCTTAGTCCCTTCCCCCAGCACTGGAGGGTTTATTCTTCCATCTCTGCTTTTTGGAATCCCATAAGTCCTTCATCTACCATCAATGCCTTAATCCACATAGGAATCTCCTTTAGCAGCTTCCCCCTTAACCCGGATCTGAAGGTATATTCTGTTCTTGAGAAAGTCTGGCAGCACTTGGCTGCAAACTCCACTACATATCCGTCCAAGGTAGATTCCACCCAAAAATCTACAGCTCTGGTTAAATCGGTGTTTAACCGATGAGGGGCCACTAGATCCTCGTGCGCCCACTTGCGATTGATCTTTCACGACTTTTCTTTAACAGCCTTGGTCTGAAGCCTCCGCAACTAGTTGTAGAGTTCCTCTGGGAACTTTCCCCCAAATATTTCGTAGGTATCACTAGCAGAGTCGGAGAATAGAACCAGGTTTTTAATTGTTTTCTCCTTCTGACGTCTCAGATCAGCTTATTGAGCAATAAACTGATCTAGGTGGTTATCCCACTAGCTTCATATTTCTCTTTCGAAGATCCGACATACCATGATCTAGCTCCCAAATGTATTTTCAGGTCCCGGCAATGGAACCATTTGTTGGCGAGAGAACAGGTCTCGCAGAGAAGACCCGGGTTCAGGTTTAAAGGGCCAACAAGGTTTTCCGCCATAGTCTAGTTTCACACCGGCATTTGCACTCTGCTCCGAAGGGCAGAGAGTCTCACCCAAGGTGTGCCACGACCTTACTGTGATAGGGAGTCGATCGGTATCATCCCAACAACATCAATACAATTGAATCAAAGATAAGCTAAAAGTCTAAACAACCATAACACAACGTTCCATAACATATACCTCTCGGGAAAGCGTTCAGACTTACAGTAAATAAAATTTTAAAAGGTGCTTGCAAAATCATTCATTCAAAACCATAACAGATACTCGGAATAGCACTCCTGAATATATTAATCATCGGTCATCAGTGGTGAACTATTACAAGGCTCAGCTGCGTAAGCATAAATAGAGCATAATACAATACGTCCTATTGGACAGAGATAAAATGCAGAAACACGGAGGAATGGAGAACAGTACAACACAGACAGAGCTCTCCTACGGCTCCCTGTTGCCTATTCCTGTATGCGCCAACCTTCATATCCACTGGCTGGCTGCCTATTTGTTATGCTGCCAGCGTGAATGACAGTTCCTCCTTTCTTCTCGCTCGGTTGTCTTCTGTTTCTTTCTGTTCATCAGGAGTTCACTGCTCGTTTCCTTCCGCGCTCTTCTGCCATCTATGCTTTCTCCTGCAACAGTCGTGACACCTGTCCTTTGCTCCTTCGCAACCTTGACACCTTTCTGCCTACCGAGGTTGCGTTCCGCCATGTACTCGCTGCAACTCAAAATCTATTGAATTTCAAAACAAGGGCCCCAACGTCATTGATCTATATTCTTCCTCCATTCTTGTGGTATTTTCAGTTGGAAACATAACATTTGGCATAAAAGCTTTGGATTCTAGGGTTTTTCATATTCAAATAGGCCATCTTGGAAACTTCGTTATAGCTTTTTTTTTCTATGAGGTTGTAGAAGCTAAAAAATTTACCATGTAGATTTGAAATCTTGGTGAACTTCGTGTAAAAATTCCATACATTTTTTCACTAGATTTTCGCAGATATGGTCTAAGGTATTTAGAGTTTCTACATGCTCTAGAATTTAGTCTCAAATAGGTGATCTAAGGAAAATTTTCATAATTTTTTCTTCATTGATCAGATTTGAATTCTGTCAGAATTGACTCAAATTTCACCAACTTTAGTTTCTTGGGGACGACTTTCAAGGCCGAAGGTTGAAACAGTGACATGTGGTAGTCCATACAAGTTCGTTATAATGAACCAGTGAATAATCAAGTCATCGTGGGAGATTTGGTATAACTTTCCCTTAAAGAATCCAATTTCAGTCTAACTTGTGGGGTTGGAAAGAAGACATTGAAAGCTAGCTCGAGATGAATTTTCATACATTAGGATGTAGAAATTATAGAGATACAATAGTTTCAAAATCAAGCTCCAAAAAACAAGAAAAAAGGACCTGTTTGAAAAATCATTTTGAAGTTATTCAAAGGGGATAGTGAAGCATAGATATCATTATCTGGTTCCAATATGCCTTGCAACAAAAAAATGTATACACGCAGTAAGCCAGCAAAAATATCTACTATAATGCACGAAGAGGAAGAAATTCAACATAGTATATCAAAATTAGGGGACCAAGTGCAACATATTTCACTCTCATAGAGAGCAACCAAAAATTAATTGAATGATTTAAAAGTAACAATGAAAGGTGACATGCGATTTTGAAGGATGGTTTAAAAGCAGACGTGGAAGAAATGATGAATGTCAAGATGGAAGGATTAAAGTAAGGTTTGACAAACTTGTTGCAAGAAAGGATTCCTAGTGGTGACAATGTATTCCAGGAAAGGATGAGGACAAAAGGAATATGAATTATGATTTTAGAGACTCTAACATTGGGTTGAAGACTAACCACATTCCAAATATAGATTCGATGAAGTTTGATGGCAAGGATCTGATAACATGGATACTACAGATGGAGCAATTCTTTGATCTACATGATGTACAACACACACAAAAGGTACGGATTTCATCTTTATATTTAGAACCCAATCAATTTGTATGGTATCGATGGGTTTGTTCTCATAAATTACTGGTAACTTGGAAAATTTCAGAGGAATTGATAGGAAATTATGAGGATACAAAGAGCAATACCTTCTTTAGCCAAATGATAAATCTCAAACAAAAGGGTTCTATTGGGAAGCACATTGAGGACTTCCAAAGATTGAATATCAAGGTAAGTAATATACCATAGGAGAATATGATTGATGTTTTCATAGGAATTTAAACGATAACATCCAACATGAGGTTCGCCTTTGGGAACCTAATTCATTGGAGAATGCATTCATGGTGGAAATAAAATTTGAAAGAAAAATTATGGAAACAAGGAGTTTTACCACTCACAACTATGAATATGTAAGTGTTGTCACTCTAGCTTCCCACAACCTGCAAGGTTGAAACCACAACAACTAGAGGAAAAAGGAGAAAAAGGGCTTTATTATAGTTGTGATAGCAAATAAAATAAAGGCCATAGGTGTGTTGAGAAGAAATTATTTTACATAGATTGTGAAGAGAAAGAAGAAAAGGAATAAGGAACATCAAAAGAAGAATATATACACTAGGAACTAACCCCGTGGGTTTGAAAAGAAGAAATAAATCTAACCATATATTGTAATGCATTGGCAAGAATTACCACTCATAAAATTATCAATATAGAAGGATATATCAAGAAGAAAAAGGTAATAGTGTTTATTGATTTTGGTAGTACTCATAATTTTATTCATTGTAAGATAACCTAGGATTTGAATTGCTTTATATACCCAACACAAGAGTATCAAGTGATGGTTGTGAATGGAGGACTTATAAATTTCTCATGGAAGTGCCATAGTATCAATATAACCATGGGGGAATATGTATTAAAAATTATAATGCTTTCCATTCCAATGGGTGGTATGGATGTTGTATTAGGAGTCCAATGGTTAGAATCTTTGGGGACAATGACTTTTAATTTTTAAGAAGTTGTCTTGATTTTTCTCTCGAAAGGAAAGGAAATTGAATTAAAGGGTATCGCAGGGAAACTTGGGAAGATAATCATATCTAGTGGCATGACAAATATTTTGAAGAAGGAACAATGGGGGTTAATTGCAAAATTATGTTCACTAAATATTAAAATTTCTAAGTCATCCATATCTCTATATCTTCAAAGAGTCCTTGACAATAATTCCAAGGTATTTGAGACTTTAAAAGGTCTCCCACCTATTCATGATCATGATCATGCTATTCAATTGATTCCAAGAAGTTTTCCTCCAAACATTAGACCTTACATATATATTTATGCCTAGAAGCGTGAAATTGAATGTATGGTTACAAAAATTCTAGAGGCAGGTATAATTCAACCTAGCTAAAGTTCTTTCTCTTATCCAGTTGTATTGGTACACAAGAACGGTGGATCATGGTGTATGTGTCTGGATTATAGAGAATTGAACAAACTCACTATTAAAGATAATTTTCTCATTCTCGTCTTTCAGGAATTGTTGGATGAACTACATGGATAAATTTACTTCATGAAGTTGGACCTTCGTTCAAGATATCCTCAAATTAGAATGAAGACAGAAGACATTTTGAAAACAACATTCAAAATAATGAAGGTCATTATGAATTTTTTGTCATATCTTTTGGCCTTACTAATGCACGTTTCACATTTCAAGTTTTGATGAAATCCACATTCAAAACCTTACTTAGAAAATTTTTGTTAGTATTTTTTGATGATATACTAATCTATAGCAAGTCTTGGAAATATCATGTTCAACATGTTGACAGGGTACTCAAACTACTGGAGGAGAAACAATTGTATGCAAAATCCTCCAATTTTTTCTTTGGAGTATAGGAAGTGGAATATTTGGGTCATAATATATCCCATGAAGGTGCTAAGGTGGACTCTAACAAAATTAAAGCCATGAGGTAACGGAAAATCCCCACAACCTTAAAGTATTTTTTAGATTTATTGGGTTGGCAAGGCCTCATCACAAATTTGTTAAGAATTATGGGAATATAGAAGCACCTTTAACAACATTACTGAAGAAAGATGTATTTTTTTAAACTCTAGAAGCAACTAAAGGCTTTTAACTTCTTAAAAAGGCATTGTGCCAAGCTTTGATATTAGTTACACCAGACTTCATAAACACATTTATTGTGGAATGCAATGCCTCAAGAAATGGCATTGGTGTTGTTTTAATGCAAGAAGGAAGACCCATTGCTTTTGAAAGTCATCCAATTACAAGAAAGTATTTACAAAAGCCTATTTATGAGAAGAAAATGTTGGAAATACTACATGCGTTGAATAAATGGCGCCCTTACCTAATGGGAAGACACCTTAAGGTGAAAACAGATCATGATAGTCTTATATACTTCTTGGAAAAAATACTATCTTTAAAAGAGCAGAAAAATGGGTCACAAAGATGTTGTGTTATGACTTTGAAATCATCTACAAAAAAGGGAAGCCAAATGTTGTTGCATATGCACTCTCAAGAAGGGATGAGGATGTGGAAGCATTATGTTGTGCCATTTCTATTATCCAACTTGATTGGATAAATGAAGCAAGTGATGAATGGAAGAATGATGAAGAGGAATGGACACTCATTCAAAAGTTGCAGCAATATCCTAGTGCATCTAATTCATTTATTTGGAATAACGATTCATTGTGGTAAAAATATTTCTTATATCTATGTAAGAATTCCCAACTTAAATAAAAGGTTCTTTTGGAATTGCACACCTCTCCTATAGGAGGTAACTCGGATTTTTAAAAACTTAACATGGGATCAAGAAGGATTTTTTTGTGATGGACTTAAATCTAATATTCAGAAGTTTATGGAATAATGTTTGGTTTACCAACAAAATAAAGTTGAGAAAATTAAGACCTCGGGTATTTTACAACCATTAATCATTCCAATTTAGTGTTAGGAAGAGGTCTCAATGGATTTTATCATAGGTTTACCCAAGTTTGAAGGAAAGAGTTTCATCACGGTGGTAGTTGATAGACTTACCAAGTATGCACACTTTTGTACACTATCTGAATCCTTTCAAAGCTAGTACAATCACTACTTCATTTATGGAAACAGTTCAAAAGCTACACGGAAACCCAAAGATTATTGTAAGTGATAGAGATACCATTTTCACTGGAAATTTTTGGACAAAATTGTTTGTTTGTCTTGGTACTCAATTAGCTCATATCTCATCTTATCATCCTCAATTTTATGGGAAAACTGAGATAGTGAAAAAATGTTTGGAAGGATGTCTTTTTTTTTATATTTGATAAAAAAACACAATGGATCAAATGATTACCCCTGGCAGAATGATGGTATAGCACTTTCTTCCATACCACAACAGAAATGACCCCATTTATGGCACTTTAGGGATATCATCCATCGTTTTTACGAGACAATTCTAAGGTTCAAGCAGTGGAATATCACATCGAGCATCAACAACAAGTTCTCCAACACTTAAAGGATAACCTAACTCTGGCACAGAATTGAATGAAACAACAGGCAGATAAGCATCGCAGTGAAAGAAATTTTGATTTGGGTGATTGGTTATTTATACAAATACAACCATACAAACAAATGTTCCTCACGCAAGCTAAGAAGGATAATAAATTATCACCCAAGTACTATGGCACTTACAAGGTGTTGAAAAATATTGGTATTATGGAAAAAAAATTGGAGTTGCTTGCATCTTCACTAGTACACACAATTTTCCATGTTCCATGCTTAAAGAAGGTAATAGGTGACAAGCTTCCAGTTCAAACTATATTTCCAGAACTTGACTAGGAAGGAAAAATATCACATAAACAAGAATTTCATAACTAAAGAAAAAATCAATTTCAAAGTATCTAATTAAGTTGAAGAACTTACCTATTGAAGACTTCACATGGGAGGATGATTATTTTATTCAGAACCATCTAAAACTACTCAACCCTTGAGGACAACACTTTTTTGAAGGAGAGGGGAATTTTAGTTCCCTACAATACTAGTGTAGCCCCCATATTGTTATCATTGTGCCTATAGAATCCCAATATTGTTATTATTGTGCTCTTACATTATTATTATTATTATGTTGGCCCTAATTAAATTTTTTCCGCTTAGACTCCTATATATACCAAGGAGGTCTTTTCATTTGAATCATCCAAGAATTTTTCATTTATGTGATGTAGAGGAGGTTTCCCCCTCGTATTGGATTAATATTTATTCGTCAACTTATATTCTTCTTCTATTTTTGTGTTATTTTTAGCTTGAAACATAAAATATTATGGCTCAACCACCTACCCTAATTCCTCGTCCTTAGTACCCTAACCTACCTTAGAATATTACTCCACCAAATCAATCTCATCTTCTTGCTTAGCCTACCCCAAATCCTAATAATAAGGAGGCACAACTTATTTATAATGATGAGATTGCTTACCATACTTATGCATTAGAATTTCAAGACATAATCCTTAGAGTAGAGAAGGTCCTACAGGTATATCCTCAACCTTTCCCCCAATAAGATTCCAAGAAGGGATAAGAGGAGCATGTACCTCAAAAATTTTGTACTTTCCCTAAGAGATTGACCATAAAAAAGACACATGCACCTGAAAAGTGAACTCCTAGGGGAATTGAATAATTTACGTGTTAAGATACCACTATTATAGTCCATCAAGTGTGTTCCCATATATAACAAGTGCATTGAAGAAGAATATCTCAAAACACCTGGAAGAAGAAGAAGAACAGATACCCCACAATCAGTTTCATGGGACTACTAGATAATCTAATGCTTAGGAGGATGATTATTCCTAAGTACTTGGATCTTGGAAGCCCAGTTGTATAAGTGCATATCAATCAAATAAAAATCACAAACACCTTGATTTATCTAGGAGATATTATTAATGCCATGACTAGGAACACCATGATTAGACTTAATCTTCAAGATTCTCTAAGAAAATCCCTTATTGTGCTCCTATTAGCTGATAGATATATAGTCAAGCCAAAGGGTATAAAACAAGATGTGATGGATTCCATATAATCTTGGGAGTACCCCATTGATTTCTTAGTTTTACAATTGAAGAATAATTTCAATGGATATCCACTAATTCTAGGAAGACCCTAGTTAGCTACAACAAATGCTTATATCAATTTTAGGTCAAGTAGTGTGACTATCATTAATGGGAAATCCTAGAAGCAACTTGTATTGTATCATCCTGCTCAACCTCTAGTTGAGGATGATTTTCCACTCTGAGTGGAAGATAAAGAAAAAGGCAATTACATCCTCTCCACATTTTATCCTGTATATACCTTTGCAAGATACCTTAGTAGCAAATAAGATGATGAAGATGATTTTATTGATGATTTTATGAAAAATCAATATCATGTTGGTATGTAAATCAATGGTGTAACTTGTGATCAACCCATATAAAATCCTAGCATTCCAAAGGACCAAGAGTGGGTAAAAATTCTCACTATTTAATTTGACACGGAGAACACTAAAACAGTTGAAATCCTCCCCTCTAAACTACTAAAAATTGCCACTTCTCTTATTGTTGACCAAGAACATGAATTTGTCACTATTTTAGGGGAGCATTGATGCTTTGGCCTAGGATTATAAAGGGATGAAGGAGATCCATCCATCCATATGCACCCATCACAACTACATTAAATAAGGTCACAAGCCTATTCGCCAAACCTAGAGAAGGATGAACCCTGTAATAAGGGCATTGTCAAATAGGAACTACAAAAACACTTGGATGTTATGTTCATTTATCATATTTTTGATACTGAGTCAGTGTCTCCTTTGGTTATTGTTCCCAAGAAGAATGGAAAGTGGAGAATATGTGTGTACTATTGAGAGTTAAATAAAACCACTAGAAAGGATCACTTCCCTTTACCATTCTTTGATCAAGTTCTAAATTTTTTGGCAGGGAAGAAATTATTCTCATTTCTAGATGGTTTTAGTAGATTTAACGAAATTGAAATTAGTCTAGAAGACCAGGATAAGACCACTTCCAATTTCTACTAGGGACATTTCTTAGAAATTTCTCCCCTTTGGTCTATGCAATTCCCCAGCCACATTCCAAAGGGAAGGACTTAGTATATTTGTTGATCTCGTTCATGATAGAGTAGATATCTATTTGGATGAATTTACACCATATGGTAACACTTTTCAAGGAGCTCTTGCCAATATTAATAAATTACTTTAGAAGTGTGAATAGATGAATCTCCCATTGAGTCATGAAAAAGTCACTTTATAATGAGTAAGGAGGTTATCCTTGGACCCTACCCATCCTCCAAAGGGATTGAGGTAGATTCCAACAAAGTAGGCATCATTAAGCATCTCCCTATCCCTCATAAAAAAAGAGGAATGTTAGAAGTTTCCTTGGTCATGTAGAGTAATACAAAAGGTTCATCTAATATTTTAGCAAAATTGCTTCCCCTCTATTTTCCCTACTGGCCAAAGACTCGAACATTTTGTTGGTCAATAAATTGTCAAAAATCCTTTAAAAGAATTAAGGAGAAAATTATATCTGCCCCTGTCCTACAAGGACCCAAATGGACTTTACCTTTTCATATTCACACTAGAGCCTCAGAAAAATCTATAGGTTAAGTAATCGAGCAACAAACAGACAAAAAACTCTATGCAATCAATTGTGTTAGCAAAAACTTATCTAATTTTGAATTAAATTGCATTGTAACTAAAAAATAGTTCCTTGATGTTGTTCATGCTCTGAATAAATTTAAACATTATGTTAATGGTTACCATTTTTTTATACATATTGACCATGTGCTTCCATTAAGTACTTAATGAACAAACTTGATGTCAATGCTAGAATTATTATATGGATTTTTTTATTGCAACAATTTGACTTAACAATCATTGATAAGCCTAGAAAGGAGAAAGTTGTTGCATATTTTTTGTCTAGGTTAACTCTTCCTACAGATGTGGGCATGGTAGATGTTCACTTCCCCAATTAGAACCTTTTTTAGATATCAACATATATTCCCTATTTTTCTAACATGACAAACTTTCTGACTATAGGAAAATTGTCTCCTCATCTATCCTATAAGGAGAGATGCAATATCAGTGGGAAAGCTCCTCTTATACATGGATCAAGGAATGTTTGTTCAAATTGGGTCTTGACTAAGTCTTAAGAAGGCATGTAAGGGAAGATAATATATAATATCGACAGACACATAAATAGAGCATACATTTGAAATAGGGGAGATAAATGGACAAGGGGCGTACTGGTGAGTGCCTTCATAAGATGTTGCCAGAGAGTCATCCTCCAAAGTTGGAATATTTTTCTCCTCATTTTTCCTTAGAATTCCTTCACCAACGAGATCCTGGCCATCTAAATTTGCTTGGGAATCTAATGCATCTAGGACGTGTGTCGATACCTTACCTTTGTTACCATGGACCAGTGTTTTGTTATTATAAAGGTGTGTTTTCTTAAATAGTGGTAGCTCACAATCCTTGACCAAGTGGCCATATTTATCACATCACCTACATTTGAATTGGATACCTTGTTAAACCAATGTATGTATTCTTTCCTCCCCAATCCCTATGGCCATGTCCTCTAGAAACCCTTCTCTAAGGTCAAATTTACCAATATGCATGCAATTGACATATTCCATGTCGACAAATAAGAAGAGTCATGTTCCAAATAAGCACCAAGGGATTTTCCAATATATTTGAATATTAGGGTATCCCAGTAATTTGGGGGAAGACCAGGTAAACATACCCAAATCGAGAGAGATTGTATCCATTCTCTCTCATTTAGCATCAAAGAGTGGGGACCATAAATTGAAAGAATTGATATTGATTCGATCTTCCATACCTTTTATTAAACCCCTTGGGAATCATCCACTTCCTTAAAGCTCAGGTGGATCCATCCTCTAGCTAGCAGAGCCACCTCCAAAGGATTGTAGACAATGTGCACGATTTCCTTGCCCAACCGTGCATTTAGGGTTCAAATTTGGAATTTTAGGCCCCTTTCCAGCCGACCAGATATTCTCAAAAAATTCCTAGACCTTCTGCATCATAACGTCTGTCGCCCAAACAAGGGATAATCAAGCTCTACGAGACCACATAACACATCGGTTGTTTTTCCTCCTACTAAATTTCTCTGACTCCACATCCTGGTTCTCAGTTCCTTCAGAGGATAATAGGGGCTCCTTCAATGTTGACCTTACTTCGTTCATTGCTTCATTATGATCTTAGTCTACCATCGGTTGAAAGATTTCCCACAAAAAATTGCTCAAGTTGGTGAGGCCAAAGATGTCGTTGGAGGGAAATGATTAGAAAGGCCTCTTAAAGTAAAAATCTTGTGTTATGTTCGATACCTTCTGAGAAAACTAAATATGTCGGAAGGTGTTATTCGCCTGGTCCAATATTTAGGGTGGATGGGGGAAAGAGCATCTGCAAAGTGTGGGTCACTTCCAAAGAACCCCAACTTAGACGGCGAACCCTGACTCCAGACCTCTAAGCTTAGACTCACCATTATTTGAAGACCCAATCCTTGTATTTCTAAGGCTATGGTTAGGGCCTCCAAACCTCCAAACGGGAACATTTTCAAATGCAAAAATTCGCCTTCGAAAAGAGTTATAAGGGTGGTGATAGAGTTGATTTGACCCTATAAGTTGTCTCCTTCTTGTGCATGGGTGAAAACTGGGGCATGCGCCTAAATTTGTGGGTAAATACTCTCTTCTAGTTCATAGTCCACATGTTCTTCCCCTCCATGTGAGTCCTCAAACTAGCGACTAACAGATCAAACACAATACTAGTTGTAGAGCCTCTGACACATCCCACTCACCTTTCAGCTGGGGGATAAAATGATAATTTCATAATTGACGAAAAGGGGCAGCTAACTTACTGATGTTGAAGACTGTGACAAGAAACGACCTTCTTCGAAATGGTGATCACGCCTACTCAGGGAGGTCTAGCTTCTTGGGACTTTAAGCCTGAAAGCCCTAGATCTTCTCGTGTCTCCATCGGACCAGCTATAGAGCCCAACCCTAAGCTAGTCCACATCATTGCTAAACATAGATATTTTTGATAATATGTTTTATTTTTAATACTCAACTAAAAACAAATATAAATATATTTTCATAAAAATGGAAAGTAATTTTCAAAATTTTATAGTTTTAAATATAACAAAGCCTTAAAATATAAACATTATATTAATTTTTTAAAATAAAATACAGTAGAAATGTTATTTTTAAAATTAATATTAACTTTTATAGCAAAAAAAATTCTTAGAAAATCATATCACATAAATTACCTTTTCGTTTTTTCAAAAGTATTATTTACTACACATACCCACTGCATACAATCTCATTATAGATGTAACTACATACAACCTATGCATAATTTCGATGAATAAAGAATTTCGATAAAATACGAGATGAAATTTAGAATTTAGTTAAGACAAAGATACATTATATATATAATATTGATGAATAATGAAGTTCAATAAAATATAAGAGGATTTCATAATGAAGAAAAATAATAATATATTTTTTCATCATATGAGATTAGTGATATATTTATATAGGCAATAATATAATTATTTTTCAAGATATGAGATTAGTGATATATTTATATAGGCAATAATAATGATTATATATAGTTATATATATATGAGAATATTGGGTGGTTGAATTTTAGTTTTTTTGCTTTTTTAGTTCATTGAATTGAGTTTATTTTACTACTTATTATGAGGGGATGTGTAAGTTTGTCTTCTTGTTCAGTGGACACATGCCTCTTTAAAATAAAAATAAATTATGCTCTAAATAAAAAAATAGAAAAATAACTTCAGTTATAATTAAAAAAATTATATTTCCCCGATCAGGGTGTGAACAGCAAAGGGCGGAGCCTAAGGTAGCTGATGGTGATTACGTGTGCAGAGGACGGCCACCACATGGTGGTCGCGTGCAACTGCTGGGAGGTAATATTTGATGTGACCTTACACACCCAATATCATTAATGGTAAGTACAAAGCGAGGGCTCCAGCTGGAACAGCTAGCTAGGATGTCAGTAAAGTCTGGGAAAAAGCGCTGACAATGCGGGGTTAAGGACGGTAAAGGTGAAATGTGACTCTTTGTCTGTCGTCTTGCTCTGAATTTGTATTTCATTATTGACAGTGCCTGTAGCGGTTCTTCCCAGATTAGGTGCCAAACTTGTTTCAAGGTGACGGCGCAGGCTCAGACGTGGTATGTATCTTCGCTCCTTTTCCCTCAGCTCCAAACTCTGTTCTTCACTCGTCTGCGGATTTTCGTCATGGTTTTCTTAGAAGATTTGTATGAATAGAGGTATGGTCGTTTCTGGTACGAACATATGCAGAGGATTCTGGAAGTTTGTTGTTTTATCTTTTTTCATTCTCAGGCTTCTGGTCCGTCTTCCTATTTTGTGCCTGCTAGTTTGTATACGTTTTTGTTCTAGCCATTTCACCCTGATATTTCTAGATTTATGGGTTATGTATTACCCTCTATGTTGGGTTTGTTGCATATCACTGATGGGCTTGCTAGTAGGTGTAATGTTGTGGTTTTGGTCTTGGGATTTAGTTGTTATGGTCTCGATGTTAGTTATCTCCCTATTCAGTTTCAGGATTGGGTTGTTGTTATGTTGCATGTATACTTATGGGGCCTGTCGGGAACCTGCATGCGAATTATTCTGGGTACCCTTTGCATGTTTTATATTTACAATTCTGTAATTTGGTTTTTCAATGGTATTTTTACCATTCAGGCCTATTACACTACGTATGATTGCTGGGACTTTGATACGGTTTCTAAACAGTGGGTTGCGCCTCAATTTTCTTGTAACCCTTTCAGAAGTTGTAATGTTGGCTCGGGTAGTATTGTTTGCTCTGGTTTACTTCTTATCTTATTCCTGGTGACTAAGTTGGGGGATGGAGTCGGTCTTCGAGCTCTGCCCTATGTGTTTTCGCTGTAGCTGACTAGTATTGTTGTTTGGATGAAAGTTTTAACATATTTGTCAGGTATCTTTAAAATGGTTAAAAGAGGAAGGAAGCCTGTCGGGGGAAAGGCAAGCAACCTTCTTCTGAATCACACCAGAAAAGAGGAAGGAAGTCTCTTCAGCAACATCTTGAACCACTGGTTCAAACTTTTATGGCATATGTCCCTAATTCTGTTCGTTCTCGTATTTATGGGTGGGAAACTGAGGTTCTTAATAACATAGATATGGAAGATGATTTAGCACTGGAGGTTATGCAGAATGTCATTACTGGCCCAGGGCACACTTGGGGTCGAACCTCTCTGTTCCAGCAATCTGTCTGCACCTACTTGTTAATCAAATGTCTGTAAGCAAAGGCAGTTATGTCCATAGCTGAGACGAAGCTCGAATCAACATTCGTTGATATCAACGAGAACATACAAGAAATTATTTTACACTAGTTGCATCAATATGCGAGGCTTGGAGGGTTGGAGAAGGAAATTAAGGCTATGCAACAGATTCACGTTGAATTACCAGAGGCTACAGCCAAAGATCCAGTGCTGATGGAATCTGAGGATGATTAAGGTCCTCTTGATACAATGTTTTCTTTATATTGTGGTTTGTCTTTTTGCATATGTTGTTTGTGTATAGGTTGTTGACTTTAGACTTGGATATTCAGTATCGACAGATATGGTATAGCCTGTTAAGACTTTCTATGTTTTGGTTGAACTATTTTGAACTTCGATGGCCAAAATACCTGGTTTCCTGCAGGCAGGTTGAGGTCTAGTTTTGTGTCTTTTGCCCGAGTTTATTAATAGAAAATAGAAGGTACCACCTAAGCTTACAATATATATATATATATATATATATATATATATATATTATATGAAAAAATATTTTTATATGATTAAAATGTTTATTTGATCCTATATATACTCTATATAGCATTCAAAATACAATTTAAACAATGAAAAATTGCATTGTATTTAAACTCCAATTAAATTTACAAGTAAAAATATTTGATCTTTCTAAACTCATGTTAAATCCTTATTTAAGATAAATCTAGGCTAATAGCTCTTGCTATTTGCCTCAAAGTTGTTGTGTTGGTGTTTCCATCAACCTTTTTCTTAGGTTCTCTCTACCACGTTTTTGAGGTTTTTTTTTGCTGTAATTTGTGAGTGATTAGGTGCTTTGTTGTGGACTATGCATTCGTCTATGTCCCTTTTTTGTTGTCATCGCTTTGCTCCAAGCCAGGGTTGTGCTTGTGGTTTTATTTAGGGTGTGCCATCGCTCTACTTTCCAGTGTCGTTGTTAGTTGTTGCTGGTGCCTGTTTGGATGTTGCCAGGATTTTTCCTGGTTTCTTTTTTTAACTATGAAAACTGCATGTTTTTGCATTGTTTTCTTGGCTTTTAGGGTGGCCTATGCCTTGATTTGTGAGGTTTTTGTAAATGTTTACTATTGTTGCTGGTGCCTGTTTGGATGTTGCCAGGATTTTTCCTGGTTTCTTTTTTTAACTATGAAAACTGCATGTTTTTGCATTGTTTTCTTGGCTTTTAGGGTGGCCTATGCCTTGATTTGTGAGGTTTTTGTAAATGTTTACTAGGGTTTTTTTTACGTGCTATGTAAAACCCTAACATGCTATGTAAGCCATATATGTGACAATAGTTTCTTGCCATGAGCTTATAGATTCTGAATGTGTGCATGAAATGTTATTGCTCAAGTGCATTCAATTTTGTTTTTCTTAATAAATAAATTATTAGTGTTTTTTTTCATATATAAATTTTAGTATTTATATACTAGTAGTTTATAGTGTGATTATTTGAAGGCTTTTACAGTAGTGTTTTCTAGTTTAATTTCTCTAAATTTCGGCAGGAATGCTGGAATTTATTGAAAATAGAAGTTTGATGGGTAACCTTGCACAATCAAAGTGCCTTAGAGGGTTTTTAGAATGCTGAATCCATATAGTCAAAAAAACCAGTTTAAATAACAGAAGAGATTTTACCTCAATTTTTTTCACCAAGTTCCAGCACAAACTCCAAAAAATAGCATTAAAAACAACTCCATTTATATATATATTTAAAAAAATTTAAAACAATTTCAAAATTATAAATAATATATTTATAATAAATAATACTTTTTATATCTATTTTAATTTATTGAAATATAATAACATCTTTTCAAACACTTAAAATGACATCCATTCATACACAAAATACAATGAAAAAAATAATATATTATAATAATTATACATTTAATATAAACAAACTATTAAAATATTCATGATTGAAAGTAACATATAATGGACACAGATAATATCACTACACAGAAGACCATCCCACTACCTTAACACTTCATTTAATTTTGGAGACCCTATTTTTTGATATTATACTCACTAAATGTATTTTGCATATAAATTTTGAACACACACAGAATATCATGGTTATGATCCTCGGTAAGCCACATATAGGCCCTTACTGTACATAGCCCATATCATTTGTTTTTTACTTTTATCTTACTTTGGTCTTGCAGCCACACTGTTATTTTTGAGGCAATGTTTTTCGAGCCCTACTTGCAATTTTATGCTGTATCGGTATAAATGAAGTAGATTGATAGAAATATGCACTGGCACATAATATAAATCAGATTTTTTTCTCAGTCATATTTAATTGATCATTGATAAAAAAACCTGTGTTTTTTTGGTAAGATTTGTGGGTTCAAATCCAGAAATAGAACTTCAAGTCAGTGCACTGAGATAGGTTGAGATGGGTCTTTTATCTAGCCAAATGTGTCTTAGATATAAAATTTTCTATTTCATTTTATTTATAAAAAATTCAAATGGATCCTTGTGAACCAAAAAAATTCTCATACAACAAATTTAATCATGAGTAACTTTGCTATAGAGTTTTGCATGTACAATTGCATGTGATCCCTTTCCTTTTCAAAATTTAAATTATTTGCTTCACAATGTTTTCATCTTGAATATCGCACAGTAAAACGGAATCAGTGGGTTCAGGCTTTGAGTGATTGGCACTCTGAATATTCTCTCTCATCCTTGAGAAAGCCAACCAAGCAGTGAGGAACAGGTGAAAGGGTGACAGTAACTCAGAAAAGCTGCCCTTCAGCAGATGAAATGGTTTGTCTGGATGTGACTTCCTGCCAACATCACATTGATAATCAGGTCAAAGTACATGTCCGACCCTGCGAAGTCCCCCTAACAGCGGCCACCATTGACACACTAACGAAACAATTCCAATTCCTGTCATTGCCAACACTGCATCTACTGGCCTACCTAACCTAAATTACAACACTGTTAACCGAACTTTTCGCTGTAAATCTGAGAGGTATACTTACCCTAGGGCGCGATTACTTAGACCTTGCCCTTACCAGAATCATTGCAACCTCACTCAAAGGTACGAGGCAGTACAACCATCTCACTGATTGTCACTGATTGAATGTTTAATGTTTAATGATGGCACAGTGGATAAAATGGTTTTTTCTAAGTTCAGAATACAATGGTTTTTTCTAAATTGATAAATTATTTTTGAATGTATAAATAGTTGAGTCCTAAAATTATTTAGGAATTTTTTTATTAAATTATTAAAAATATAAAGATAATATTAAAAATATTTAAGTATCAGGGGTTTTATAGTGCATTATATTAGATATCAATTTTTTGAGATTCAATTGGGTTAAATAAGTCATTCAACTATTCTCATGATTTTTTAAAAGCTTCAATCATCACCAGTAACCATGGCTTTTTCCAGCCCACTTAGCTTGCTACCTCATTTGCAAAACCTTAGCAAGTATTGTGCCTCATGAACCATTCAAGTAGAGTTTCCTTTACTCATTGTATTTAAGTATTGAGGGTTTCGGGAGTGCTAAGTCATTCAACTATGACCATTTCCATGAGAGGTAGTTGTAAGTGACTAATTTCTCATGATTTTTGAATAGTCTACTTGACACTTATTACTTTTAACTTTAAAGATAAGTTGTGGGATGATAAGGAATTAGAAAGAAAAATGAAACTAAGATATTAGAAGGTGGTGATCAACCCCAATTTTAGTAATCAAAATTATCTTTCTATCTCGACTAGAGCTAAAAAAAAAATGAACATTGCCAAGATAAGAACTAATTCTCATGAGTTTCAAAGTGAAACCAGGCATTGGTCAATTCCTAAAACACCTTGAGACTAAAGAGTCTGTCACCTTTATAAGGAGGTCATCAACCCTACTCTAGAAGATCAAAAGTGTGTCTCTGTTTTAACTAGCTCAAGGAAAAAAATTAATATAGCCAAGATAAGAACGAACTCTCATGAGCTCCATAGTGAAACAAGTAGTTGGGCGGCTCCTAAAACACCATGGGTGGACCATGGGTGAGAATATGAACATTGAGGATGAAAATCACTTACTCTTAGAGTGCCCTCGATAAGCCCACATTAGATCTAAATAATTTGTTTCTTTAGGTGCAGACTTTAACCATCATCATCATCAATATTAAGAGGGTTGAAGATAAAAAACACTTTCTCTTGGACTCACGAGTTTTTACTCACATCTTTTCTAATTTTCAAAAATTTTGCCATACTACCAACATTTGAGAGTGTAAACTTATGTGATCCAAAATTCATTTTCAAATAAATTCTTAAGGGAAATCACATCATCATAGTTCATAGAGTCAAGACGCGTTTAGAGCGTTTCGAACTATCAAATATAATTCATCATGAAGAGAATGATGATTCGATGATCAATACCATCAATAAATAATGCAGAGAAAATAATAGTCAACCAAAATCAATAATAATAATAATAATAATAATAAACGACTCTCTATAAAAATAATAATAATAAACAACTCTATGATGTGATTCTCCTGAAAAAATTATTTGAAATTACTAAATTAAATGATCTCAAAACATTTTTTTTTTTTTCAATCCTAAAAACAAAATATTAAAAAATCTCAGCTAATCTCTTTTTTAAAATCCAATAACCATGTTGAAACTAATCATCATAATTCAAAAACCATATTGTGCATCATAGTAATTCTTATTTCTATTTGATAAAAAAACAAAAAAAACCATTTTACCTATGGATTATTTTGCACTTTTTGTATGATGAGAAACCTATCTTATTCTGAGCGTTGATTTGCTGTGACTCTAAATGTAGCAGAACCCATGTTGAGCATGGCCACCTTCCCATGCAATTCCAGCGTTTTAATTTTCACATGGGCGAGACAATTTTGCTTGTGACTGTCCACACCCACTTGTTTGTTCTGATCATTCCCTTAAAACAAGCAGATCCGAGACAACCAGATCGAGAAGCAGCCGGCCCGGTCAGTTGTATGTACTATAATGAAACACTTGAAAAGTACAATCATGGCTTCCAGGTTGTCCCTTCTCCGTTGAAGGACAAGACTGTAAGTCTTATAAAGAAATACATCTCCAGGGATATATGCTTTCCTATAAGCTTGGTTGAAAGTGATTACAGGTCTGTTTAAGTACTTTGAACTTATTTTGATGGCAGATTTTGGTACTTTAGTGCTGTTTGTTAGATTTATAAATATATAGTCAGGATTCTCGTATAATTTTGTAATTGAGAAAGTTTTTTCTAAATGTTTATGTTTAGTCTGTCAAAATTTTAGATTCAAATTTTATGAAAAAGTGAAAAATGATAGTCAACTGTTTAGATAAAAATTGTCAAAAAAATATTCAACATTTTCTAGAGATATATGTTTTCATATAAACTTGGTTGAAAGTGATTACAGGTGTGTTTAAGTACGTTGAACTTATTTTGATTATAGATTTTGGTACCTTAGTGTTTTCTGTCAGATTTATAAATATATAGTCAGGATTCTGGTATAATTTTGTAATTGAGATATTTTTTTTCTAAATATTTGTGTCTAATTTGTCACAATCTTAGAGTGATTACAGGTGTGTTTAAGTAAGTTGAATTTATTTTGATTGCAGATTTTTGGTATTGTAGTTGTGTCTGTCAGATTTATAAATATATAGTCAGGATTTTAGTATAATTTTGTAATTGAGATATTTTTTTCTAAATATTTGTATCTAGTTTGTCAAAATCTTAGATTCAAATTTTATGAAAGAGGTGAAAAGTGACAGTCAATTGTTTAGATAAATATTGTCAAAAAAATATTCAACATTTATTCAATGTTGAATGACAACATTACTCCACCACTTAAATTAAACTCAAATTTTAGCAAAAAAAATTATTACTTAATTTCAAATAAAAATTTGTGAATAAGTTATCACTTACTAAATAATTACTGAAGCTTTTTCAGTATTTAATTAAATCTATTTATAATGGGGAATCACATTTATACTTATCTAAAATCCAAAAGCTATTTTAATTTAAATTTTTTATAACCTTAGTTTTCGTGGAACTTCCTATTATCAAAATAAAAACATTTAAAAAAACATCACTTTCTGAAAATAATAATGTTAAAAAAATTTCAAATGTTTAATAAATTTAATTATATATAATAAATTTAATTATAATGACTAATCACAAATCTTATTTGCTCTAATTCTAAAACTTTTTTTTAATTTTATCTTTTTATAACTTTGGTTCTTCCGTCTTACCATAACTTTTTATCATCAAAATAAAAACAATTTTCCAGTCTCACAAGTAATTTTATTATTTCAAAAACATTTTTCCAAAAAAATAAAAAATCATCAATTTTTTAAAAAATTAATGTTTTGAAAGCTTTTCAAATATTTAATAAATTTAATTATAGTTATAATGGATTATCACAATTCTTAAACTAAATTTAAAAACTCTTTTAATTTAGTTTTTCATAAATTTAGTTTTTTTAACTTAACATAATTTTTTATCACCCACCAATGATGGGTGTACTGTTAAGTCACTTCATAATGTGAAGGTCACTGGTTCCAAACTAGGTAGGCAAAAATCCAGCCATGTAAAAAGTTGGTGCAATCTTACCCTAGGTCAAACAAAACTTAGATAACTTAGTACTACTCTTTTTCAAATTCTTTAATCAAATACGTCAAGAGAAAAAACTTCATTTATCCACTTACATGATGGATATGACTTTTGCTAGAATAAACAGTATGGTCAATAATAATAATAATAAAACCACTGATTAAATATAAGAAATACCTCAAATAAGATCATATCTTGCTGCTACCTTTACTCCAAGAAAAGAAAGATGAGTGACTATTCCTAAATGTGTCCATTTCTATTTTTTTGTTATGGCCCAGGTTCCACATTATATCATAATTTCCAGCTTTCAATAAATTGTCACCTTTCATTTTTTTTTTCTTTATAGGCTGAATAGTAACATGGTTGAAAAACACTCTCAAACATTTCACTTCTTCCCATTTCACTTCTTCCTTGATAAAATTTAGAAACACATTGTGAATTTCAAAATCAAAAATATCGTTAATTCCTTTTTCATTTGCTAATAACAATACTAATTTTAGTACCATTAATTTTCCCTAATTATTTAATTCCTACTCCAATCCTATATTAAACTTAATAAAATGATTATCGACAAAGAATAAAATCCACTCCCTCCACATATTATCAATACACACTTTATCAACTAAATATATTTTTTTCCAAAAATTTTAAAAATAAAAAATAAAAAATCCCAACCATCTCTTCCAAACCTACTTAAAATTTCATTTTAAAAGACAATTTCATTTCTCTTAAAAACTATTCAATCTGCCTTAAAAAATGGATTATCCCCAAAAAACAATTTTAATCCCACTTTAAAATTATTTAATTAACATTGAAAAAAGTCCCAGATATTGAGTCCTTATACTACCTGAGATCCCCAATAGCCAAATGTGAAAATCAATCCTGAAACTGTACACCACCAAGGTTTTAATGTCTCTCTACAGTACAAGGATTTGGATTTGATAAGCACTGCTGTAAGACAGCACAGACGTAGGTAACTCGTGAGTGAGTACTAAGGCAAATGAGTTGGCCCATCAATCTGTTGCACTGACAGAAACTGATCTGATTACTATCAGCCCTCTAATGAATGTAGACAGAGGACAAGATCGAGCCTTATGGTGTGGGATTTAATCAAAATGCACCCTTTTAGATTGGTGATTTGGTCCATTTTTTTATTGGCAGTGGCGTACATGGAATTTAATTTTCTTGGTGTGGGTTTGAACTTTGGTGAGAGTAGTTGGAATTTTTTATTTTGCTTCAACCACAAACCATTGTACTTGGTTTAATAAAATGCATTAGTTTAAAAGGTGAGTTTTCTGTGAACAGTGTTTGGATGGATTTTTTATTAAAAAAATTGAGAGCAGAAATATTATAATAGTATTTCATTTAAAAAAAAAAAATTAAGTATTTTGAAAAATTTAGAAACTATTTTCATGAGTGCTTGGGAGTGGGTGTTTCTTTATTGTCAGTTTAGACTAAAGTACTGTCAGTTCAGATTAAAGTGTTTGTTGTTTTTTTTTTTTTTTATTTGGTATATGGTATAAACAGTTTAACGATGATGGCAAGAAGTTGACAAAAGGTTAAATATCATTTGAATATAGTTTCTATTATAATTGGGGCATTGCATAGGCTCCTATCAATTCAATGATCAAGAAACAAGTACAGACAATGTTCAACACCATTTGAATATAGAAGGTTCCATAGGGAGGTATACAAGCACTATGAAAGAAAAAGTTTCTATCAAATTGGAAAAGTTGGAGGAAAAAATTAATAGTATAGACCCCAAGCTAATCATTCTAGCCAAAAGATCAACCAACATCTATTTCTCCTTGGATGAGGGTATCTACCAGCCACCACATATATCTGGAGATTCTGCTTAATAGTTGTTATAACTCAATGGTTTTTTAGCTTGCAACACTAGTAGTCTTTTTTGTCTTCTTATATTGCATTACTAGTCAATTTTTATAAAATTCTATTTACAGAATGCTCTATAATGTTATTGATCTGATTTCCCTTAGAATAGACCAATATATAATAAAAAAATTCTATGTAATTCCCATTTAACTAAATATGAAGTGCCTAATTTCAAAAAATAAACAAATAAATCTGAAACTAAATCTATTTTTTAATAAAAAGGTCCAATTTAAATAATAAAACATTGTAAATTATTAAGAATAATATCATACACTAAAAAAACTAAAAAAAATCTTCCAATCCCAAATATACTTGAATTTATTGAATTTTTTATTTAATTATTTCAAATTATTTTATTACGGATATTTTTTAGTAATTTAATTTCTAATAAAATTTATCATTAAGTTAATAAATTATAAATTTTAATAATATAAAATCAAATTGTATAAGTTTTAAAAATAATATATATAATTTAATCAAAGAAAATATTTCAATATTTTATTAAATCTAATTTTTTTGTTATTTTAGAAAAATACAAAAAATCATACATTTTTTATTTTTAATAGTATATTCAATTTAATCATTTATTTTTATTGGAATTTTATTATTTATTTTTTTGGTAAAATGGAAACAATTTATATTAATATAAAAAAGAGAATTACATCACCAATATCCAGGAAAGCTAAAGCATTAATACCACAATATATCTCTTCAAGAAAACCCAAGAAATGGACACATATTTTTCAACCACTAAAATATAGTAATAATATCATATAAGGGACAATAGAAACATGAGCCACATGGGCAACAAGGACAATGGAACAACATAGCGGTAAAGCCAAGTGCCACAACACATATCATGAGGTAGAGAAGACATAGGGTTGGAGTAAAGGTAGCAGAGTATGTGAGATAGATGGAAAGGGCACATATGGAACCATGTAACCATAGAAAGAAAATTACCAATGCCCACAAAAGGCATAGGACCTGCAAATAAAAGAATGTGAACAACCACATAGAACTTGCAAATACTAAGAAGATATAATAACAAAACACCATGGATAGATAACCTCCAAACCAACATGCATGTGGGTAACACAAGCCAAGATCGACCCATATCCACCATGAATGAACATATAGTCACTAAATAATGCAACATAGAACCCTCCACTCTCCCAAAAAATAAGGCCCAAGATCAAAAATCCCTCCAATAGAGTGCAAAACAACCTATAGCTACACTAAAATTGAAAAAAAGCAAAACTCAACACCATAAGAGTCACTTGTGATCTAAAGAATCGATAGTGCCATCATAAATCACAACTGGTACTATCCATGGAGAGGGTCAGATCCACTCGTGGGTTTGTTAAATCACCAGATATCATAAAGCAAATAGCCCTCCACATGACCCAAACTAGCATCAATGTTGTTGACACTAAAATGATGGTTCCTCAAAATACCCTTAAAATCTTCAATATTGAAGAAAACATTGTAGTTATTAACTTGCTTATCCTTAAAAGCAACTTAAGTGTTGTATCCAACTATTGATGTAGAGAGAGGGAGTAAAGAAAAATGAGTTTCTTCTTCCCAAAAGGAACCAAATTGGGAAGCCATTTGAGTTACCCACAATTTCTCAATGAGAAGAATATTTACGTTCCATATTTTCTTGAGCTTCTAAAAAGAGAAATTCCCAGCCAACTTCAAGGGACACAAAATCAAACAAAGTGGCCAAAGAGTCTCATTTTTTTTAAATATATTTTTTACCTTTTTTTCAAGGAATTTTCTATTTTAGGTTCATATTAGAATTTTAGCTTTGGATAAATGATTAGTTTTCATATTTCTCTCTCAATAAAAATGTTGAAGTGCTCGATAATTGAAAAACATTCTCAAACTTTTAAACCAAGACAAATGTGGTTGTGTAAAGACACTTTTGTTGAAGTTTAGTTGTGTCTAAAGACGCTCTTGTTGGGATCCTAATGGCCAAAGACAAATTTAACTGCAGTATTTCCCCCTTTAAATAAGATATCTTCCACATGAATACCATGAGAACCTACGGTCAATTTACAAGTTTATGAGAACCCCATATTCATGTGGAATATAACTATTTAAATGTGGAAAGTCTACAAGAAAATTTGTCCTCTTGGCCATTGGGATGCCAGCAGCATTGTAGTTAGACATCATCATTTATCAAGATTTTGTGATTCCAACAACTAGAGCCTTTCTACGTTTAAATAGAACTGTAGTTAGACATCATCATTTATGGAGATTTTGTGATTCCAACAACTATAGTCTTTCCTCATTTAAATAGGTCATATTCCACATGAATACCATGAGTCAATACCAAGGGTTCTCCTAATAAGTTGACCAAGTTAAGTTTACCTTAACTACCATAACACTTCATTTATATAACAATTTGATTTAGCTTTTACCCAATGAGATGAAAATCGCCAAATAATTCCAAATTGTTAATACTTTTTCAAATTCCCAATAATACTAGTTTTAATACCAGCAATTTTACATAATTATTCATCCCTCTTACAATTCTATCATAAAGTTAACCATATAGAGAGCTAGTTGTCCTCTAACTGTTCTAAGTTTTAGAGGTTTTCAAAATATATATTTTTAGTCAAATTTGTTTAAAATCCAGTAAGAATTTGTTGGATTCAGAAATTTGATATGTAAACTCTACACTAGCCAAGTACCCAAAAAATTGTTAGACTCCTAATTTCATTGTTACATTAAAAAAAAACTAATTTTAAATAACCAAAAGCATAATCTAACCCAAAAAAAAAAGCAAAATTTGTGTTTTAAATAATTGAACAACGCATATATATATATATATATATATATATATATATATATAATCAATCTTGCTTATCTTACTTAGTTTCAAATATTGTACACTGAACATATAATTTTGGGGATTTTCAATAAGCGACTATTATTTCCCAAATTATAGCTTCATTACTGCGGTTGGACAATATATGCCCACAGTCAAATTTAAATCTAAGAATGAGCATATACTGTCCAACCTTATTAAATAGACAATAGCCTATGTATCACCTCTTCAATATCCTCATTCCATCTGTTTTCTCTGCCGGATTCCGGCAAAGATGGCCAGAAAAAGTGCATTTCACATTGAATGTGGGGTCTCCAACAGTAAGGGCGCAAGGTGCTGTCGCCTGCTTTACAGGCAGCTAAATACTTTGGGATTCCCACATGAACTAGTCGCTGCCCCAATACCAGACGCTACCCAACAGGCTAAAAGACGCGTAATGACGTGAAAGTCGAGATCAAACAACTGAACATGAGCTTCTCTGAGCTCTACGATGTTTAGACATGTGATTCATTCATCATTCTTCTCGATCCTACGGTCAAAAAGACTATCCCAGCTGCCTTCCCTTTCAGCAAAGAAATTGGTTCCATTTTCACTTACACTGACTGGCTATATCTACAGCTACAGGGTGATGGATAGCTGGCACTCAAAATCATTCTATGTATTGGGAAAATTCTGGTTGGAATAAGGTAAAAAAATGGGGTATAGTTTTAGTATGATTCAAGTTTTTATCAGGGAGTGGAGTTGCCCTCAGGTAGAAAAAGAGTGAAAAGAGGGTTGTTTTTTTTTATATGATTGAGTTGGGGTTAGGGTTAGTTTTAATGTTGATGGAAAAAATATAATTAGGATGTTATCATCTGAATGGTTAGAAGAGACTATGTACCTTATTACTATCTGCTTTGTAAGATAATAATGAGGATTGTGCAGGACTCAGTAGAGATTACACATCTCATAATAATTGACTCCATACTTTATCTCTATAAAATTTGAGCCTGAGATTTATTAAAAAAACCATTAATTTACAAATACAAATTATTTACAAATTGTTAAAAAAAAACCAACACATACAAATTAACTAATTTACAAATTGTTAAAAAAAAACCAACACATACAAATTAACTAATTTACGCATTGTTACATTAATACATGAATGAAAGAAACGAGAACGAGAATCATTGTTACAGTAATACATGAATGAAAGAAACAAGAAGGAATCTTATAATTGATTCTTTGACTATAAAGCTCGTGACAGAATACTGAAGTCTCACTTTCACTCATTTTCCTCTGAAATTCAATGATTCCATGATAATAATAACTTGACACAAAGAAGTTTACCAGATTTCATTTTCCAGTGAATGCCCTTGTCAAGCTCTATATATACCGTGCAAGATTCTATTCAGCTGTTTTGGAGCGCACTTGGGTAGCCTTTCGTTCACATTAGGTGTGACTGTTTCTTTGGATCAGGTGACTTATGCGTTATCATATTACTGTATCAGGACTTGACAAGGCAGTATAGTGCCCTGATTTATGTGCAGTGCCGATTGGAAAAGGGAGCCCAAGAATTAATATGATATAGGCCAGGTCTTTGTATAGCTGGCTGCAAGCTATTCCTTCCCACTGCTTGGCAAGTTCCCAGTGGTTGTTGAGAGTTTACCTCAACTGGCATTGACAGACTGAATGCTATGTACACAGAGGAACGGATGCTTAACTTAGAAGTTTTGCCTGTTCAAAAACAGTGAGCAGAGAGATCTGTGGAAATGTAAAGAAAAATTCTTTCTTGGGTCTGGGTACATGTTGTCTTCTTGCATTTAGGATGTAGCTTGTGATTATCGTTATGAAGCAGTACAGCATGGACTTTAAGAGAGTACTGATATTTAAAGACTTCTGAGCCTGTGCATACTATGTTTATATATGGCCCTAATTGTTCACAGAGAAGAAAAAGCTCTGGAAATGAAGGCAATTGTATTTGAATCTGCCTGACAGATAGCAGCATTGTAGTACTATGATTGTGAAGGTAAGGGAAACTGGTGATCCACAGAGTTAAAGGGGGCATCTGCCATTGATAACGTTGGGATTTTAATGGAGAATTTTTCTTAGCCTAGAAACCCAAGAAGAGCCTTATATATCTTGAGGACTATTCAATAAGATACCTCCGTATAAGCAGGTATATGACCAAAGATGGAGCTCATTCTTCGATCAGGATTGAAGAAGAGAAGATCTAAATTAAGACAGTTGTTTGTTCTCTGCCTTGCAGTATTGCTATCTTCTGCTTCCCTTGTTCTATTCTTTGTGGATGGAGGTTCCTCGTACAATATAGGTGAGCTGCATCATACGATTGTGCAGTGTGAAAATATTTTATACCAATTAGGTTTACAGAATTCAACTGTTACACTGGACTAACACACCTTTCCATGAATGACTGAAACCAAAACAGTGGATGCAAGAGAAGAATTTGCATCATTTTAAAGTAGAGTTAGGTGGCTGACATTCAAACGAAGAAATGATGTAGCATACCCAAAAAATATCATTTGTTATTGAAGTATCATGTTTGTTCGGCTGTTTAAATTTCTTCACTCATATTAACCACCATTTTGGAGCCATTAAAACCCTGAATTATTTGTAAGAGTTCATCAGGGTGCAAAATTGCAAATGTCAGTTTTGGAAATTTATTTTGCAGAATTGCAAATGTCAGTTTTGGATTATTTCTTTCTTGTTCTTTTATGGATAAAGTGCTTGAAATCTCCCAACGCAGGCTGACTTTATTCTCTAATAATGATATGCAATAAATCAAATTTTGCATTTCTGTTATTCCTTATCCATCGCAATTTGAGTGCAAGGGAACGTTGGTTATCAAGCAGATACAATGTACATATTTGGTTATTTTGTTTGGAATTTGGTAAAACAAAGTTCATGGTTTCTATATAGGCCTGTTTCAAAAAAATAACTGAAAATTTTGGGCCAATTTGGGTACCCAGGATCAATAAACATAGGTAAAACCATATACTAAATCATAATCCTTGGGTTGATGTGGATACCCAATATTCTTAAACATGGTGAAACCATGTACTAAACCATAATACAAAAAATTCTGTGATTCAACCCCATTCTCACTTTAGAAGTCAAGGCCAAAAATTGCTGTTTTTTGTCTGCTGTTTAACCTACTCCATGCAGGAGCAGTTGACGTCCATGGGCTGGTATATCTAATGTTTGCTCTGCAGGAACTCGGAGATAATGACTGGCATATTGGTCTTATGGAACACAGCTCACAAATTCCAGATTAATACTGACTCGTTTGCCTTTGGAATCGAAATAGGCAAAACAGACATGACATTCGCAGATGGCTTTGATTAAATTCATTATAGTTTTTGCTTAAAACTTTTGAAATGTCTCTCCCAGAATTTTACTCATTAAATCTGGCTTAACCTGCTTTCATTGAAAGCTTCATTTGTCCCTGATGAGCTTCATTTGTCTCTGATGAGAAGTGGACCATGTAGTTTTTCACACACATGCCACAGTACTTTTCAAAAACTACAACATATGATATAAACTCACAATAGTTAAGTTAATGTTAAGATATTATATAGAATCACCCATCATAGATCAGCACAATGTCAGAGTCTACAAGTACAGGGAGGTTATCATAAATCCTTATCAACAACATGCCTGGATTCTCTTAGTGTAATTATTTCTTTTTATTGATACAAGCTATTGTTTTTGTGAAAACTAAGTTGGCAAAGCAAGTTGCAGTGAGGACCTCAAATGGCAATCATGAATTACATGTTGCAGTGAGGACCTCAACTGGCAATCACAAACAACATGTGCAGACACAAAGATAGACTGCTTCAATGACTCTGGATTTTACATTTTTTTTCAGATTTCTCAACTCGTCTGGCGCCTCCAAACAATGAAGATGCTGCAAGAATATTACAGGTATCTTTGATTTCTTGAAAAGCTTTGTGATTTTGTTGCAGAATAAGTATTGATGTCTCTATTTTTATCCAGAATGGCCTTAGTATATAAGAGAAAGTGTTTGAATTAGAAAATTTGCATTGTGGATTGCCCTCACAAATAATATCGAGCACTACCCATATTAGCAACTTACAATTGCAACCCAGTCTTTTATTAATTATCTGAATATACTCAGATGCAATTGACACTGTAAACAAATTTTCAACAATGGCAATATTGCAGATCAGGAACCCAATTCGTTATGTTGATGAAGCAGTGCCCGAGCAGATGAAATTTATCAGTGGAAGACGGTATCTTGGGGGTCGGCCAGGATCCTTCCCACCGATGTGCAGTTCCAAATGTGCTCATTGTACTCCTTGCAAGCCAGTGCATGTTCCAGTAAAACCAGGGCCACCAAGAACTGTTCCAACTGAATACTATCCCGAGGCTTGGAGGTGCAAATGCGGTAATAAACTATACATGCCCTGACCATTAAATGCAACACAGAGATTGTTGCCTCTAATATATTCAACATATCTGTATGTCTTTGTTTATATGGCTGAGCAGGTTTCCTATACTACACAGTTCTGAAAGAAAATTCTTCATGTTCAGACATTGTAACGTATGCAATGTATTCTTGGGGTGCAAGGGAACAATAGGAATTAGGATTTTTATGGGGGAATAACACCATATTTCTTGGCTTCCCCAAACCTGTTCTTAACCATTATTTAGGCTATAAATTCAACCATGCAACAGATATTGCACAGATTGAGCTTCCATTGTACAGAAAAATGACTTTGTTCTACTCTGCGTATGTTTATAATGGCCTGACTTAACATGTTTCCAATGTGTGTTGCTGTCTATGCATGCTATGACATTGACATAATTTAGTTTTTATTATTATTTAAGGTTGTTCATAACTGTTTTAGTTGTAGAAAAATCTGAAAATTTTCGATAGGTATTGGTTATTTATTTATAATAATGAGATATTATAATAAAAAATAATAGGTAAAAGTGTTGTTCATGGGCTTTAGAATAAATTGTGATGGGTGTATTGTTAAGTAGTTGATGTGAAGGTAACTAGTGGAAACTCAGTGGGACTGAGCTGGTTACTGGGTAAAACTGAAATTTTATGGGATTGGGTTGGTGTGGGTTAGGCTGAGTGTGATCTCCGTGTGATTTTGAAGACTTAGATATTCTTGGGTCGAGGTTTCTCAAGTCAAAAGTTAAATACATAGTCATCTCTCGATAAAAACTTAATCCAAAAAAATGTTAAAATAATATTTTGAATTTTATTTAATTTAAAATTAATATGTATATGAAAATATTTTATAGAGTTTGTTAATGTCATGATAAAAAAAAATAGAACCTTATTAAAATGAAATGGAAAATTGTGTAATGGTAAGATTATAAAAATAGTTTGTTCAATAAAGGGAAACAAGTCAATTTTGATAAAAAGAAACAGAATTTTATTAGAATATATAAAAAAAATTACTGATTGATGTGATAATTTTAAAAATATTGAGAGTAATGTTTTATCAATCTTATTTAGTTTTATTTGTTATATATTTAAAAATATTTTTAAAGTATTGTACTTTTAATTGATGGTTATAAAGAAAATAGAAGGTTTTATTAAGTTTGAAAAAAATAGTAGTGATCATGGAGGATTGTTTTGAGGTATAGATTTTTATTTTTATTTTTGAAAAGAATGTATGTATTTAATTGATAAAAATAGTTATTAAAATTTATTTAGCTTTAAAGAACTTATACAATATAAATAGATGATGTTGTTGTAAGTTAGTGAAAAATATGTATTGGTTACTAGCAAATTTTTATACCAAGAATATATTAAGTAAACACAATCACATATATAAAGAGAGAATACTGAGAGAACAAAAGTAGTGGTAGACAAGCAAAAACACCTCTCCTTAATCCACAATAATCATCTTTCTTACATTCTCATGAGATAATTGTATTCATATTAGATTCTTGAAAGTTACAATTGATGTAACTACCTAAATTAACAATTAAAGTCAACATCCCTTGAAATCAACTCGACTAATCAAAACAGATTCAATTCCCAGTCAACCTGACTTACATACTAACTTAAGAGCCTAATCAGCTTGCTCGACTTGCGGGATCAGTTGACTAAGTTGACCAGCCCCTCCAACATATTCCCCGCCCTTAGTTCCTTCTTCATCTTGAAGAAGGGGAGATTTACAATTTCTTACATATGCAAAATTGAGAATAAGAATACAAGAATAAGAAGAATATGTTGATAAAGAATGATGCATCAAGGAGTTGTAATTGTCAGAAACTAGTATTTTTTATGTCAGGGTTGTTATTGGTGTCAAACTAGTCGGTTGATCCAATGTTTGTGCTTCTATCCAATGGTGCAGAGGCACATATTTTTCCATAGGCTTGATGCCTCTTATTTCTTTCTCTACACGTGATCAACTTGATCCTTCTACCTCAATCTTAGTCATGGCTAATTAACTTGGGTGAGACTGCAATGCACTCAGAAACACTTTCCTAAAAAATTGACTCTTCAGTTGAGGAGGTGAAGGCTCTTGCATTTCCAATGTAGTTTGAGATTCTACAAATGTTATTTTGTGTGTGGTCGAGGATAATCTTTACAGTTGTTGATCAAAGGTATTCCATTTTCTAATTGAATATTGCACCTAAGCTTCAAGATATTTCATCTATGTAATATTTTTAGTTTTTCAGACAAGGAGTTGTTTTGGAACACTTGAGAATTGGTTTTTATTTTGATGCCTTGTACCTACTATCAGATTTTCTCTAGATGGCCAGAAGTATTATTTTCCTCTACTTGTGCCTTCTTTCCTTCTCTGAGCCATTCATTGTCTTTCCTCTCACACTAACTTGGTCTCCAGGCTCTTCTCTTGTTGTGTATGTATGTCAAATGTTGTTGTTGCTATCCATTCCAATGTGGAGCACCTTGTTGAAAAGTGTAACTAGGTCGGTCTTCATGTTGACTATGTATTTATGTACTTATGAAAAGAATAATTCAAAATAATAAAATGTATTTTTGTTGTACTTGTTTCATGGGTTTCATGAGCAAGATTTATTAAGTAGATAGAATTCTTATTGATATCTATTAGGTTTGTGTGTTTTATGTATAAAATGTAATTAAGTGTCACGTTCATGAAGGATCTAGTCTAGCAAATATATGCTCCAAGACCTTGTGGAAGAAGAACACCTAACAGCCCTCAAACTATGCTAGAAGACTAGCTCTACACACAAGAGGAAGACAGCTACATAAACGTTGGACTTAACTCACACATGTCAGCCTAAATTACAGCAAGGAAGTCGACTCCATAACTGAATGAGTGGTCGGCTTAGGGGCTAGAACAGTGCCCTATAAATACACTTGTTCTACGGCCATTTGAGGACATATTTTGTGGATAGTTCTGAGGTGGATTGTGGATAAAAGAACAGAAGGAAGTGTGAAGTTTCAGTGCGGATTTTAGGCAGGATCAAGCTCAGAGATCAAGGGAAATTAAGTGTGTTATATAAAGACAGTTTGTGGATTGTTTAAAGAAGCTTCAATGCGGTTCTATGGGAAGGTTGTTCAGCGTGGAGTTTGGAGAATTTTAGGACTAATTGATTGTTATATGACGGTGATGTTGTGTGGATCATTCTATGTAGAAAATGCGGATATCTAAGGTACAACAACTTCGAATTCCAGAGGTACAATAAGTGCAGACTTTAGGGTGTCAACTGTGGATTTGTTTCAGTTATATCAGTCAAGGAAGATTTTTCTAAAGTTTGGACAGAGATCATAAGAAGAAAGGTAGCCTTAAAAGTAGGGGAAAGTGAGGAAGGTAAATTTGAGATTTACCTTCCAAACTATAGAACAGTGCCGATTGGTGAGGAAGAAAAGAATCAAGTTTGAAGAAGCTATATCAAGGTCTTGAAAGCATATCTAGGTCAAGGGTCTGAGTCTTGGTCATGGTACTTTTCATTTGAATATCTATAAGAAATATTTTTTGCAGGTTTTCCTCTCCAAGAGGGAGAGGTTTTTCCCTAGCTCTAGGAGCCTAAGTTTGTGTCTTATTTATTTTGATAATTGACTTGACGAAAGACTAAACAAGATAACGAAGAAAATACATAAGCAAGCTCACAAGTAATTATCAAGAAGAGAATCTATATTAATCTCCAACCCTCTAAATTTTCAACATGGAATCAGAGCTAAGGTGTTGAACTCAAGGGTTGCTTGACAAAGAGACACTCCAGGAAGCAAAAATCAAATTTTGGGTGAAGAGTCAAATCAGTTTGCAAGAAAGACTCTCAAACTCTTCAAAGGATCATCCCTTCAAGAAAATAATCTTTGCCATCAAATATTCTACATTCAATATAGTGGCAGAACAGGACGCCATCTTTTGAAGACATCCTTTACCATCAAGGATCCAAGATCTCCTAGATTGAAGAATTATATCTTACAATAAGTTCCTAACCTCGTCGTCGTCATCAAGGAAGCCGGTGAAGGAGAAAGTCACTCTCTCAAGTAAGTATCTATGACTTTATCTAAATCTGTCAAAATGACTTATTGTATAGAGAGCAACAAATTGTTTGGGTCATCAAACTTCAATGCATGGAAGAAAAAAACAGATCTGAAGCTAATTGAAAATGAATTTATGAGCTTCATAGAAGGATCTACAATTCAACCTCCAAAAGTAGACATTCTAGCATATATCAAATACATGCAAGGAAACATAAGAGCCTGAAGGATTCTTATAGAATCCATAAAATACTTTCTCATTCCCTATGTATCAAAGCTAGAATCCTCAAAATAAATATATGATATATTGGTGGAATTTTTCTCGAAAGGTTCTACAAAGGAAATAATATCCCTAAGAAAAAATATATACAAATTGAGAATTTCAAAGGAAGGAATAATTCCATATCTGAAGGAGATTTTCGCAATACGAGAACAACTACTGAAGTTGGGAGAAGTAATGTCTGATAGAGAAATACTCACTATGATACAAAATGTCCTATCGAAAGAATGGAGAGGTTCCACTTCCAACATAGATGGGAGAGAAGAAGCCATGCCATTCCAAAGTCTAGGTAAAATAGAAGAATCAAGGTTGAAAGAAGGATCAAGAGAAGAGAATCAAGCCTTTTCCGCCATGACCAGGAAGAAAGGAAGATTCGGTAAATTTGGTCCTCGGAATAAGAAGAGAAATGTAGACAAAGCACGTTGCTTTGGATGTAATGACCTTGGGCATTATAAACGAGATTTTCCTAAATTTAGAAAGGAAAAAAGGAAAAATGAAGAAGCCCATGTCTCAGATATAAGAGAAGAACCTGATGCAAAGAAATCTAAGAAATAAGAAGCAAGGGATCTCAATTATGATTAGGATCTTCTTCCCATTTAAGTGATTTCTGTTTGTTGTAAAATAGTATGATAGGAAGCAATGTATATTATAGCATCATGATAAAAGCATGATAGGAGTTCCTGGTGTAGCACCTCCGGGAAAAACCTCATTGATAACAATTATGATGGAAGGTAGTTGTCAAGATCAAGGGTCATCCTAGAAACAGAGTTCTGAGATGTGATGACATGAATAAAGCAGGCCAAGGGAATGATTCTCCTCACTCTAGTAAATCTACTACAGGATGACTCAAAGGAAAAAGGTATGAGGTATGTATATATGTTGACACTGCATGATGTTAAGTCATGTCATATGGTTGCAGGTAATAGACTTCCATATTTAGAAGTATGATCTATGAAGGAGGATCTCTCGGTGCACTATGAAATCAACATAATATATCCTTATGGAATATGAGGTGGTTGTACATGAACGAGAAATTGGAAAATTTGTACGATCGTGGGAATGAAGAAATGTGCAGAGAGGAAGAGATCATGAAATGCAACCATGTTAAGAGGCAGTTATCATCTGAAGGCCAAGAAGATGTGACTAGGAGATCTCTTGGGAGGATATGTAGACTCTAACAGAAATCTGGTAAAGAATAAGACCCTTGACAAAAGATATCATTGGGAGATGTGTCAATCTGAATAAATGATGTCGACACCTAAAGGAAGATGTCATGGTGAAAGATCATCACTGAGGTAACCTTTTTTTTTATAAGGTTCATATGTATATGTTTATGCGGATTGCGGATGAATTTGTGTAGAGTTTTGCTTGTTTGTGCAATCTAGTCTCTAAATTTGACTCATTTAATTAATCAACCAGGGGTTATTAAAAACGAGTAGAGGCAAGTGTCTGTATACCTAGGTATTTGTTTCTTAACACATTGTGTGTAGTGTTTTGTGATGTTTTTGGTCTTTTGTGATGATTTATGATGTTTTTGATCTTTTGGTGGCTTTATGTTCACAAGGAAAATGACTAGAAAGCTAATGGAAGGAAGCTAATGATTAAGAAAAATAGAGTGAAGCCTAATTGGTTGATGTCAAATGGTAAATGCAAATGCAATACTAAAAACAGAATCAAATCTAAACTATGACTAAGCAAAAACAAAGATTGATAATGACTTTTAAACAAATGATTCAAAACACAAACTCAACTTGTCAAATTCTTTCATCAAAGGCATTTTGAGAGAGAGCTTGAGACATGGTCAACTAAGTGTGCAAATCCTCCTAACTAAACAGTTAAACAACTAACTTATAATGATGCAACATTTTATCCTTGATTAGAGATTTATTGAAGCATATTTGGAGTAAAACATTGATACCATCATAAGGTTTTCTACTCTAAGACTAGTTCCTAACTCTATTCTGCAACTTAGTTTGATGACACTACACTTCACTCAAAGGTTATAGATTTTTAAAATAGTCTTTTGAGGAAATGTTTGTTTGTGAAATGATAAGGAAGTTGCAGAAGTACTTCAGGCCTTAAAATGATATTGTCTTCTGTTCATATGGTTAGGAATCAATTATGGATTTTAGAACAAGAAGATGTTTGTAAATAATGAAGGTTGTTTTGTTAAGTTTAACAACTGAAGTAATCTAAGATGCAGTGAATGACAACTGAATGTGGAGTGCAAATGCAATGGGTTAAACTAAAACTGAACTTAAGATGTCACTAATCTAAAACAGTGCTGAACTAACAAGTCATTATCAAACTCAAAACTAAATAACTGAGCATGAATTAAGTGCAATTAAACTCCGGAGTATCCTAACTAGGCTATCATGCATTATTCTATGGAATTATACAGTCTGTTTGTCCATCATGATTGATATTTTGGAAGAGTTTCTTAGAACAATCCTAACTGTACAATTCAGTGCAAATGCAAACATAAAGATTGAAAGCAATGAAAAACTAAGATATCATAGCTATCTCCTACCCATCATTATGATATTTTGGAAAAGCATTTTAAGAGCAAGAACAACTATGATACTTAGTGAAAACACACAACTGAAACGTTCAAGATCACAATCATGCTTAAGACATTATAAGGATTTTTTGGAAGAGTTTCTTCTTTTGGAAGAGTGCTTAGCATAAGTATAACTGTGATGGTGAACAAAAGAGATTACAATTAAATCCTACAATACTATAGCCATTTCCCATTCATTTTCATAATCTTTTGGAAGAGCTTCTTCTTTTGGAAGAGTTTTTAGAACGAGTATAACTATAGTAGCTAATGAAAACAACTACGAATTCAACTTCAAAAACATAAAAGCAACTAGAATACTTATCTAAATTACGCAAATAAATCCGTACAGGGGGCAGGGGCCCTCTACCACCAGACGGAATCTAACTCCAAATCAAATCAACGCTTTCAAAACAACACTGTCTGCTTCATTAAAAGAGAAATAACTTGAACAGAGCAATCTGCGTCTTCAGAAATGTAGCACAAAATCTAAGCAAAATCTAGAACAAAATCTAGCCTAGCTCTCGGTTTCCCAAGTGTTTATATAACAAATGCACATAACAAGACTTGCAACAATTCCAGGATCATTGTCTTTCCTTATCAAAATCACATTAGGACTCTTGAAGTGGCTGCGTAAAAAGGAAAAGGACATCTGGACTAAGACAATCCTATTAGAAGTCTGCCTTCTTAAATGTGTTCCCACGTACCAAAACCATATCCAGAATTCGGTTTTTCCTTCATGGTGAGCAACGAACAATGTAGATATGACGTGGAATATACCCATATGTGGTTTTTCTTGAGAGGCCACCTGGAACATACCCAAACGTGAAGACAACTGCAGAATTGCCGGTTAGCTACGGAATGTCTGCATTCTGCAGCTAGTTCCGGTCAAAATGCATTACAATGACAAAAATCACAAAACTTAGCAAGTCAATCATGTTAATCATTCTAAAAGTAATTTTAACTAAATTCATTTATCAATTGGGTCTAGGATAACAATGGACAAAGGAAAATGAGGTAAAGTAAGATGAAAGGAAGCACAATCTTGAAATTTCCCGGCTCTTGCTAATCATGAGAAAGGATACATAATCCTTGGAGATGATTTGAAAGCAGCATGGCATAATGGTGGACCAGATAAGAAGGATTGATGAATCACTTTCTGATAGTGGACATGACTCATGACTAAAAGTGATGGATGATTTGTGCTCTATAAAGCCAAAATTTGAAGATTCCTCAATATTGAAATCCATGACATCGAGGGAAGGAATTCTTCATGAGTAGTTGGATTGTTGCTGCAGGACCCTGGTTGAGAGGGAGCCTGGTGGTAAGTTTCTTACTTAGAAGAAACTTGAAGTATGTCCCTCCTGTATTAAGAGGGAGAGACGTATGTAATTCTCTATTACATGTGTCATGCACTATACCAGAACTTACAGCCGTAAGTCTTAGTGAAGGCCGTGTAAAGAGAATGGATAGACACATCATTTTGGTCTTCACCTGGATGACAGAATGGAGGATTGGGTAATCATCTAGCATTTGATACTCTTTGAGAATGAGATAGAGCATTCAAGATAAGAGTAGTCATGGACCGATATTATTTGAGGGTTAGCTACCCAAGAGAAGAATAGTCCAAGAAGGTCATACTCTGGGAACACCTAGGTGGGGTATGTACCTTGGAGAGATAATGACTATGGTGTCTATTAGTCATGTGCCTCACCAGCATTGTAGCCCATTGTCTCGTTCAGAGATGGGGATGTTAGTCAAGACCTTGCACTAGGACAATATTGGTTGATATGATGCTATACAAATGTGATTACCAATATGATTCTTCTTATGAGATTCTTCAATTGAAAGTGACCATGTACATGTATGAATACCTCCCTAGTTAAGAGGGAGTGTTGAAAAGTGTAACTAGGTCAGTCTTCATGTTGACTATGTAATTATGTACTTATGAAAAGAATAAGTCAAAATAATAAAATGTATTTTGTTGTACTTGCTTCATGGGTTTCATAAGCAATATTTATTAAGTAGAGAGATTTCTTCTTGATGTCTATTAGGTTTGTTTCTTCTATGTATAAAATGTAATTAAGTGTCATGTTCATGAAGGATCTAGTCTAGCAAATATATGCTCCAAGACCTTGTGGAAGAAGAACACCTAACAACCCTCAAACTATGCTAGAAGAATAGCTCTACACACAAGAGGAATACAGCTACATAAATGTTGGAATTAACTCACACATGTCGGCCTAAATTATAGCAAGGAATTCGGCTCCATAACTGAATAAGTGGTCAGCTTAGGGGCTGGAACAGTGCCCTATAAATACACTTGTTTTGCAACCATTTGGAGGACATATTTTGCGGATAGTTCTAAGGTGGATTGCGGATAAAAGAACAGAAGGAATTGTGAAGTTTCAGTGTGGATTTCTGGCAGGAGCAAGCTCGGAGATCAATGGAAATTAAGTGTGTTATACAGAGACAGTTTGCGGATTTTTTAAAGAAGCTTCAGTGTGGATTTATGGGAAGTTTTTTCATCGTGAAGTTTGGAGAATTTCAAGACTAATTGCTTGTTATATGACAGTGATGTTGTGCATATCATTCTATACAACAAGTGCAGATATCTAAGGTACAGAAACTTCGGATTCCAGAGGTACAATAAGTGTGGACTTTCTATAAGTGTAATTGTGGATTTCAGGAAGTTGTTTTAGGGTGTCAAATGCGGATTTGTTTCAGTTATCTCATTCAAGGAAGCATTTTTTGAAGTTTGGACAGGGATCATAAGAAGAAAGGCAGTCTTAAAATTAGGAGAAAGTGCGGAAGGTAAATCTGAGATTTACCTTCCTAACTACAGAACAGTGCAGATTGGTGACGAAGAAAAGAATCAAGTTTGAAGAAGTTGTATCAAGGTCTTGAAAGCATATCTAGGTCAAGGGTTTAAGTCTTGGTCATTTTACTTGTCATTGGAAGATCTATAAGAAGAATTATTCGCAGGTTTTCCTCTCCAAGAGGGAGAGGTTTTTCCCTGGCTCTAGGATCCTAAGTTTATGTCTTATTGATTTTAATAATTGACTTGATGAAATACTAAACAAGATAACGAAGAAAATACATAAGTAATCTCACGAGTAATTATCAAGAAGAGAATCAGTATTAATCTCCAGCCCTCTAAATTCTCAACATGGAATCAGAGCTAAGGTACTCAACTCAAGGGCTGCTTGACAAAGAGACACTCCAGGAAGCAAAAATCAAAGTTTGGTTAGAGTCAAATCAGTTTGCAAGAAAGACTCTCAAAATCTTCAAAGGATCATCTCTTCAAGAAAATAATCTTTTCCATCAAAGATTTTACATTCAAGATAGTGGCAGAATAGGACACCATCTTTTGAAGACATCCTTTACCATCAAGGATCCAAGATTTCCTAGATTGAAGAATTCTATCTTGCAAGAAGTTCCTAACCTCTTCATCATCATCAAGGAAGCTGATGAAGGAGAAAGTCACTCTCTCAAGTAAGTATCTATGACTTTATCTAAATTTGTCAAAATGATTTATTTTATAGAGAGCAACAAATTGGTTGGGTCATTAAGCTTCAATGCATGGAAGAAAAATATAGATATGAAGCTAATTGAAAATGAAGTTATGAGCTTCATAGAAGGATCTACAATTCAACCTCCAAAAGTAGACATTCTAGTATTTATCAAATACATGCAGGGGGACATAAGAGCCCGAAGGATTCTTATAGAATCCATAAAAGACTCTCTCATTCCCTATGTATCAAAGCTAGAATCCTCAAAAGAAATATATGATATATTGGTGGAATTGTTCTCGAAAGGTTCTACAAAGGAAATAATATCCCTAAGACAAAATCTATACAAATTGAGAATGTCAAAGGAAGGAATAATTCCATATCTGAAGGAGATTTTCGCAATACGAGAACAACTACTAAAGTCAGGAGAAGTAATGTCTGATAGAGAAATACTCACTATGATACAAAATTTCCTACCGAAAAAATGGAGAGGTTCCACTTCTAGCATAGATGGGAGAGAAGAAGCCATGCCATTCCAAATTCTAGGTAAAATAGAAGAATCAAGATTGAAAGAAGGATCAAGAGAAGAGAACCAAGCATTTGCCGCCATGACTAGGAAGAAAGGAATATTCTGTAAATTTGGTCCTCAGAATAGGAAGAGAAATGTGGACAAAGCATGATGCTTTGGATGTAATGACCTTGGGAATTATAAACGATATTGTCCTAAATTTAGAAAAGGACAAGAGGAACAAAGAAGAAGCCCATGTCTCAGATATAAGAGAAGAACCTGATGCAAAGAAATCTAATAAAGAAGAATCAAGGGATCTCAATTATGATTAGGATCTTCTTCTCATTTAAGTGATTTATGTTGGTTTTAAAATAGTATGATAGGAAGCAATGTATATTATAGCATCATGATAAAATCATGATAAAATCATGATAGGAGTTCCTGGTGTAGCAGCTCCGGAGAAAAACATATTTGATAACAATTATGATGGAAGGCAGCCATCAAGATCAAGGGTCATCCTAGAAACAGAGTTCTGAGATGTGATGACATGAATAAAGTAGGCCAAGGGAATGATGCTCCTCATTCTAGTAAATCTGCTACAGGATGACTCAAAGGAAAAAGGTATGAGGTATGTATATATGCTGACACTGGATGTTGTTAAGTCATGTCATATGGTTGCAGGTAATAGACTTCCATTTTTAGAAGTATGATCTATGAAGGAGGATCTCTCAGCGCACTATGAAATCAACATAATATATCCTCATGGAATATGAGGTGGTTGTACATGAACGAGAAATTGGAAAATTTGTACGATCATGGGAATGAAGAAATGTGCAGAGAGGAAGAGATCATGAAATGAAACCATGTCAAGAGGCAGTTATCATCCGAAGGCCAAGAAGATGTGACTAGGAGATCTCCTGGGAGGATAAGTAGACTCTGACAGAAGTCTAGTAAAGAATAATACCCTTGACAAAACATATCATTGGGAGATGTATCAATATCAATAGAGGATTCTGACGCCTAAAGGAAGATGTCATGGTGAAAGATCATCACTGAGGTAACCTTTTATTTTATAAGGTTCATATGTATATGTTTATCTGGATGAATTTGTGCAGGGCTGCTAATCATGAGAAAGGATACATGATCTTTGGAGATAATTTGAAAGCAGCATGGCATAATGGTGGACCAGATAAGAAGGATTGATGAATCACTTTCTGATAGTGGACATGACTCATGACTAAAAGTGAAGATAATTTGAAAGCAGCATGGCATTGTTGGGTATGTGTTATATTCTTTCCACGACTAGCCCCACGTGCTGTACGTTGCGCTAGGCGCAGTAGGGGGGTCACAAGGGGGGAGGCAGCCCCCACTGTTAGGGTCTGGGGCAGCGCCCCGGCAAAAATTGTTTTGGTGTGCGGACCCACTCATAGGAGGACCCACCCATGTTTTGTGCATGAGTTTGCACATGGTTCTGGGGTACGATGGCTTTCGGCCCCTGGTATTTTGTAGATCCGGTCAAGGGAACTGCGGTTTTGTTCTAATCCAAGGTTAATGGATTGGGGTTTATGTATGCTTCAACATGTATATATATTTATTTGTAACACTAAAAGGAATATAATGAAAAATCAAGCTGGTTGTCCCGATTTGGGATCCAGGGGAAAAATCTCTGTGTTTATCTGTTTAATGTTTTATGCTCTCGCTATTGTTTATTTTTTGTTATAAGATTCATGTGTAGATAATTTATGTTTAGGGTTAAAACCTACATTTAGTATCAGAGCCAGGGTTCGGCTTCAAGGGGACGTCTTTGCTACTGAGGGTTTTTTTCTCGGGCCTGAGGTAGACCCTATTCAGTGGGAGATCTGCGGGATCGATTCTTGCAGTGAAAGAAGATGGCGAGTGGCGGAAAGATAGAGATCGAGAAATTTAATGGTCAGTGTTTTGAGTTATGGAAGCTCAAGACGGAGGATCTACTGGTGGATAAAGATCAGTGGATCGCGGTAGATCCAGGTACTAAACCAACGACAATGTCAGATGAAGACTGGAAGAAACTAGATCGAAAGGCTAAGAGCACAATACGGTTGTGTGTCTCAGATTCAGTATTGTTGAATGTATCTAGGGAAGCTACTGCGAAGAATTTGTGGGAAAAACTTGGGACTTTGTACCAATCTAAGTCTCTGGGAATAAGTTGTTCGTGCGGAAAAATCTGTATAACCTGAGGATGAAGGATGGAGACTCGGTGACAGAGCATTTGAATGCCTTCAATACTGTGGTAAGTCAGTTGTCATCTGTTGATATTAAAATCTCAGATGAAGATAAGTGCATCAGTTTGCTGTGTTCTCTACCAGACTCGTGGGATAGTCTGGTTATTGCAATAGGTAGCAATACAACTACCTTGAATTTTGATGACATTGTCTCAGCCTTGCTGTCGGAGGAAATGAGACGGAGAAATATGGAGGGCCAAAATGGAGATGCCTTATCCGTACGAGGAAGGTCCCAGAATAGAAACAAGAATAAGGTTTCGAGTGGGAGATCTAAATCTAGAGGGAGATCTAAATCTCCTGGAAAGTTTGTAAAGGTGTGCTGGAAATGCGGAAAGGAAGGGCACTACAAAAAGGACTGCAGATCTAAAGCTCTTGAGAAAGGAAAGGGATCCGATGATGCTCCTTCTGCAGAGGCAAAAACCACCTCGGATGAAGGTGGGGATGTGTATTTGGCTTCTTCTTCAAATACACATGTAGATCATGAGTCATGGTTGATTGACTCAGGTGCATCCTTTCACTTCACTCCCCATAGGGAGTGGTTCCGTGAGTATGAGAAATATGATGGTGATGTCTTCCTAGGGGATGATAGGAAGGCCAAAATCATCGGACGTGGAAAGGTAAAGCTGGAGCTACAAGGTGGAAGGATTAGAACACTTCCTGGTGTTCTGCATATTCCTGCATTGGCCAGAAATCTTATTTCTGTAAGCAAGATGGATGATGCAGTGTAAAATAAGAATGAGAAAGATGCTCCAGGTATGTCTGGAGAGCATCAGATACCTGTGAGTTCGGACTGGAACTCTATACAAGCTACAAGGTAGCACTGTTATTGATGGGTGTAATATTTATGTGGTTCCTGAAAGTGGAGTGGAAAGCCTAGTTGTCTCTAGAGAAAATACCATGCTATGGCATCAAAGGCTTGGACATATTGGAGAGAAGGGACATATTGTTTCTCTTGGTGTAGAGAAACAATGGGTGTTGAATAATTGGCCCAATGACTAAGCTCTCCTGTGGCCCCCTGTGGAAAGAAAACAACAAGTGGGAGAATGTTGGGTATGTGTTATATTCTTTCCACGACTAGCCCCACGCGCTGTACGTTGCGTCGGGCGCAACAGAGGGGGTCACAAGGTGGGAGGCAGCCCCCACTGTTGGGGTCTGGGGCAGCACCCCGGCGAAAATTGTTTTGGTGTGCGGACCCACTCATAGGAGGACCCACCCATGTTTTGTGCATGATTTTGCACATGGTTCTGGGGTGCGATGGCTTTCGGCCCCTGGTATTTTGTAGATCCGGTCAAGGGAACTACGGTTATGTTCTGATCCAAGGTTAATGGATTGGGGTTTATGTATGATTCGGCATGTATATATATGTGTTGTAAAACTAAAAGGAATATAATGAAAAATCAAGCTGGTTGTCCTGATTTGGGATCCAGGGGAAAAATCTATGTGTTTATTTGTTTTATGTTTTATGCTCTCGCTATTGTTTATTTTCTGTTATAAGATTCGTGTGTAGATAATTTCTGTTCAGGGTTAAAACCTACAGGCATAACAGTAGACCAAATAAGAAAGACTGATGAATCACTTTCTGATAGTGGGCATGACTGGTGACTGAAAGTGATGGATGATTTGTGCCCTATAAAGCCAAAATTTGAAGTTTCCTCAATATCGAAATCCATGACATCAAGGGAAGGAATTCTTAATGAGTAGTTGGATTGCTGCTGTAGGACCCTGGTTGAGAGGGAGCATGGTGGTAAGTTTCTTACTTAGAAGAAACTTTAAGTATGTCCCTCATGTATTAAGAGGGAGAGACGTCTTTAATTCTCTATTACATGTGTCATGCACTAGACCAGGACTAACAGCCGCAAGTCTTAGTGAAGGTCGTGTGAATAGAATGGATAAACACATCATTCTGGTCTTCACCTAGAAGAAAGAATGGAGGATTAGGTAATCATCTGGCATTCGATACTCTTTGAGAATGAGATAGGGAATTCAAGATAAGAGTAGTCGTGGACCAATATTATTTGAGGGTTGGCTACCCAAGAGAAGAATAGTCCAAGAAGGTCATACTCTGGGAACACCTAGGCGAGGTATGTACCTTGGAGAGACAATGACTATGGCGTCTGTTAGTCATGTGTCTCGCTAGCATTGTAGCCCATTGTCTCGTTGAGAAATGGGGTTGTTTTTCAAGGCCTTGCACTAGGACAATGTTGGTTGATATGATGCTATACAAATGCAATTACCAATCTGATTCTTCTTATGAGATTCTTCAGTTTGAAAGTGACCATGTACCTGTATGAACACATCCCTAGTTAAGAGGGACTGTTGAAAAGCGTAACTAGGTCGGTCTTCATGTTGACTATGTAATTATGTACTTATGAAAAGAATAAGTCAAAATAATAAAATGTTTTTTGGTTTTACTTGCTTGATGGGTTTCATGAGCAAGATTTATTAAGTAGATAGACTTCTTCTTGATGTCTATTAGGTTTGTGTCTTCTAGGTATAAAATGTAATTAAGTGTCATGTTCATGAAGGATCTAATCTAGCAAATATATACTCCAAGACCTTATGGAAGAAGAACACCTAATAGCCCTCAAACTATGTTGGAAGACTAGCTCTACACACAAGAGGAAGACAACTACATAAATGTTGGAATTAACTCACACATGTCGGCCTAAATTACAGCAAGGAAGTTGGCTCCATAACTGAATGAGTGGTCGACTTAGGGGCTGGAACAACGCCCTATAAATACACATGTTTTGCGACCATTTGGAGGACATATTTTGCAGATAGTGGTGAGCCTTGGTATTGCACCAAGAGTGCTACAACTCCTAGGGGCTTCCCTACTTTACTTTATCAACACGGGGTCCGTAAAAACTTGGAGGTGACAGTGCTATATACACAACATATAAATTATGTTCGTGTCATCCTCTTCTTCTTTACGAAAGGGTGTTATTACTTAAACTATGATAAAAACTGAAAAGTAAATTGCTGGAAGGAAATGACAGAAAGGAAACTAACTTAATTTGGAGAGAGGAAATGACAAAAACGAGACTAATTTAATGTGCAGAAAGGAAATGACGAAAAGAAACTAAATTATATTGTTGAAAAGAAATGACGGGAAGGAAACTAAACTAAATTGTTGAAAGGAAACTAATTTAAACCACACTAAACTTGGCCAACTGGCTAAACACACCCTACTTATCTTATACTCTATCTACCATGCTTCTATCCATGCAACTAAGTTATCCAGGACTTAATTCTAATTGAAAAAGTGTTGATTTGCAGTGTGGAGAATAAAGGGGTAAAGGTGCTAATGGAGGGATAAACACATGAAACCAAGCTTAGAAACTAAAAGAGTGGGTTTAAACCTTATTAAAGCTTTATTATGTGCAAAAATGCTTTGGAGCAAAATGATTTAAAAAGTGTGATGGCGGAGTTGCGATGGAGGGTGATCGCAATCGGCATTTGGAGCGGTAAATATTAACAGGAACAAACTAAAAAGTGTGGTTTGTGATATAGCAGTGGGACTGGTGGCAGAGTACGGAGCGATATCACAATCGGCAGACAGGAGCAATAAGTGTTAACGAAAAAAGAAAGGTTGTGAAATGTGATTGTGAAAAGGTAAAAATTGCGAAGTGGGACGTACGATGGGCCAAAAGTTGCGATTTTTGATGTGGTAACATTTGCGAAGTGCGAAATGCGATATCGCAGTTCGCAAGATTGCAAAGTTTGAGGGGTAGCGAAAGTGTTGTCCAGGAAAAGTTGCGAAGTGTGAACTACGTTGGGTGACGTGGTGGTGGGACCGGTAGTAGAGTACAGAGAAAATCGCAATCGTCGTCGGGAGTGGTAAGTGTTAAAGGAACCAAATAAAAAACTGTGATTTGCGATGGGGATAAAAACTGCGAAATGCGATTGTGATAGGGATGACGTGGCGGAATGCTACAGTGATGTCATAATAGGCGGTTGGGGGTGGTAAGTCTTAAAGGAAAAAGGAAAATTTTGTGAAATGTGATTACGATGTGCGATGCGAAGGAGTTATCGCAATCGACTTTTGTAAGTGGTGAGTCTTAAAAGAAAAAGGGAAAAGGTCGCGAAGTGCGATTTGCGAAGTACGGTAGCGGGAGGTTTGAGGAGAAAAGGCGGAGGTCGAGTTTTAATGGTTTTCAAGTGTTTTTCGTTAGACGGGGTAAGGCAACCATGACCAATAGAAACAAAGGAATAAGGTGGGTTGAAGGGTTTAAGTGCTTTTAGGGAAAAAAGGTGGGTGCAACAGTTAGAATAAGCAGAAAAAAAATAGGGAATGGATGGCGTAACAACGATGCTCATGTTGTGAATACAGAGATGGAAAATGAAGCGGGGAAACACCACAGAGCTGCTATGGGGTTTTAGCAATAATTCCTGCAATCAACCAATTAACTCATGCACAAAGAAACATACAAATGCGTAAAAATGTACTGCAAAGGAAGATTGAAAAATGGTAATGCAACTCTACTTTTAATCTCAGAAACAGTGAATAGAAATCAGTTTTTGGGTCTGTGGGAAGGTTTTCCTTCCTCGAGCTCTATTGACAGAGATGAGAAGGGGGTCTTGATCCACATCTTTTTGGTTTTTCTCCTCTATTCTATTACTCACAAGAAAATGAAACCTACAACATCACACTGGAAGCAAAACTAAACAACAACTTGAAACAGAAACGAAATTATCAGAAGTGGAATTAATGGAATGACAGAAAGCAGAGAACAAATACAACAGAGAGGCTTAGGCACATGGATTGGGCCCTAACCCGCGAGCCTAGCTCTCTGAAACTTAAATCGGTAAAATTAAATCAGTATGCTCATTTCATAAAAGAATAGCCTCATACATTTCTGAAAGTTTGATCACTGAGTAAAAGAATAACAAGCTAAATAGATTGCAACAAAGTTTCGACCACTCCTAGCTTTAGCTTTGCTCTATTTATTCTACAGGGAAGCTACCAACAACTCCCTAGAAAATAGTGATTGAGTACACTTGACTCCAAGTAAACAAATATTGAGCTCACTCGTTGTTTTGCTTCGCTGCCTCTGGAACTCGAATTGGTGGAGATAATACTTGGGTGATTGAGTCCACTTGACTCCAAGTAAACAAAGATTGAGTGCACTCCTCTTTGAGTTGCTTGGCTGCCTCTGGAACTCAAATTGATAGAAAGAATATTTGGGGTGATTGAGTCCACTTGACTCCAAGTAAACAAAGATTGAGTTGCCCGGCTACCTCTGGAACTCGAATTGCTAGCTCCTCCAAGTCTTTATGATAAAATCCTTATAAAAATCCTTATTCATGTTTTCTGCACTCAACCTCATATTAGGCACTCAGAGTATGTTAGCCTTAATCACTACCTATACTAGCATAATAAAACCAAATAATAATAAAAATGCAATGAAAATAGATCTAAGAAGGAAAAAAGGTGACCAATAACCCCTCCAAATATGTATAATGATGGAGCTCATCATCACCCCCCTACTGAATGGTTGCTCATCCTCTAAGAACCTAATCCTCCTCCTGCATTTCCTTCAAGGGTTTGATAGCCCCCCTGATTTCCCGAGGAAGAAGTGTGGGATTTCCCTAAGGGGGTAAAAACCATTATTCTTTTCTGCATTCTCCCATTATCTATCTTGTGCATCTGTGTCCTTTCCGTCATTTAGCCCCAGCAGCAAATTTGGGTTGAGCTTTAGTCCCGACCATTAGATCTTTTTGGCCTGCATGGCCCTCTTGTATAATGGTTCCCTTTCCAATGCACCCCTCAGTCTTTCTGGAGTATGGTACTCCATGTTCTTGAGGTTGTGAGGGATGTTGTTCCATCTCCTATGGCTAGCCATAATGCACTCATATTCTATTTGCATAGAAACATCATCAAAGTGGCCTATTACATGTGTTTGAGTATGAAAGTAGCTTTCAACTAGTGCAGGTTCCCTTTCAATCTCTCGACAGTTAAGGAAGACTCCTCTTGGGTTGAACAATTTTGGCCTGATATATAAGGGTTCTCTAGTTTTTCTTCCCATGAACCCCCATATGTATTTTGCTCTAGTGTCCTCATTCGTCATCCAAGATGCTAAAGCCATTAGTTTCATATCCCCCATTGTGGAATTGGGGTCACAAGTATCCAAATTTGTCAGCACATGGTTATGCACATAAAACTATGCCATTTTTGCCTGATCAGCCATGTTAGCTTGCTTGTAGAAATCCATGAATTTCCTACAATCTTGGAAAGGTAGTGATCCATGGGAGGCTAGAGTTTTGATTTGAAATAGGAGTCATTGCTCCTTGAGGTACATGGCATATGAGTCAGAAGGGAATCTATGTTGAAATTCTTCTATGCATAAGTATGCCATGGTGGCTACTTGCTTCCCTTTTTGATGCAATTGCTCTTTCAGTGCTACATTCTCTGCATGTGCCTTCTAGAGCTTCTCCTTCAGAATTGTTTCTTTGATTCTTTCCTCCTCCTTTGGTGATTCTTCAATGATAATCGGGCTCATGGGAGGAGATTCTGGCTATCTCTGACTTATCCTATGACTCTTGTCAACTTTTAAATACATAGAGGTCTGCCTTTTTCTCTTTGCGCTCAGAGGAGCTAAGGTGGCAACTACCTCTTTGTTTTGAGAGGACGTGGTGTTGTGCTGTGAGTCTGCTTCTTGCTCACTTTCTGCTACCTCTATGACTTCTACTGTCTTCTCTTCCTCTCCTTCTTCTAGTTCTTCTGTTGGTTCTTCTTCTCTAAGGTTAGGAGTAGAATTATGCCTTGTTTGGGTTTCTATAAAAGCTTCCCTTGGTCCCTTGATACTGTGTCTGATGTGCGGTATACTTCGGAAGCTAGCTCGATTTTTGGTGATGTTGTTCTGATGTTTTTGTTGCACGTTGTTCAAATACGCAGCGGGCCACTCTTGGTACTATTGTGTTGTGGGCTCCCTTCGGTCTCTTTCCCTCAAAAATTCTCAATTCACTGGTTTGGATGAGACGGGATCTCTTTTTATTAGATTGTGCAGCTAATTTTGGAGCGCTTATGTAACTCAGCCTCATCTCCAGTTATCGTTAGAGACCATTGTTTCCTTCCCTCTATTAATTCATGATGGACTGCGTGTTTCCTCCCCTCGTTCTCCTCTACTCCACTTGATTTAATTTTTTTTATTTTTCATGCCCAGGTGGCATGACTTTGTGATTCTCCCTAATCATACTTCACAATGGTGGCCAAGCTGACTGGCCACCTTTTCTGCCCCTTAAACTCTAAGTCTGCAAATTTAATTATTTCTGGCTATTATGGATGCATAGAGAGGGGTGAGAAGCTATACCTGAGTTTACCTGTTGTTGTCAATACGTTTGCAAGAGCTGGAATTTGGAGACAAGCCTCTTATATATTGCGTTCTTCCTTATTTTCTTGTTTTCTGAGTGAGCAACTTGCTGAATGAGAAACTCTCTGAGTGAGCTACTAATATTTCTTTCTATTTATGTCTATTATAGTTGTTGTGTGGGATTGTTCCAAAATCCATGGGTGTCACTCATGTCTTTCCTAGGGTTCTCTTTATCAGCTCCCCCTTGTTTTCTTTGCAGTCTGTGAACAACTTTGTTTTTTAAGGAACTTCTTGATGTTTGTAGCAGTTTGTGGCTTGCTTTCTTTTGCTACATTGTGCTCAAGAATGGAGGAACATGGTGTATGGAGGTGATGGAAGGAGTTATGGAAATGAATGGAGTGAATGATGGGATGGATGGTAAAATAGAAGGGGAGAGAAGATTAATTCTTCCCTGTGTTTCCAGAAACCATTAATAACCTGCAAAATAGAAAACATAGAAAACATAGAGATGCAGATGTTTGTTTGTTTTTTTTTTTTTTTTTTTTTTAAGAAAGTGGGCTACCTCCATGAAGGTTTTCAACCCACAAACATTCCTTGGGCACCTCAGAGAGGTTTTCACCCATGGATCTGTATTCCCTTTTCTTCTTCTTTTCTCTCTCTCTTTTTTTTTTTTTTGAGCAAGTGAGCTGCCTCCATCGAGGTTTTCAACCCACAAGCTTGCCTTGGGTGCCTCAGAGAGGTTTTCACCGATGGATATTTATTCTTTTTCCTTCTTTTTTTCAGGAGGTGTGGGAAAATATGGAGTTTCCCATCACATACACCTCTCTACTTATTGAATTTATGAACTCCGCCCTTGACAAAGGCTTCTTGTAAATTTTAAGTGTGTGACCATTGACAAGCAAGGGGTTTCCTTCCTCATTTATGGTTCTGATTTGAACTATGCCATTATCAAAACATTTTTCCACTGTGTAAGGTCCCAACCATCTTGTCATCAGCTTGCCTTTGAAATATTTAAACCTTGAATCATACAACAATGCCAAATATCCTTCTTGGAAGGTATTTTCTTTGATGTTCTTATCATGCTAGACCTTCCTTTGCAGTTGAACTACCTCCGTGTGAAGAAGTGCTTGCATTCTAAACTCGTCCAATCCATTTAGTTGCAGCACCCTCTCTTTTTGGGCATTTTATGGATCTAGATTTAATTCATTTGTCATTCTTAAAGTATTGAATTCAAACTCAACTGAAAGTAGAGCCTTCTTACCATAGACTAGTTCATAGGGAGTGAATTTTGTTGTTGTCTTCCAAGTAGTGTTGTATGCCCAAGTAGCTTCTACCAATTTGTCTGCCCAATAATTTTTGTTGTAGCTCACAACCTTGGTGAGGATGCTCTCTAAAGCTCTGTTAGTTACTTCTACTTGGAAATTCGCCTGAGGGTGATAGGAAGTAGAATTTCTATGCTTAATCTTGTGCTTCCTCAAAATATTCTCAATGAGGTGAGAGGTGAATTGTGCTCCTCGATCAGTGAGTATTTCTTTGGGGTACGCAAACTTGTAAAACACATTCTCCCTCAGAAATTCTGCTACTTTCTCCTTGGTTTCTACCTTCACTTCTTTTGTTTCGGCCCACTTTGTCAGGTAATCAATGCAGAATATGATATACTTCTTTTGTCTGGATGGTGGATCGACAGGTCCAAAAAAGTCCATGCCCCACTTGTTAAATGGATCAAGAGCCACCTGAGGGTGCAAAGGCATCTCGTCCCTTTGCGTGGGTTTCCCCATCCTTTGGGACTGGTCACACCTACTAGTGTATCTTCATGAATCTTGGTGAAGGGTAGGCCAATAGTATCCTGCCTACAGAACTTTATCTTTGCAGCAAAGTGACCTCCACATGGGCTGTCGTGACATGCAGAGAGGATATCAAAAAATTATTCCTCCCTCACACATCTCCTTGGGATTTTATCAGGGCCTAAATTGAAATTTTTTCCCCCAATCCATGTGAAAGGGGCGCTTTTTCTGATGATTCTTCTCCTCTCCCTGAATGAAATATTAGGAGGGATTCTCCCAGCAACCAAGTAGTTGGCTATATTAGAAAACCATGGTTAGAGTGCTGATATAGAAAAGAGATTCTCATCTGGAAGCTGGTCATATACCATTCCTTCTTCACCTGCAGGGAGAGCTAACCTGGATAAAAAATCTGCAACAACATTCTCCTTTCCATGTTTTTCAACAATAGTCAAATCAAGTTGCTGCAAAAGTAACAACCATCTAATTATCCTAGCATTAAAATCTGGTTTGTTCATTAAATACTTGATGGTTGCATGGTCAGTGTGAACAAAGGTCTGATATCTAGTTACATAATGCCTAAATTTGTTCAAGGCATGGACAATGGCTAACATCTCCTTCTCATTATCAATATAATTCAGCTTGGCCTTCGACAAGTTCTTGTTGATGAAATAAATGGCATAAGGGATTGTGTCCTCTAATTGTCCTAATTCTATCCCTACAACTTTATCATATGCATTAGTGTGGATGTGGAAAAGCAGAGTCCAATTTGGACCTCAGAGGATGGGGGCAGTAGTCAACTTTCCCTTAATGAGCTCAAAAGCCTCTTGACAAGGACTGGACCAAATAAACTGAGAATCTTTGGCCAATAACCCAAAGAATGGCGAAGCCATCTTGCTGAAATATTTGATGAACCTTTTATAGTAACCAGCTAAGCCTAAGAAACTCCTGACATCTTTCTTCTTTTGAGGAGGAGGTACCCAGTAGATGATAGTGATTTTGTTCAGGTCTACCTGTATTCTTGCTTGGGATATGGAGTGTTTTAATACAACCCCTGCTTTCTTTAGGAATTCACACTCTTCTAGGCTCAAGGAGAGATGCATCTCGATCCATCTTATTAGTACTTTACCCAAATTGGAGAGAGCTTCCTGGAATTCACTCCCATATGGTGTGAAATCATCCACGTATATTTCGACAAAGTCATGGACTAACTCAGGAAAGATGCTCAGGACAACTCTTTAGAAGGTAGCTGGGGCATTGCACAACCCAAAGGGTAGGACTTTATAAGAAAAGGTACCTAAAGGGCAGGTGAAAGTATTCGTATCCTGGTCTTTAGGGATTATTTGAATCTGATTGTACCCACTGAACCCATCTAAGAAGGAAAATAACTTCTTCCCCGCAAGGCCATCCAGGACTTGGTCTATAAAGGGCAAAGGGAAATGGTCTTTCTTGGTGGCTTTGTTAAGTTCTCGATAGTCAACACAAATTATCCACTTCCCATTCTTCTTTTGGACTAGGACATGAGGGGATACCCACTCACTGTCGGATATAGGATATATGAACCCTACATCTAATAGTTTTTGCATCTCTTCTTTCACTTCGTCCTTCAGATTCGGGTTCATCCTTCTTTGGGGTTGTATCACAGGCTTTCATCCTTCTTTGATGTAAATGTGACGTCTGCATACTAAAGGATGCACCCCTTTCATGTCCTTGTAATCCCAAGAAAATTCTTCAAGATGTTCTTTCAAAAGCTGGCATAGTTGCTTCTCTTCTTCATTCAAGAGGTTTGGGTTGATTTTCATAGATATGGATGGGCCAAAATCAATAGCCTTGGTGGTTTCAAAGGTTGACTCAACTGAGTACACTTCCATCCAAGGTTGGCTTTCAGACTCTTTGACTAAGGTTTTAAGAGGAATGTCAGTGGAGGACTGGTTTTGAATGGCATGGTCGATGATTTCATCCTCATCAAGATTCCCCCTTCTAAGAATAGCATCTACGGTACACATAGGGGCAGCGTTATATAACTCATCTTCTTCATCCTCCAACCATATAGGGAGATCATGATCAATGGAAGGTTGGGCTAGAGGATATAAAACTAACTATTTAGACACAAGCCCATTTTTTATAGTCATGTTTCTAGTCCGACAACTAATATAAGCATCTGCAGTGGCTAACCAAGGTCTCCCTAAGATGAGGGGATAACCATTAAACTTTGTTTTTGGTTGCAAGACCAGAAAATATGTAGGATACTCCCAAGAGTCAATGGTAACCATAAAATCCTCAACAATTCCTTCCGGAGTTATTGTGGATCGATCTGCAAGTTGCAAAACTTTTGTGGTTTTCCTCAAAGTGCCTTGGAGATTAAGTTTCAACATAGTTTCCTTGGTCATGATATTGATGGAAGCCCCTAGATCAATCAGGTGTTGGGGACTATGACACCATCTATATTAACATCAATAACTCGACTACCAGGGTCCAGGTACTTTGGAAATATCACCTTCTCCAGCATCAGGTCAAACAATTGTCCTACCACATTGATGGTGGGGGTATCTCTCTTCCTTCTCCCAGGTTTCTTGAAGCACTTTTCTTTGATGAGCCTATTGTATATAGGGACATATTTAATGGCTTGGAGAAGTGGTATCTTTACACACAAATTTTCCAATTCTCTGATCCAGGTGGATATAGGTGGCCACCCGCCTATTCCACTTGGTACCCCACCATTGTCTCTTTCATTTTTTTTCACAACTTACTATTTTTAGCAGTTTTTCGGGTCTTGAACTTCCGGAGCCGTTTTGAGGCCCCAAACAGAGATAGTATGTCGTCCCCCAGAAGTTGAAACACCAATTTACCCAAATGGGGCCCATAGCTTTGGCACTTCATCTCCTAGGGTTAGGTTTTTGGACATTTAGAGTTCTCCATTGTTTCTCCATAATAAATAGGCCCTTGAGCCTCATTGTAACACAATTCAGAGGTTTGTAGCCGCCACGTCTCTTATCAGATATTTTCTACCAGCACCCTAGCTATTTTATTTCCATCATGTTTGTAAACATATTTCTGTGATTTGATATTAATGAAATGAAGCCTTATTTCTTATGTATTTATATGTTTATGGTTATTTCTATATTCTATTATGTTCCTGCATAAATCCGGATCAGTGGTATCAGAGCGGTCTGCTTTTTCTCGACCCTTCTTTGCATGTCCCCAACGAATTCATGGTATAAATATTTAGGGCTCAATCTGGTGGAACCTTTGTAAGATCAGCCTCACAAACCCCGATGGACATCCATGGGGGACAAAAAGAAATATGAGGGAGCAGGAGATCCTATCAAAATATTGCTCGAGGAGGCCCTCAAAAATTAAAGGAACGCGATGATGGATAACTTTGCCCAGATCCTTCAACGACTGCCCACTGGCGGCACATCTACATCTAGCAGCCACTCTGGAGACGTGACTCCCTTTAAGGTACAAGTAAACTTTGACATTCCCATATTTGAGGGTCAAATAGATGTAGATGTCGTAGATATATGGTTGAATCTATTAGAAGGATATTTCTCGGTTCATGACTTTTCCGACCGGGAGAAGATTATTTTTTCACTCCTCAAAGCTACCCCCCATGTCAAGGAATAGTGGGAAACCTATTGTGAGAAAAAGGACGAGAAAAAACCCTCTCTGTTCTCAACCGTACCCACTTGGAATTCTTTCTGAGATGCCATCAAGGAAAAATAATATCCCGTGGGGAGCTATGAGGACAAGTACATATAATGGACCACGCTGCGGCAACAAAGGGATCAAGATGTGCATGAGCTAACGAATCTGTTCCATAACCTACACACAAAGTTGGGTATCAAAGATTTAGAGAAACATTTGGTGCTAAAGTATCACGGTTGTCTACACAGATACATTCAGGAGGAAATTGAGTTCCTCGACATCTCCTCGCTTGGTACGGAATACCGGTATGCTGCCAAGATCGAGCAGAAATTCAAACAGAAGAAGTGAGACTTTGGATCTGGGAATCAAAAGCAAGGGAAAGGTGCCCCCAAACCGCAGAAAAAAGGATAAATCCAAGGCATGCCGGCCCAAGACGACCTGCCAAAGACACAAGCAAAGAACAACACCATGAAGCCAAAGAAGGACACGGTAAAGTGGTGTGAGTTCCATAAGAGCTCCACTCACAACACAAGTGAGTGTCGGGCCAAGCAGTCGCTAGTGGCCGAGATGAGGGCTTCTAAATCAGATGCATGCTCCGACTCTGAATCAGAACCTGACAAGGGGAATGACAAAGGGAAGTATATTATTGATGTGAAGCCCAATGCCACTGTTGCCACTACAAATATATAGAAGGAGGAACCAAAAGATCCAAAGGAGGCAGAGCGTCTCTTCCACTCCTAGATGTGGGTAAAGGGTTCCCTGCTACGGTTCACTGTCGACAATGGGAGCCAAAAGAACCTTATTTTAGTAGATGTCGTGAAGCGTTTGGGATTTCTGACCACAGTGCACCCACAACCATACACCATCGGGTGGCTTCACCAAGGACGGGATCTCCACGTCAGCCAGCAGTGTCGCCTTCCCTATAGCATCAAGCCCTTCACATATGAGGTATTGTGTGGCATTGCTCTTATTGATGTTTCTGATGTATTATTAGGCCAACCATACTTGTGGAAGCGACATGCTGTGTATGAGTCTTGACCTCGCGCTATTATTATTACTTTGGGAAATAAATTGTACAGAATACCAGAGGTACCACTGGCCCCCACTATCTCTTTGGTTACTGCAAAACAATGCAGTAAACTCATTTCCCAAACCAGGAAATTTTGTTTTCCTGATGATCCGCCCCCAGGGCAAGAAGAAGACTATGGCCACGACCTCCAGACATGGCTCCTCTACACAACAGCAACAAATGGACAAGGTTGTGGAGGAGTATGGGGACATCTTCACCTCTCCCATAGGGGTGCCTCTACACTGTCAGGTCAAGCAGCCCATTGACCTGACCCCAGCTGCGCCGCTACCCAATGGACCGATCTATAGGCGCTATGTGATGGAGAATGATGAAATCAAGAGGCATATTCAAGAGCTGCTGCAGAAAGGTCACATCCGGCCAAGTTCATCGCCCTGTGGGAGCCCGATCGTGTTGGTACAGAAGAAGGATTGGACTTGGAGACTCTGTATTGACTATCGGGCGCTGAACAAGATCGTTGTCTGGAATAGGTACCCGATCCCACGAATTGATGACCTTCTGGACCAACTCAAAGGGGAAAAATATTTCAGCAAGATCGACTTGAAGTTTGGGTATCACCAAGTACCAATCGAACCCTTTGATGTGTGGAAGACTTCCTTCAAAGCCGAGGGCCTTTTTGAATGGCTCGTCATGCCTTTCGGATTGAAAATTTCTCCCGCAACCTTCATGAGGTTGATGGATGACATCTTGTGTCCATTCACCAACTCATTTCTAGTGGTATACTTGGATGACATTTTGATCTTCAGCCAGACTTGGGAAGAGCACCTCCACCACATCCGAGAAGTCCTCCAAACACTGCGGCAACATAAGTTTTGTGCCAATTTGGAGAAGTGCACTTTTGGCATAACCCATGTTCAATATCTGGGATACATTATTGAAGAAAGGGGGGTGCATGTGGATCCAGCCAAGATCCAAGTCATTCGGGATTGGCCAGCCCCAACCACCCTAACAGAGCTTCACAGCTTTCTGGGTCTTGCTTATTTCTACCGCAAGTTCGTGTTGGGATTCTCTCATATCACTTGGCCATTGAGTCAAGTTACCAAGGGAGGAGCGAAAGAAAACTTCTATTGGTCAAAATCTCAACAGAAGGAATTCATAGAATTAAAACATTGCCTCTTTTTTGCCCCATTGCTGACATTACCAGACTTGAAACAACCATTTGAGATCGAGACAAATGCCTCTGACTATGCTATTGGGGTAGTTCTTACTCAACAGGGGCATCCAGTGGCATATCACAGTGAGACATTTTCCGACACAGTTCAAAAGTATCCCACTTATGACAAAGAAATGTATTCCATTGTGCATGCTTGTCGACAATGGAAGCATTACATTTTGGGTAAGGAGACAATCATCCACACAGACCACCGACCCCTGCAGTTCATACAGACACAAGGGAAGTTGCAGAACGATCACAATCAGAAGTGGTCCACATATCTGCAAAAATTTCATTTGAACATCAACTACAAGAAGGGTAGCACCAATAATGTTGCAGACTACCCCAGCTGATCGCCGATCGTGGCCATAACCACCGTTCTCAGCTCTTGTGGGCATGAGACTTCTAATTGGCCGCTTCTCTACAAGAGCGATCCAGAATTCATCTACACATACAAGGCACTCTTGGGGGGTATGCAAGTTCCAAATTTTCACCTCCAATATGCACTATTATGTCACCTAGGACACCTTTGTGTTCCTTCAAGCGAGCGTGCCAAGATGATATGGGAAGCGCACTACAGTCGAGTTGCTGGGAATTTTGGGGTCGATAAAACAATGGCAGTACTGCAGAAGTATTTCTATCGGTCGAACCTTCGAGAGTATGTCAAGAAGTACATCAAATCCTGCACTGCTTGCACCATTGCCAAACTGACCATCAAGAAGCAAGGGCTCTCTACTCCGCTACCTACCCCTAGTCGACCTAGGGAATCCATCTCCATGGATTACATGTCAGGCCTTCCTTTTACTAAGCATGGAAACGACTGTGTTTTCGTGGTCATTGACAGATTCTCAAAGTTTTCCATTATGGCAGCCTGCAAGAAGAATATCACAACAGAAGACACTGCTGAACTCTTCTTTGAACGAGTGTGGGTGCACTTTGGGATCCCACAATATATCATATCAAATCACGACAGCAGGTTCCTCAGCACATTTTGGTCCAGCCTTTGGTCAATGTTGGACACCAAGCTCACCAAGTCCACAGCTTTCCATCCCCAAACTGATGGCCATACAGAGGTCGTTAATAGGATGATTCTACACATTCTTCTCATGTACAATTCAAAGCATCCACGCACATGGGATGAGAGCCTTCCCTATGTACAACACAGTTATAATCTGGCTCTCCACAACTCAACCAACCACAGCCCCTTTCAGGTGGGCTTGGAATTCCAGCCACTATGTCCCATTGACATAGCCATGCCATTTGCAACTACTCAGGTTGATTCGGCTCATGTCCAGTCTGAAGCTCACAAAGCAAACAACTTCATCGAGCACATTCAACACATCTGCCAATAGGTTCATGACATATTGGACAGAGCCAATGATAAGTACAAGCAACGACATGATCAACATAGGGTGCCACACAACTTCCAGGTGGGCGAAAAAGTGTGGCTACATTTTTAGAAGAAGTGCCTCACTGGACCCCAACACAAGATTTTCCCGCTCCGATATGGGTCGTACACCATCACCAAGGCTGTAGGGAACAATGCCTTCGAGCTCGGTATTCCACCATTCCTTGGTCTGCACCCAATATTCAATGTAGACCTCCTTTGTCCCTACTTCCCACTCGAACACCTCTGACATTGCAGAGGAACTCATACCAAAAGAGTTAAACCCAGACTGCATGGAACAGGCCACCACAGACTGTATCAGGGACATGAAAATCAAGAACACTCGCCGACAGAAGATCCAACTGTATCGGGTTGTCAAAGCTGGCCAACTCCTGCACCAAGGCAAGTGGTTCACCAGGGACCAGGTTCAACAAAAGTTTCCTCATCTCATGGAGGAACTCAACGCAATGGGAACCATTGCTTCCTAAGGGGGGAGGAATGGTCCAGGTGGATATTGGTGGCCACCCGCCTATTCCACTTGGGGTCCCACCATTGTCTCTTTCAATTTTTTTCACAACCTACTATTTTTAGCAGTTTTTCAGGTCCTAAACTTTCGGAGCCATTTTGAGGCCCAAAACGGAGATAGTATGCCGAAGTTACGTCCCCGGGAAGTTGAAACACCAATTTACCCAAATGGGGCCCATAGTTTTGGCACTTCATCTCCTAGGGTTAAGTTTTTGGATGTTTATAGTTCTCCATTGTTTCTCCATAATATAAATAGGCCCTCGAGCCTCATTGTAACACAGTTCAGAGGTCTGTAGGCGCCACATCTCGTATCAGAGATTCGCTACCAACACCCTAGCTATTTTATTTCCATCATGTTTGTAAGCATATTTCTGTGATTTGATATTAATGAAATGAAGCCTTATTTCCACTATATTTCTATGTTTATGGTTATTTATGTATTCTGTTGCGTTCCTGCATAAATCTGGATCATTCTCCCAGGAGTTCGATCTCCTCTGGGGTGTGCTGACTAGGGTGGATCAAGCACTCAGGAAAAGGAGGTTGTTGGATCTTAGTGTTACCTTCTTCTTTTTCCTCCTCAACCTCTACAGGTGGAGATGGAGGATGGTTGTCTGGGAGTACTCTTCCTGACCTGAGATTAACCTCTTGTATCTCCACAGCATAAGCTGGATGGCATGGTTCTCCACTGGGAGCCTGATGTGCCTGTCTTTTGTTCGAGTTCGGATTGGGTTGTGCAGGTATAGGTAGCCTAGGTGGAGGAGCATGAGTAATCTGAGGTTGAGGTTGGGGTGGAGGCATTAGAGCAGGTGGTTTATTTTGTTTAGGCCTCCACCCTTGGGATTGATTGTTCCACTGAGGTAGTTGTGGAACGTACTACTGAAATGGTTGGTTTACTTGTTGAGGATGATAAAGGGTTGTAAGCCCAAGTAGGAGGTGTAGACCAGGATGGAGGAGTGGGGGTGTACCAAGGTTACACGGGTGCACTCTGATTGTTGTGATAGTAAGAGTAAGTTTCACCTTACATACATTGTTGATATGGTCAAGGGCCTTGAGGCCTTCTCTGGTTGATGAAACAGAGTTTCTCTGGCATTTCTTCCCCACCTTGATATACATCCTTAAGTCCAGGTAAGGAGGGACACTTTTCTGTGGCATGATTCTCCTCACAGACTAAGAAAACCTCTATGATATTCAGTGGACATTCATTTCTTGGGTGCTTCCTAGTACATCTAGGACAAAATATGGCCAGGACTCTCTCTGCTTCCTCTTGCTTCCTTTTCACCTGCATTGTGTCCATTTGCAAAGAAAAGGTGTGCAGCATGTCACTCTTGAAGTCCTCTAGCATGTTTCCAATCTCATGTTTTATGAAGGTGGAAGAGGAAGGGGTATTGGATGTACTTTGGCTAGCTCTGCCCTTCTTCCTAAATGCCCTAAAATGGTTCCGGAAGACATTTTTGATTGTTTCATAGGGTTGTTGGTAGATATCTCCTTATGATAACATTTTCAAGGATTTTATCATATCTTCTCTGATCCCTCGAATAAGTACAAGTTTAAGTGAGTCAGGATCAAGAGCACAATTGGCTCTCTTATAGTTCAATTGAAACCTCTCTTCATAGTCCTCTAAGGATTCATCTGGCTTGTTAGTCATCAGTATTTTTCACTATTTTTAGATGACTATAGAATGGTCCTAGATTTCTGAAAACAACATTCTTTGAACATTGTGAGTTTTAGAAATCTCACTCCCTTCATTATCCTTTTAAAAAAAAATTCACTGTTATATAAATTTTCCACTTCATGGTCATCCTGTCACTCCTAAAGGCTCCTTATGGGCTTATGCCTCTCATATCCATCCTTTTTCTTGCCTATGACCTCATTACAATGTTTTCCCTTTCCCATAACTCCACTTTCCTTCTAGGGTTTCCTATAGCCAACTCATTCCCATGTTCCCCAAGTTCCTCAAGCATTGATGGTCTCAAAACTATCTCTGTAGGCTCTTTAGATAAATCAAGTACATTGGATTTTGGATCTTCAATACAACACTTTGAAAAATGCTATGTTTTCACTTGAAGTCTCCAAAGCCTATTTTCAGTCAAGATCATGGTCAAAAGGACCCTCCTACTAGGTCATTAAGGTGTCATATGTTCTAAGGTCATCATTGATGTTTCAAACACTGTATTTATTTGTTAAATTCTGGCTCAGATATAATAGAATTTCAAGACATGGTTATTCACTCAAAGAGTAGAGGTGTAGAGAATATCAGTAAGAAAGGTAAATTCAAGGTTTTTAGTCACTTGCCAAACAAAAGATGATTTGAGCTCCAAGGTAGGAACAAAAGAATTTTTTGGAGATACTGCTACTGTATAAGCATCCTAAGGTTGTCAAAAGTGAATTTATCATGTTTCAAGGAGTAAGAGAAATCCAAGGCAGTGTTTTCAGTCACCTACACAGCAAAAATGTCAAAAGAGTTGGTGAAAAAGTCAAAAATAAAGTGACTTTAAAAAAAACATTAGAAAGTTGGTTTCATGATTAAATCAAATTTCATAAGTCTATAAAGCCCATCTAACACTTCAAGAGATTCATTATCATCTTTCAAAAGACCAAGAGCGCTCAGGAGAAGAAAATTTGTGTTTTTTCTAAGTGAAGTTGGACAATTTTCTTTAGCGTTGCGCGCCTAGAATCGGGTGTTGTGCCCTTAGATTTTTCCTCCCATACAATTTACATAGGTGTTGTGTGCTTGGAAGAGCATTGCAATCTTGCCCTACACCCACAACAAATATTCTCATGGCGTTGTGCGCTCAAGTCTGGCATTGCGCGCCTGGGGCTGGCCCTGCACCCTCAGCTTAGGCGTTGCGCCCTTGCCCAAGAGGGCCTCCTACACCCTGCAAACACTCAAATCAACTCAAACTACTTTCAAGCTTCCTCCAAGGTCCTCAGAGGCAATTATTAATGGTAATTGGATACCCTAGCCACTTCTTCAATCATTTGTGATGGTTTAATTGGAAGAAATTGAAACCCTAAGAGGAAACCCGAAGAATTAAAACTTGCAAATCATTGTTTGTCATTTCTTTATCTACCTATAAAGAGTATTAGTTAAGAAAGAGATGAAATAGGGTGTTGTGAAGGCTGTCATTCATCTAGGTTGGTCATAACACTCAATCCCTTCCCCCCCTTCACTTGCAAAAAACTACCATTCCATCACCTTCTTTTTCATCTCAAAATTCACATCAAATTATAGGGTTGGCAAAGCAGAGTTTTCAAAATGTCAAGAGAGGGAGACAGTGACAGTGGTGAAGAGGCCCAAATTCCAAGGAGGCATAAGCACAAAGGTGGAAAAATCAATAGATTTGAGCATCTAAACACAAGGGAGCTAATGGCATCTCTTTTAACTGTTTCATGTTTCAAGCATGTAGGATGCTTTGATTTTTGTGAAAGGGTACAACAGGTGCAAAACCACCCTGAGCTATCTAGATTATTTATCATTAACTTGCATGAAAAACAAGTTAACCTTGCAGGGGTCAATTTTGAGTTATCTACTGATGTTATTGCCAATGCCACGGGCATACCTAGTGCAGGGAAGAAATGGTTCAAGCAGGCCAATCTTGACATGAGCTACTATGAGCCATATTTAAAACCTAGGTACAAAGACCACAGCAAATCCATCTTTCATTTCTCACATTTTCTTGATAGGTATGCACCTATGATGAGAATCATTATGAAGTATTTTACATGTGAAGGAAGGTTCTCCCGGCTTTACTCTTACCACATCGGGCTGCTTGTTGCATATACCCTATTACCTCTACAGTAGCATTGAAAAAATGGCATATATAGTGCAGAAGAGAAATTTCCCTCAGCATATTCAAAGCCTCTTCCACCACTCACTCATTAAAATGGTTGTTATGCACCAATTACAGCAGAAGGGTATTCCATGGGAGACCTTCATTTCCAATGAATTGTTTACTAGTCCACAAGCCCATCCTCAGCAAGATATACCTTCATCTTCTTAGCCTCCCATTCCTCATTCACCATCACATCCCACTAATCCTCCTTCATCTCCCTCTCACAATCCCTCACCATCCCCTCATGGCACTAGTGCAACAAACAGTGAGGGAGAGGGCAATGAAAAATAAAACAATGAAAAATCAATCAGTGAGGCAGATGTCAATGAAGAAGAAAGAAGCAAAGAAAGGAGAAATGATGACAGTAAGGAGGATGTCAGTGAGGCAGATAGCATTGAAGCAGAGGGCATTGATGATGTTGGCATTGATTATGGAAGTGGGCCAAAGAGACAAGATGGCAATGAGGGAGAGATCAGCAGTAATGATGGCAGTGGGTCAAAGAGCTATGAAAGCAGTGATGATGCTAGTGATGATGACAGTGGTGATGGTAGTAAGACATATGCACTGAGATAAGTAACCTTGAACCTCTTCCTTTGACCTACCAAAGGGGAAATAGGCATGTGTTTGTTGCCCTTAAGAGGCAAGGGGCCATGCCTTCTACATGTAATGTTCCAAAATTTTCATGAATAAATTGAAACATTAATTTTTGCTCATATTGTGTATTAGATGAATAAAAATGAAGAGGAGGCCTCTTGACATGAATAAAACCCTTCCTAATGTGAAAAGGGAACCTTTAAGCAGCTTATTTTTCACCTCCTAGTGTGAAAAGGGCCAATTGCATGAGGATAAGGTCAAGTTGACCAAGTCAACTAGCGCAGCCTAAGGAGGAGTAGTTTGCCTAAGAAGATAGCGCAATTTTGTAGGGAAGAGATTAAAATGAAGATGCAAACCCTAAGAGGTGGGACCCAAGGTGAAGGAGCTCACAACTACATAAGGAAGAGAAGAGCAGCTTTGTGGGGTTAGCTTGTGTATTTCGATTTCATGTCTGCCTAGACATTTTCTGCAAACTCCTGCTGCTCAGCAGAGTTTGGAAGGATTCATGTTTAGGAATTTCTTCTCCTTCATTGAGTGATCTCTTGAAGGGGGTTGTGCTTCATTTCTCCCACATCTGGATTGTAGGCCAAGCATTTCTCACATCTGCAGCGTTATTTCTGTACCAGAGGACGCTGTGTAGCTGGGCAATGCAGTGGGAGGGTTGTATCTTCTTCTCTTGTGCATTTCCATTCAGTGGAGGGGGTTTCTCTTGCATTGAGGGAGTTGTACAGGAGATTTCAGAGCTCATTTCAGATCTTGGCATGTGGCCAACTTATGTTCCATCCATGACAGCGTAGTTCACTGGGTAAACTACGTTATTTTTGTGAGAGCAGCAGCTGCAGGGTTTGATCCCTTGCTTGAGAGCTCGTCCTTTGGAGGAAGGGCCAACCCTTCTCCCATAAAGCTCCATATTCCATTCCTCTTATGTATTTTTATATTCTCAATCATATTTTTATTCAGTGTTGCAGTGACTACGTTTTCCAGCTACATATATTTTCAGATCTGCACTTGTACACCTTGTATTTTCATGAACCCCCCCCCCCCCCTGTGGGTGATCTTATTGTGTATAAAGAGGAAAGGAATATCATTTTATTAGCCATTGGATGCTTGTCCATTTCAGATCTGATATGTCATGTTATTCTCTACATAGACCCTAGATAAAATAACGATGTTCTTGATTCAGTGTTTTCTGCATAAGCTAAGGTATGGGATTTAAGCTCATTTGAGGCATATAGAAATAGGGAGATCTGTTTATATGAGCTAGAATCATTTTTTTCACCTCAAATTCTACATGTGAGCTGTATATCATGTCTACTAAGGGATATAAGTCCCATTTCTCAATTTTATAGCGTTATTTTCTAAAGACAGTTGTTTTGTGCTCATATGTTGCTGCAATTTTCAGCTAGCTCAATTTGAGAGATCTGAATAACCTGCTTAACGTTATTTATTTGAGCTTACATTCTACAAGGAGGTCAAATTATATATTTTCTAAGGCATCCCAGCAGTGGTTGGCCTTATCTTCACATTTTCTTCCTTATACAGCGTCCCTAAGGAGCTTTTTGGAGCAATTCCTGAGTAGGAATAATCACATATCTGTAGACAGAGACTGCAAAAGGCCAGGTAGCCTCTATTTATCTCCCTTATTTGGAAGGAGACATAACCATTAAATGCCTCAGCATTCCATCTCTGGCACATACTTGTGATATTTTTGAAAAAGGGATATTACAGTGGTATCAGAGCATGATCTTTGGCACTGCCTGTGAGATCAAGCTTCCAAAAAACTAAAGAGAAGAGCAAGGAGCAGCCATCTTGGCTCAGTCTGTGGATTTCAAATCCACCCAGAGAATACAAAGAAGAGGAGAACAACAATGGAGTGGATGAGTTTACTCTCATCCATTTTTCGGATCGGAAAGGAGCCTCTCCAAAGGAGTTCAACCAATGGGAAAAAAGGGTGCAGTGAAACTCCAAGAGAGTTTCAAGATGAGAAAAGCTGCAGTGAAACCTCTAGAGGGTTTCAGGATTAAGGAGAAGATGAAAGCACTTCCTATTCTCATGGAGGAAGTGAAGAGTATGGAGGGCCACAAGAGGAAGTGGATAGATGGCCAGAGGAGGAGGAGCATTCTTCTCCACTTGAGGAGGCTTCTACCAGCGTTGTCCAGTTCATAAAGGAGCAGCCCACCATATCAACAATTGAATCAGCCAACCATTCAGAGAGGGGGACTCTTGCAACCATATGAGATGTCTCAAAGACCTACAAAGGTATGCAAAAATTTCCATGCAGTGACAATTCAGAAAATTTCATAAGAGGCTTGGGAAATTTGCATTCACATGGCCCAGGATCGAAATATCATGTTGTTGAAGAGGAGCAAGGTTGCATAGTGCTGTGTAACTTGGGCCTGATCAGAGAAGGGATCAGCATTCATTCTTTTGCACCTTTATTGAGCTGCATGCAGCATGTGGAGTTATGGTGCAAGGTTGTGGGAGGCAACATGCATGATGTGCCATCTCCTAAGGATGTCTTGTCCTTAGCACACTTGGATTCTTGTGGATTCAAGGGTTTGATTGGTGAGAGGCCTTTCCTGGAAACTCTTCAAGGGGTTACATCTCAACATCCCATGAGGTGTAAGGAGGAATACTTGCTTGGGGATAATGTCAGGCTTCATTGTGAAGATGCCAAAGGAGAGAAGGATTGGGAACAACCATATCTTGACAGAGGAGAGTGGATGGAGGGAAAGAGGCTTGTGAGCCACTTGCATATCTATGACACAAGGCAGCAAGAGGCAAAGTTGCACTGCCTACTCAAGAGAGAGTTTGGCCATCATGAGACACGTCTTTTTCTCAAGGGTATGTGGATGGAAGGAGCTTGGCAGGATACTTTCATCATGGGACAACAAGGAGTGTGGATGCATTATGGTGGTAGGGTCATTTTTTTTCCACCACATATGATGAGAGATGGAGGTATGAAGAGGCATCAAGGCTATTTGTTGCTTCGGAGGATTGGGAGAGAGCAAGGGAAAATTTTCTCTCCCACTTAGCATAGTGTTGCAAGGGTGAAGTATGGAACTGTCATGGTGCAAGAGGTGTTTTCATCATGGAGGAGACCCCTCATATATGGCAGCATTATGGAAAATGCCTTTGACAAACTACATGTCAAAGGATGGAGCCATATTTTGGCTATTTCTTGCTTTCATGATTCAACAGCGTTTTCTCTTTGGAGTAGTGATCTATGGATGAAATGTGCCCAGTGGAAGTGTGGTGGATCTATAACCCACAAGTCCCAGGATCATTTCATATTTCTTGCACTGGATGGACAAAGAGAAGGTGATATGGACAAGGTAGTCATATATTACTATGCTACATCCTTCTTGACTTAGATTCCCAAGCATGAGAAGAAGGATCTTCTTGCAGCACCTAGTTCATTCCTCTTCATGGGAGCATGTCAAACAATTATGGAGGGTTAATTCATAGATGCATACATCATTTTACTCCCAGCATATGGTAAGAAATCTATTTTTACAATGGCTGATTTATATACTCTTACCATTATTTTGCAGTGCATGGCTCTACAAGAGGGCAAGCTTATCAGATTGCTCCATGAACAAAATTGGGCCATATTATATGATGGAGGCAGCCATCTTTCACATGGCCTTTGGAAAGTTCTTTCCCATTGCATGCATGTTCAGCTAATTTACATTATCAGCCACGAGTCACAAAGCAATTTTCCATGTAAATTTCTGAAGCAGCAACTTGGAAAACTACGTTGCCACTATTGGGAAAACTGTTGGTACTTCCTAGCATCCCATGAAACCTTCAGCATTTTCCCCATTTGGTTGCTGATCATGAATTCATTTGCTGATATGTATCTGATTTACATTGGAAGCATGATTGGAAGGATGACACATGAGTTTGGAATGTCCTTAAAGGAGAAGGATTCCCACATTCTCTGCAATGCATGTTCTAAGGGGAACATGAGAAAAATTATGGCCACCACAGCCAAGTATTTTTTTCATTTTGAGGTGGACCATAAGTTTGATGATAATTCATTGTGTAATCATGGGCAAGTGATAAAATATGACTTGTATGTTCAGCTGACCTATTCAGCCATTTACTTTTTACTAGTGAATGTGAGAATTTTCACCACTAGTCATTTAGTAACATACTACTTGCCATGCCATTTTCTGAAGAAGAAATGGATGAGATTACGTTGTGTCATTTTGAGGCTTTGTTGTTATCATACAGCAGCATTCAAAGCCTATAGAAAACATCTCAATTGGACATTCTATGATGACCATGTCCTATTCATCATGGAAGAAATGTTTTGGGGCAGCTTGTTCTTCAATGTTGGAGAAGAAATATTTGGTGGATTTCTCTACATTTTGCCACTTCAGGGAAATACCTTTGCAGCCCATGAATAACACATACTCTGCACTATTCATAAGTGGAGAGGAGGACAACATGGGATGGGCCTTCCTGCCTATCATGTTCAGTCATTCAGCCCACTTACACTTCAAGAGCCAAAGGTGGATGGGATTCTTCATGAGTTACCATGCTGGAGGGTGACTCATTTTATATGGATGATAGCTTGGGGGTGGAGGTTTCACTTTGGGGGAATAATATTTCCCATGTATCTCGCACTCCATGCCTTGAGAGGACCTCTAGACCACACATGGTTGTCTCCTTGAGCACTTTTCTTCTCATGATCTTAGTCATTTGGGGGTTTCACCAAATGCTAGTCTATATGCTTGGGAGAGGCACTATGGAGTTTTCATGGATGATATGGCATCATATTCTTTGGAGGATTCCATCATATTCTGATGCTACTGGAGGAGGTAAGGAGATTCACTCAATTCTATCCTTGCAGTTGCTTGAGGACAAGCAACATTTGGGAGGGGAGGACTGTAATGTTCCAAAATTTTCATGAATAAATTGGAACATTAATTTTTGCTCATATTGTGTAGTAGATGAATAAAAAGGAAGAGGAGGCCTCTTGACATGAATAAAACCCTTCCTAATGTGAAAAGGGAACATTTGAGCAGCTTATTTTGCACCTCCTAGTGTGAAAAGGGCCAATTGCATGAGGATAATGTCAAGTTGAACAAGTCAACCAGCACACCCTAAGGAGGAGTAGCTTGCCTAAGAAGACATCATAGTTTTGGAGGGAAGAGATTCAAATGAAGATGGGAACCCTAAGAGGTGGGACCCAAGGTGAAGGAGCTCACAACTACATAAGGAAGAGAAGAGCAGCTTTGTGGGGTTAGCTTCTGTATTTTGATTTCATGTCTGCCTAGACATTTTCTGCAAACTCCTGCTGCTCAGCAGAGTTTGGAAGGATTCCTGTTTAGGAATTCCTTCTCCTTCATTGATTAATCTCTTGAAGGGGGTTGTGCTTCATTTCTCCCACATCTGGATTGTAGGCCAATAATTTCTCACATCTGCAGCGTTATTTCTGTACCAGAGGATGTTGTGTAGCTGGGCGGTGCAGTGGGAGTGTTGTATCTTCTTCTCTTGTGCATTTCCATTCATTGGAGGGGGTTTCTCTTGCATTGAGGGAGTTGTACAGAAGATTTCAAAGCTCATTTTAGATCTTGGCATGTGGCCAACTTATGTTCCATCCATGATAGCACAGTTCACTGGGTAAACTGCATTATTTTTGTGAGAACAGCAGCTGTAGGGTTTGATCCCTTGCTTGAGAGCTCATCCTTTGGAGGAAGGGCCAACCCTTCTCCCGTAAAGCTCTATATTCCATTCCTCTTCTGTATTTTTATATTCTCAATCATATTTATATTCATTGTTGCAGTTACTACGTTTTCCAGCTACATATATTTGCAGATCTGCACTTGTACACCTTGTATTTTCATGAACCCCCCCTTGTGGGTGATCTTATTGTGTATAAAGAGGAAAGGAATCTCATTTTATTAGCCATTGGATGCTTGTCCATTTCAGATCTGATATTTCATTTTATTCTCTGCATAGAACCTAGATAAAATAATGTTTTTTCTTGATTCAGTGTTTTCTGCATAAGCTAGGCTATGGGATTTAAGCTCATTTTGAGGCATATAGAAATAGGGAGATCTATTTATATGAGCTAGAATAATTTGTTTCACCTAAAATTCTGCATGTGAGTTTTATATCATGCCTACTAATGGATATAAGGCCCATTTCTCACTTGTATACCGTTATTTTCTGAAGACAGCTATTTTGTGCTCATATGTTGCTGCAATTTTCAGCTAGCTCAATTTGGGAGATCTGAATAACCTGCTTAAGGTTATTTCTTTGAGATTACATTCTATAAGGAGGTAAAATTATATATGTTCTAAGGCATCCCAGTAGTGGTTGGCCTTATCTTCACATTTTCTTCCTTATACAGCGTCCCTAAGGAGCTTGCTGGAGCAATTCCTGAGTAGGAATAATCACATATCTGTAGACAGAGACTGCAAAAGGCTAGGTAGCCTCTAGTTCTCTCCCTTATTTGGAAGGAGACATAACCAGTAAATTCCTCAGCAGTCCATCTCTGGCACAGAATTGTGATATTTCTGAAAAAGGGATATTACACTACATCAACCAAGCAGCTTAACAAAGGTGAGGAAAAGGTCATTGATGAAGAAGAAGAAGACAAACATGAGACTGAATGATAATTTCAACTCATTCACCTTGATAATGATGATGAGAATGAGGCAATGATCTCAAACATGCTGCTCCAAAGCAAGGATGCTCAGATTAGGTATTTGCAAGCCAATCTAGGTAGGGCTAAGAATGTGATCAACTATTTTGAGGTTCAAAACAAACAGCTAGAAGCAGAGAAGACTATCTATGAGATCAGAGCTATCGTAGCTCAGAAAGAGGCTAGAAGAGCCAAGGAAAAGCTAGATGAGGTCTTGGACACTCATGATGACACTGAAAAAGAGGAAGAACAACTTCCTAGGAAGAGGCCAAGGACCATTGGCTTGAAGTAGGCCTTAGCCAAAGAGAGGGAGCAAGAGACAACCTTGGCAGAGCAGCTCAATCCAAGTGAGTTGCTTGCCATGGAAATTGATTATGATAGGGAATCTTGGTTGGAGAGGGATAATGTACACTTAGAGGATCAGCTGGAGAAGACCAAGAGGGACCTAGACATGCAAAAGAAGATGGCAAGGCACTATGCCTTAAGAAACAATATTGCAAGGGCTAAGCTCAAAAGAGCCCTTGCAAAGATTCAATCCCTAAAGGAGGCTAAATATAAATAAAAACTTGACATACTTGTTGATTCTTCCCCACAAGCATCCCAAACCTAATCAGCAAGGTAAATCCAAATTTTGGAACAATTTTGAAGATTTTGAAATTTTGACTGTTTTGAAGGGCTAAAGGCACAGTGCCACTGGCACTGCACTCTTTTTTGGGGAACCCATTGGAGGAAAAATTTCCATTTTCAGGATCCTTAAGCCAAGTACAACACCCTCTCAAAGTTTCAGCTCATTTGGAGCAAAACTAGTCCTCCAAAAGTGCCAAAAACATGCAAAAAGTCAGCTTTCTGCCCTATTTTCAGAGTTGGCACTGCGCTCTGAGTAGTCTTGGGAGAATGCGTTTTTTAGCAAGACAATGGACACCAAATGGAAAAATTAAGGTATATTTGGAAACTAGACTGGACATTCTTTACAATGAGCTATCATGGAGCTCATTTGGACACCTGTAAGGCCTCCAAATCTTGGTTACAAAACAAGGAATTTTTCCCAGTGCTGGCACTGCGCCCTTGCGAGAGAGTCAAAAAAATACACTTGGAGTTAATGAAAAATATATTTTGATGGTTTTTGAGGCAAATCACTCCAGAGTTAGCTGAGGAGTTATGTTAGCATTTATTTTTTCATTTATTTGAGTTAGGATATTTGTGCCTTGGGCCTTGCATGGTCACAATGGTCAAATGAATTTATGTTGTATTTAATGACATTTTGGAGCCCTGGTTAGGGTTTTTGTCCTCCTTTGCAAGTTAAATACTGCATGGAGGCCTCATTGTATGTGTCGGTTGATTGTTAAACTCAATATCATAGACTTGGAGTTGAGGAGAAATTGGCTTTGGAGTTTTGTGAATGCTTGGATTTCAATGGAAATGGAGAGAGCACATTTGCAAGATTCATGAACATGGATAATGGTGATGTCTTTCTAAATTAGTGCTTGTTTTATTATGTGTTCATTTTGTTTCATCTTTCTCATGCAATAGAACACAAATTTTGGGTTAAGAAATGTTGTTTAGAGGCACCTTAGCTCTGTCTGCTTTCTATTGCTTGTATGTTTTCCTCTACTAGGTCATATTAGAGAATTCTTAAATGCTCTCTAGTTCCACTCAGCTTGTTTATCTTAAGAATGATTTAATGGAGCCAATACCAAAGTAGTTTATGGTTAACCCTGCCTTTGGTATGACTTAAAACATTGTTTTTAAGGTCTTTTCTTTGAAGTATTGCTAATTAGGGTTTTGTTGAAGAGGTTTATGGTTTTCCCTGCCCTTTTGTTCATCTTAAATGGTTTCTTTGAAGGTATTTGTAGTTTGATTAAGGAAATTAGGAGTTCCCTACTCTTTGATCTTTATTATATGTTATCTTAAATGTTTTCTTTGCCTGAAGGTGAAATCACTAGAGGACTTACAAGTTTATTTCTCTCTATGGTTCACTGGATTTTTGTCTTAATGTTTACTTGCTAGGTTTTGGTAAAAGAAGTTGTTGGTATGCCTTGTCTTTGGTTATTTATTTATGCATATTGATCTTAAATTCCCTTCTTGTTAAAGTAGTTGTTAAAGGATTCTTAACTGCCCTTTTCACCTACTATGTTCACAATTTAATGTTCACTTCACTCACATAAGCCTTGAAGATCCATTTGGCTTTGTTAAACTTGCCCTCTGAAACCCCCTTGACCTATTGTTGTAATTTTCAAGATATTTTGCAGACTCCATAGCCCAATGGTTTAAACTTCTCTTACTCTATCTATTCTTCTTGATAAGCAACCCATCCAAACAAAACAAACAAACAAACCCTAGTCACTACAACTAGCCTAAAATCAAAACCCTAAAAGCTATCAAGTAATATCTTTGTACACAAATATAGAGAGAGCCCTCTCTGAGTCCAAGAAGGCTAGGTCCTAGGACTCCAAAGATTGGTTTGATGTTACCCTTATACATTTGGTCTTGCCAATATGAAAAATTACAGGGACCTAACATAATGGCGACTCTTCTGGGGAACTGAGTAAGTAACAAGATTAGACATTCCCTAAGAACTCATAAATCCCCTGTCAAAATTAAAAATCTGGTCAATTCATCATACTAGCACCATGGTGACTACATTGGAGAACACTTATTGAAAAGCTTAGTGCTACATAAAGAACTCAGAAAACCAAAAAACATCTCTTATATTGGTATTTAGTTGTTGATGGTGGACAACAATTAAACCCTCAAAACAGTAGACATCATCCACCTGGCGACTCCACTGGTCTTTAGTAGCCCTTTTGACCCCACTATTTCTCATAGACTCCCCTGGGAGTATATCAATCAGTCATAACAATGCCAAGCCCAGTTACATATTATGTGAACTTAGTATCCTTACAGATAATTTTGTTTTTCAAACTCTCATAAACTTTCAGCCTCTCTATGTTTTGGGTTTGAAATTTGGCTTCATAAAGAATCAGCACCAGATCTCACCCTAACCCAAACCCTCATACCATAGTTGATGACCCAGAAAAAATCTTATGGAAAACTTCTAGGACTGAAGACTCAACTATTGTTAGACCCATTCACAAAGCAAGTTATGTCCCTGAAAACCTCATAGCGTTGCATGATATCCAATTTGACTTACACCATAGAAGAAACCTATTCAGAACTAAGTCTTAAAGTGGGATAGACGAGATAGACCTTGAGCCTACAAACCTACAGCCGCGTCCTAGTAGAGAAGCCTCTCCTTCCACTCCTCCTGATTTTCAGCTTCTCAAACACTTTGATTCCTTCGTTCCAAGTCTGCTCAAAATCAGTCAGTGGGTCCAAGTACATCTGCCACTCCTACTCATATATCCACTATGCAAACCACTCCACTTCATCCTCCACCTCCACTCATAAAACCTCCTCTTGTAAATCCTCCTTGTATTCCATTACCTCCCATCTGGTACTACCACAACCTTTACTATCGATGCCACGGGACTACCAATCTAAAATCCCTCACTTTACTGGAGCTGACTCTAACACTTCCCAACAGCATGTAGACAAGATGAATGATGTTTTTGATTACCAAGAAATAGAAGAGGAGACCATAAAAATGAGAATGTTTGCCCAAAGTTTAGGAGGATAAAAAAAGAAATGGTTCAAAAACTTAACTCCTAACAGCATACATGACCTCCCTTCCCTTTATCAAACATTCATAAACAAGTGGGAGACTAATAAAAATCCTCTTCAAATCCTCTCAAAATACAATAAAATTAAGAGAAATGTTGGGGAAAGTGTCCAAGACTACTACATTAGGTTCAATAGTGTACACAATTCACTCCCACCTCACATGAAACCCCTGCAAGGCCTGGCCTTAGTAAATTTTCTGGATGGATTTGATCCTAAGATGGCCTACCAATTGAGAGAAAGAGATCCCCTAACCTTAGAAGACATGAAAAAGGGAGTTGTGAGTGTATAATCCAATCTAATTGAGAAGAGGGCTATATTGAGGACAGAGAAGAAGGTTACGTACAAAGAGGAAACTATGGCCTCCACATTTGATGCTAAAATTGACAGCCTAGTTATGACAATGGAAAGGATGATGGATAGGATCAACTTAAATGAAAGAGCACCCCCTACGGAAAACCAATTAAATCCTCAAAACAGAAATAGAAACCAAAACTTTAGAAGAGACCCTCCTCAAATTAGACAAAGAGACAATGACCAGCAAATCAGACCTCCTTTCCAAGAAAACTATGTAGATGAAGAGGCAAGAGATGCTGAAGAGATGGAAGAAAACCATGTAAATCTAATAGGCTTTGATAGTGGAGATGTTGTTTGTCTTAAAAAATAAGAACAAGGTATGTTTTCCCCAAACCAAACTGAAAGAAACTATGACGATACTGAAGAGTACAATCTAGGATTTGAAAATTCTATCATGGAGGTTCATAGGCAGTATGACCTTAGGAGTAAGAAAACCCAAGATGCTTCCAAGAAAAACAAACTAGAAATTGTTGTTAGAAATACCCCTGAAAACATTCTCAAAAAGACAGCAGAAAATACCAACACCATGGCTAAAACTCCTAATCAAAACAAAGACAAAACCAGCTAACATAATGGTGACCAAAGCTGCCCTAGTACATCAACTAATGGCTCTCGAAAAACTGCTCTAACTGACATTCCAAATAAAACTCAGCAAACTGAAGTTGCTGAAAAGACTATTTGTGATAAAAATGATGTAAATATGGAAAGAACACAAACATCATTCAGTTTTGAGGGAGAAACTGCCAAGATCAAAATAGCCATACCCCTTACTAAACTGGTAACTCATGATGTGTATAGGTCCCAAGTTTTGAAGGCTTTGAACATAGGAAATGATACCGACACTCTAAATTTGACTGATGACAAGCCAGAGTTGTTGTTTGGACCTGACATAGAGGTAAAATGTCAAGAAATAGTTGTCCCTCCATTCTATGTCAGTTTAACCATCCATGAAAAAATCCTACACAATGTTATGCTAGACTCTAGTGCTTCACACAATCTTATGCCAAAGGTATTGATGGAGAGATTAGGCCTCAAAATAATCAAAACTTAAAAAGACTTATACTCTTTTGATTCAAGTAGAGTTAAGCTTCTAGGCCTGATCAAAGATATGTGTGTCAATCTGACACAAATACCCACTAAGAGCCTAGTCATGGACATTGTAGTGGATGACATTCCCCCGAGGTATGGCATGATTTTATCTAGATCATGGGGAGCCAAACTCCAAGGAAACCTCCAAATGTGCATGGCATACGCTACCATTCCATTTTTTAACCAAACAAGAAGATTGTACAGAGAATCTCACATGAAATACATGGTAAGCAGCCAAGATAGGCCAAACAACACCCCCCTTTATTCTATCCATTCAGACCTTGACTCATCTATCTTTTACAATGAACATGACATTAATGAACAAGTAAATGAAAATGAGGAAGAGTTAGACCTATAAAAACAGTCAAACCAAACACCAAATGGAGAACATAACAGTAAAAACCCTTACAACCATGAACAACAACATAATGGTGAATCTGAACTTGAGACACTTTGGAACATGAGCTTTGATGGCTCTTGTGGCAAAGCTGGTTCAGGAGCGAGTGTTTGGATACACAACACTAATGAAGGTCACTCTTAAAAACTAGATTTTCAATGTACAAACAATATTGTAGAGTATGAAGCTCTTCTCTTAGGGCTACAAATGTTGAAAACTATAGGAGCTAAAAGGATTTCTGTTTAAGGAGATTCTGAGCTAATAATTAGACAAATCAAAGGAGAATATTCATCCAAGAATCCTAGACTAAGAGAATATAGGAATGTTTCCTTAGACCTCCTTAAGACATTTGAGAAATATGAACTTACCTCCATCCCAAGAGCTCAAAACAACCTTTCCAATGAACTAGCCTTTGCTGCCAGCACATGCTAACTACCTCATGCAAATGAAAGATATACAGTAAAGGTCAAGTACAGACCAGCAGTCCCTGATAACATAGATTATTGGCAGGTATTTGAAAATGGCAAACAAATTGAAGACTTCTTGCAGCCCAAAACCAAGTTTGAAATGACAAAGTCAGACTTAAACCATCAAGAGGACTATTTTTCTGAAGAACAAACACACAAAAAAAAGTTGCCTTGTACTGCTGATATAAATCTGCTAGAACACCCTCTTGACGTATAATTGTTTGAAGATTTAGATCAAAAGGACCTTGAGGTATTGCAATGCAAAGATAACTCATTTCCAAGAGGTCGTTCCCCCTTAGAAGAGCTTCTTGATTTCAATGATGTTGTTAGGAAGCCAAAAATGGAATCCACCGAAACTGATGTAGAAGAATGCAACATAGCTAGTGTGGAAGAACCCAAAATGATAAATATGTCCAAAACTATGCCACCTCACATAAAACAGAAATACATTGAGTTGCTCAAAGAGTTTAAAGATGTGTTTGCATGGGGCTATGAGGACTTGAAGTCCTATGACACAAACATTATTCAACATAAGCTTTCTCTCAAGGAAAACCAAAAACCATTCAAGAAGAAATTGAGAAGAATAAACCCTATCCTAGTGCCTCTAGTTGAGAAGGAAATAAAGAATATGTATGATGTTGGAATCATAGTCTCACTCAGGTACTCATAATGGGTTTCAAACCTTGTGTCAGTGAGAAAGAAAACATGGGAGATAAGGCTATCCATAGACTTTAGAAACTTAAATGAAGCCTCTCTGAAAGACAACTACCCTTTACCTAAGATGAATCATATACTACAAAAGGTAGTAGGCTCTAAAATAATATCATTGCTTGATGGTTTTCAGGTTAAAACCGGGTGCTAGTACTTCTGAGTGATCAACATAAAACTGCCTTCACTACACCTTGGGGCACCTTCATGTATGTCAAAATGCCTTTTGGGTTAATGAATGAGGGGGCCACTTTCCAAAGAGCCATGGACATTGCTTTTTCCAAAGACATAGGTTACTTCAGTGTGATATACCTTGATGACATTACTGTCTATTGTAAAATCGATGAAGAACACCTACTTCACTTAAGAAAGGTCTTTGAAAAGTGTAGGAAGTATGGTCTATCTCTGAATCCTAAGAAAACTCTGTTTTGTCTTCAAGAAGGAAAACCCTTAGTCCACATCACATTTTAAGAAGGGATTAAGAAAGACCTAAAAATGATTGAGGGTATATTGAATATCAACCACCCTGGGAACATTAAAGAGTTGCAATATTTTATTGCAAAGATCAACTTCATAAGAAGGTTCATACAAAACCTTGCTAAACTCCTAACAAACATTACAAACATGCTTAAAAGAGAGATAGGAGTCAAATGGACTATATAAGAAAAACAATCCTTTGAACTGGTAAAACAATCACTTACCCAAACACCAGTTCTAATCCGTCCTGACATTACCAAGGACTTCTTCACCTTCTCATTTGCATCATAACACACTATTGCTGTGGTATTGCTACAAAAGAACATGATGGGACAAGAACAACCCATATATTTCTTCAGCAAGGTACTAAGAGATTCCCCTATGAAAAATAACATTATGGAGAAACAAGCTTTTGCCTTAATCAAAGCATTGAAGGATTTCAGAGTTTACATCTTGCATTCACATGTCATTGATTTTGTTCCACATACAGTTGTTAAGGACATACTAAATCAAGATCATGATGGTAAAAGGGGTAAGTGGATTACTTTCATCTTACAATATGATCTAGAAATCATACCCACTAAACCGATCAAAGGACAAGGACTTGCCAAACTCATAGCTAAAACAGACTTTCAAGCACTAGACATAAACATGATACATTTCTGAACTCACTTTGGTATGCTGATATATTATATATGATTTTTAATATAAATTCTCCTCCTTCTTTTTCCAAAACAAAATCTAGATTCTTGAAACTAAAGGCTATAAATTTCTGCATTCTAGATAAAGCTTTATACTAGAAAAATTATGTTGGTATCTTGCTTAAATGTTTACTTGAAGATGATGTAGACAGAATCATGCATGAGTTTCATGAAGGAGAGTGTGGAGGTCATCTCTACTGGAAAACCACTGGCAACAAAATCCTTAGAGCTTGTTTATATTGGCTCACCCTTTTCCCTGATATCCACAAGCTAGTAATGACTTGCCATAAATGCCAAACCTTTGATGGAAAGAGAAAAATACTGCCTTTTCCTTTTCATCCTATTAGTGTTGAAACTCCTTTTCAACAATGGGGTTTGGACTTCATTGGAGAAATCCACCCTGCCTCATCTTCCCAACACACATGGATCTTCACTGCAACTGACTATTTCACCAAATGGATAGAAGCCATCCTTTCTAGCAATGCCACTGACTCAGTCATCATCAAATTCCTTGAAACCAACATCTTGACTAGGTTTGGTTGTCCAAGAAAAATCATCACTGATAATGCTGCTACATTTAAGTCCAAGATAATGGTGGAATTTTGCTACAAGTATCACATCACACTAGGGAATTCTACAGCTTATTACCCTCAAGGTAATGGGCTGGCTGAATCCTCTAAAAAAACTTTGGTGAACATCATGAAGAAGCTGCTAGAAGAGAACCAAAAGTTATGGCATAGAAAATTGGTGCATACACTATGGGTTGACAGATTAACAAGCAAGAAATCAATCAATATGTCTCTCTATCAACTAGTGTATGGCATGGATGTAGTTTTCCCAACATCCTTGGGAGTTCCAGTGATGAATATCCTTCAAGAGGTACAATCAGAAGAGAATGATATGAAAAGGAGGCTAAACCAAATCATTCATTTGAAACAATCAAGGGAAGAAGTTTACAAAATAATACAAGCAATGCAAGAGAACATCAAGAAGATCTTTGACAGAAGAATCAAGGCTAATGATTAACATTTTGAGACAAAGTGCTGAAGTGGGATTCAAGAAGAGAGGACAAAGGAAAGCATGGCAAATTTGATAATCTATGGAAGGGTCCATATATCATCCATTCAGTTAGAGGTAACAATACCTTCTTCCTAGAAGAACTAGATCGAATAGAGCTATTTGGAGGACCTCTCAATGGCAGGATGCTCAAGCACTATTTTTTTTTAAAATCCTAGTTGGAAGCTTTCATTCATTGTACATAACATTGCTTGATGAAAGATCAGAAAAATGAAACAAAAAATAGAGAAAAGAGGAAAAAGAGGGAAGGTTTAAAGAATAGGTATAGCCCCATACAAAAAAAGAGTATTGTTGAAAGTGTGCAAGCCTAAATTCCACTACATTTCAAAAAAGAAAGTCTTATTCAGTCATTCAGCCTAATCATGATTGGACATGTTTTAAATTTATGTTGATAGGTTAGTGAAAGAAGATTTACCAAACCATGTAAACTTGGCTTGTTAGTATATTAGATTAGGAAAAGATATTTGGTTTCAATGCTCAAATCTGAACCAAAAGAGAAAGGAGAGGGATACATAACAAATTCCAAATTAAAGCCCTCATGTTTTCTAGTTTTTGCTTATACAAAAATAAATTATGTGTGCAGCTTGTCCCAAATGCCACAGCCCATGACAAATCAGATAGCTTAAACTTGGTTTGATCATGTTTTAAATTTCATGTTAGTAGATTAGAGAACAAAATTTGTCAAACAGCTTAATCTTGACAGATAAGTAGACTAGGTAGAGAATAAAAGAGTTCATCAACCTAATCTGAACTCTTGGAAGTGATAAGGGTAGAAGTAGATAGTTTTTATGCTTTCAAAAGAAAAAATGATGTCAAGGGTTTGCCAATCCAAATGCACCCAAGTGAAGAAAAAATTTCAGGCAAAGTATGATGGGTAGGTAGAATTGATGTTGAAGCATTCATGTCATTTCAGATTTAAGATCACAGCTTCAAAAGAACATCAGAAAATAAAGGAAGAAGGATCTTCCAAGTACAAGTAAGGTACTGATCTTAAAACTCAGAGATCTTAACTCTGAGGTTCTAGACACCTCCCGAAAGAAAGCTTCCCTCCCCAAGTGGAGCCACTGTTAGTCATCATTATTTTTCACTATTTGTAGATGACTATAGAATGGTCCTAGATTTCTGAAAACAACATTCTTTGAACATTGTGAGTTTTATAACTATCATTGCCTTCATTATCCTTTTAGAAAAAATTTCACTATCATATAAATTTGCCACTTCATGGTCAACCTGTCACTCCTAAAGGATCCTTATGGGTTTATGCCTCGCATATCCATCCTTTTTCCTGTCTATGACCTCATTACTCTATTTTCCCTTGCCCATAACTCCACTTCCCTTCTAGGGTTTCCTATAGCCAACTCATTCCCATGTTCCCCAAGTTCCTCAAGCATTGATCGCCTCAAAACTATCTATGTAGGCTCTTGACATAAATAAAGTACATTGGATTTTGGATCTTCAATACAGCACTTTGACAAATGCTCTGTTTTCACTTGAAGCCTCCAAAGCCTATTTTCAGTCAAGATCATGGTCAAAAGGACCCTCCCACTAGGCCATTAGGGTGTCATATGTTCTGAGGTCATCATTGATGTTTCAAACACTATCTTTCTTTGTTAAACTCTAGCTCAGATATAATAGAATGTTGAGACATGGTTGTTGACTCAATGAGCATAGGTGTAGAGAATATCAGTAAGAAAGGTAAATTCAAGGTTTTCAGTCACCTACCAAACAAAAGATGATTTGAGCTCCAAGGTAGGACCAAAAGAAGTTTTTGGAGATACTGTTACTGTGTAAGCATCCTAAGGTTGTTAAAAGTGAAGTTATCATGTTTCAAGGAGTAATAGAAAGCCAAGGCAGTGTTTTCAGTCACTTGCAAAGCAAAAATGTCAAAAGAGTTAGTGAGAAAGTAAAGATGAAAGTGACATTAAAAAAACATTAGAAAGTGGGTTTCATGATTAAATAAAAGTTCCTAAGTCTATAAATCCCATCTAACACTTCAAGAGATTCATTATCATCTTTCAAAAGACCAAGAGTGCTCAGGAGAAGAAAATTTGTGTTTTTTTTTAAGTGAAGTTGGACAATTTTCTTTGGCATTGCGCCCTTAGGTTTTTCCTCCCATACAATTTACACAGGTGCTGCGCGCCTAGGAGGTGGCACTGCATGCCTAGCAGAGCGCTGCGCGCTTTCCTGACACCTACCGCAAATCTTCTCGTGGCGCTGCGCGCTCAGGTTTGGCGCTGCACGCCTGGGGCTGGCGCTGCGCCCTCAGCTTAAGCGTTGCCCCCTTGGACAAGAGGGCCTCCTACACCCTACAAACACTCAAATCAACTCAAACTACTTTCAAGCTTCCTCCAAGGTCCTCCAAGATAATTATTAATGGTAATTGGATACCCTAGCCACTTCTTCAAGCATTTTTGATGGTTTAATTGGAATAAATTGAAACCCTAAGAGGCAACCCTAAGACTTAAAACTTGAAAATCATTGTTTTTCATTTATTTATCTGCCTATAAAGAGTATCAGTCAAGACAGAGGTGAAATAGGGTGCTATGAAGGCTGTCATTCATATAGGTTGGTCATAACACTCAATCCCTTCACCCCCTTCACTTGCAAAAAACTACCATTCCATCACCTTCTTTTTCATCTCAAAATTCACATCAAATTCTAGGGTTGGCAAAGCAGAGTTTTCAAAATGTAAAGAGAGGGAGACAGTGACAGCGGTGAAGAGGAGAAAATGCTAAGGAGGCATGAGCACAAAGGTGGAAAAATCAACAGATTTGAGCCTCTAAGCACAAGGGAGCTAATGGCATCTCCCCTAACTGTTTCATGTTTCAAGCATGTAGGATGCTTTGATTTTTGTGAAAGGGTATAGCAGGTGAAAAACCACCCTGAGCTAACTAGATTATTTATCATTAACTTGCATAACAAACAAGTTAACCTTGTAGGGGTCACTTTTGAGTTATCTACTGATGCTATTGCCAATGCCATAGGCATACCTAGTGTAGGGGAGAAATGGTTCAAGCAGGCCAATCTTGACATGAGCTACTATGAGCCATATTTAAAACCTAGGTACAAAGACCACAACAAATCCATCTTTCCTTTCTCACATTTTCTTAATAGATATGCACCTATGATGAGAATCATTATGAAGTATTTTACATGTGAAGGAAGGTTCTCATGGCTTTACTCCTACCACATCAGGGTGCTTATGCATTTTACTAGGGTGAGGATGTTGCATATACCCTATTACATCTACAAAAGCATTGAAAAAATGGCCTATATGGTGCAGAAGAGAGATTTCCCTCAGCAGATGCAAAGCCTCTTCCACCACTCACTCATTAAAATGGTTGTTATGCACCAATTATAGCAGAAGGGTATTCCATGGGAGACCTTCATTGCCAATGAAGTGTTTACTACTCCACAAGCCCATCCTCAGCAAGATATACTTTCATCTTCTCAGCCTCACATTCCTCCTTCACCATCACACCCCACTACTACTCCTTCATCACCCTCTCACAATCCCTCCCCATCCCCTCATGGCACTAGTGCATCAACAAGTGAGGGAGAGGGCAATAAGAAATCAAATAATGAAAAATAAATAAGTGAGGCAGATGTCAGTGAAGGAGAAAGCAGCAAAGAAAGGAGCAATGATGACAGTAAGGAGGATGTCAGTGAGGCAGAGAACATTGAAACAGAGGGCAGTGATGATGTTGGCACTGATGATGGAAGTGGGCCAAAGAGCCAAGATGGAAATGAGGCAGAGATTAGCAGTAATGATGGCAGTGGGTCAAAGAGCTATGAAAGCAATGATAATGCCAGTGATGATGACAGTGGTGATGGTAGTAAGACATATGCACTCAGATAAGTAACCTTGAACCTCTTCCTTTGACCTACTAGAGGGAAAATAGGCATATTTTTTTTCCCTTAAGAGGTAAGGGGCCATGCCTTCTACATCAACCAAGCAACTTGAAAAAGGTAAGGAAACGGTCATTGATTAAGAAGAAGAAGACGAGCATGAGACTGAACGATAATTTCAACTCATTCACCTTGACAATGATGATGAGAATGAGGCAAGGATCTCAAACATGATGCTCCAAACGAAGGATGCTCAGATTAAGGATTTGCAAGCCAATCTAGGTAGGGCCAAGAATGTGATCAACTATTTTGATGTTGAAAACAAATAGTTAGAAGAAGAGAATACTATTTATGAGATCAGAGCTATCAAGGCTCATAAAGAGGCTAGAAGAGCCAAGGAAAATCTAGATGAGGTCTTGGACACTCATGATGACACTGAAAAAGAGGAAGAACAACTTCCTAGGAAGAGGCCAAGGACCATTGGCTTGAAGCAGGCCTTAGCCAACGAGAGGGAGCAAGAGATGACCTTGGAAGAGCAGCTCACTCCAAGTGAGTTTCTTTCCATGGAAATTGATTATGATAGGGAATCTTGGATGTAGAGGGCTAATGTACACTTCAAATTATCAGCTGGAGAAGACTAAGAGGGACCTAGACATGCAAAAGAAGATGGCAAGGCACTATGCCTTAAGAAACAAGATTGCAAGGGCCAAGCTCAAAAGAGCCCTTGAAAATATTTAATCCCTAAAGGAGGCTATAGACAAAGAAAAACTTGACATCCTTGTTGATTCTTCCCTACAATAATCCCAAACCTAATCAGCAATGTAAATCCAAATTTTGGCACAATTTTGAAGATTTTGAAATTTTGACTGTTTTGAAGGGCCAAAGGTGCAGCACCAGCTCTTTTTTGGGGCACCCATTGGAGGAAAACTTCAAATTTTCAAGATCCTTAGGCCAAGGACATCACCCACACAAATTTTCAGCTCATTTGGAGCAAAACTGATCCTCCAAAAGTGCCAAAAACATGCAAAAAATCAACTTGCTGCCCTATTTTCAGAGTTGGCGCTGCGCCCTGAGTAGTCTTGGGAGAATGATTTTTTGAGAAGGAAAATTGACACCAAATGGAAAAATAAAGGTATATTTGGAAACTAGACAGGGCAGGCTTTCTAATGAGCTATCATGGAGCTCATTTGGACACCTGTGAGGCCTCCAAATCTTGGTTACAAAACAGGAAATTTTTCCTAGTGTTGGCATTGAGCCCTTGCCAGAAATTCAACAAAAGACACTTGGAGTTAATGAAAAAGATATTTTGAGGGTTTTTGAGGCAAATCACTCCAGAGTTAGCCGAGGAGTTATGTTAGCATTTATTTTTGCATTTATTTGACTTTGGATATTTGTGCCTTGGGCCTTGCATGGTCACAATGGTCAAATTCATTTATGTTGTAGTTAATGACATTTTGGAACCCTAGTTAGGGTTTTGTTCCTCCTTTGCAAGTTAAATACTGCATGGAGGCCTCATTGTATGTGTTGGTTGATTGTTAAACTCAATATCATAATCTTGGAGTTGAGGAGAAATTGGCTTTGGAGTTTTGTGAATGCTTGGATTTGAATGACAATGGAGATAGCACATTTGTAGGATTCATGAACATGGCTAATGGTGATGTCTTTCTAAATTAGTGTTTTTATTCTTATGTTTTAATTTTGTTTCATCCTTCTCATGTAGTAGAACAGAAATTTTGGGTTAAGAAATGTTGTTTAGAGGCACCTTAGCTCTGTCTGATTTCTATTTCTTGTATGTTTTCCTCTGCTAGGTTAGATTAGAGAATTCTTAATTGCTCTCTAGTTCCACTTAGTTTGTTTATATTAAGAATGATTTAATGGATCCAATGCCAAAGTAGTTTATGGTTAGCCCTGCCATTGGTATGACTTAAAACATTGTTTTTAAGGTCTTTTCTTTGAAGTATTGTTAATTAGGGTTTTGTTGAAGTGGTTTATGGTTTGCCCTACCCTTTTGTTCATCTTAAATGGTTGCTTTGAAGGTCTTTGTAGTTTGATTAAGGAAATTAGGAGTTCCCTACTCTTTGATCTTTACTATATGTTATCTTAAATGTTTTCTTTGCCTGAAGGTAAAATCACTAGAGGACTTATAAGTTTCTTGCTCCCTATGGTTCACTGGATTGTTGTATTAATGTTTACTTGCTAGGGTTTGGTCAAAGAAGTTATTGGTATGCCCTATCTTTGGTTATTTATTTATGCATAGTGATATTAAAGGCCCTTCTTGTTAAAGTAGTTGTTAAAGGATTCTTAACTGCCCTTTGCACCTACTATGTTCACAATTTAATTTAATGTTCACTTCACTCACATAAGCCTTGAAGATCCATTTGGCTTTGTTAAACTTTCCCTCCGAAACACCCTTGACCTATTGTTGTACTTTTCAAGATATTTTGCGAACTCCATAGCCCAATGGTTTAAACTTCTCTTACTCTAACTATTCTTCTTGATAAAAAAACCAACCAAACAAAACAAACAAACAAACAAACCCTAATCATTATAACTAGCCTAAAAGCATAACCCTAAAAGCTATCAAGTTATATCTTTTTACACAAATATAGAGAGAGCCCTCTCTGAGTCCAAGAAGGCTAGGTTCTAGGACTCCAAAGATTGGTTTGATGTTACCCTTGTACATTTGGTCTTGCCAATCTGACAAATTACAGGTACCTAACACGGCCCTAGAGTCATCCTAAAGATCTCATCCTTAGTTTCCTTGGACCTACAGTAGTATTTGTATTTGTTGTTGAAGGTTTCTTCCATCTGTGCCCAGGTAGTGATGATATCCCCAGGCAGACCCATGAACCAGCACGGGGCTTCATCCTTAAGGGTGGATGGGAATAGATTCAAATTCTGATCATCAAAGGTATAGTCATAAGTCCTACAAACAACAGAAAATTCAAACATGAATGTGTCAGGGTCCTCAGAGGTAATTCCTTGAAGTGTGGAAGAGTTGAGGGGCTAATGTTTTTCATCGTAGTTTCCCCATTTGCCTCTCTTATGGTAAAGGCTCTCTAGATCCCAGCCATGGTTAAGATAGGTGAAGCAGGTCCCTCAGTAGAAACAAGGACTTCTTCTTCTTCCCCAATAGGATCCTCAAAATATTCAAAACGCTCTCCTATAGGGGGTTAAATCTCACTGCCACTGAAGAAGAGTGAAGGGTGGCTAGGAGGTGATGTGGGGGTTTTAGGTAAGATTTGTCTTTGAGTATTCCTACTCCTACGAGGCATGAAAATTATATCTTTTTGTATTTTTTTTAATATTTATAAAATAACATGAAAATAGAGGAAGGCAGAAAAGAATGCTTAAACAAAATCAAAGCATCTACTAGACACCTCCCCGGCAATGACACCAAAAAGTGGTGAGCCCTGGTATTGCACCAAGAGTGCTACAACTCCCAAGGGCGGCCTTACTTTATTTTCTCAGCCCAGGGTTTGTACAAACTTGGAGGTGACAGTGCTATATACATAGCAGATGCATTATGTTCATGCCATCCTCTTCTACTTTACGAAAGGGTGCTATTTCTTAAACTATGATAAAAACTTAAAAGTAAATTGCTGGAACGAAATGACAGAAAGGAAACTAAATTAATTTGCATAAATGAAATGACGTAAATGAGACTAATTTAATTGGTGGAAAGGAAATGACAAAAAGAAACTAAATTAGATTGCTGAAAAGAAATGATGGGAAGGAAACTAAACTAAATTGTTGAAAGGAAACTAATTTAAGCCACCCTAAACGTGGCCAACCGAATAAACACACCCTAATTATCTTATGCTCTATCTACCATGTGTCCATCCATGAAGCTAAGCTATCCAGGACTTAATTCTAATTGAACAAGTGTTGATTTGCAGCTTGGAGAAGAAATGGGTAAAGGTGCTAATGGAGGGATAAACACCTAAAACCAGGCTTAGAAATTAAAAGAGCGGGTTTAAACCTTATTAAAGCTTTATTATGGTGCAAAAAGGCTTTGGAGCGGAATTATTTAGAAATTGAGATGGCGGAGTTGCGATGGAGGGTGATCGCAGTCGGCGTTTGGAGTGGTAAAGGTTAACAGGAACAAACTAAAAATTGTGATTTGCGATGTGCGATGCGGCGAATGACTTGGCGGTGGGACCGGTGGCGGAGTATGGAGCGATATCGCAATCGGCAGACATGAGCGATAAGTGTTAACGTAAAAATAAAATGTTGTGAAATGTGATTGTGAAAAGATAAAAATTGTGAAGTGCGAAGTGCGATGGGCCAAAAGTTGTGATTTGTGATTTGTGATGTGGTAAAAGTTGCGATGTGCGAAATGCGATATCGCAGTTCGCAATATCGCAAACTTTGAGGGGTAGCGGAAGTGTTGTCCAGGAAAATTTGTGAAGTGTGAACTACGTTGGATGACATGGCAGTGGGACCGGCAACAGAGTATGGAGAATATTGCAATCAGCGTCGGGAGCGGTAAGTGTTAAAGGAACCAAATAAAAAGTTGTGATTTGCGATTTGCGATGGGGATAAAAACTGTGAAATGTGATTGTGATAGGGATGACGTGGTGGAATGCTACAGTGGTGTTGTAATCGGTGTTTGGGGTGGTAAGTCTTAAAGGAAAAAGGAAAAGGTTACAAAACTTGATTGCGATGTGTGATGCGGCGAAGTTATCGCAATCGGCGTTTGGAATCGGTAAGTCTTAAAAGAAAAATGGAAAAGGTCACAAAGTGCGATTTGCAAAGTACAGTAGCGGGAGATTCAAGGAGCAAAGGCGGAGGTCGAATTTTAATGGTTTTCAAGCATTTTGCGTTAGATGGGGTAAGGCAACCGTGACCAATAGAAACAAAGGAATAAGGTGGGCTGAAGGGTTTAAGTGATTTTAGGGGAAAAGGTGGATGCAGCAGTTAGAATAAGTGGAAGAAAAAGAGGGAATGGATGGCGTAATAGCAATGCTCAGGTTTTGAATACAGAGATGGAAAATGAAGCGGGGAAACACCATGGAGTTGATCTGGGGTTTTAGCAATAATTCCTACAATAAACTTGTTAACTCATGCCCAAAGAAACAGACAAATGTGTAAAAATGTAGTGCAAAGTAAGACTGAAAATGATAATGTAACTCTACTTTTAATCTCAGAAACAGTGAACAGAAATCAGTTTTTGGGTCTGTGGGAAGGTTCGCCTTCCTCGAGCTCTATTGACAGAGATGAGAAGGGGGTCTTGATCCACAGCTTTTTGGTTTTTCTCCTCTATTATATTCCTCGCAAGCAAATGAAACCTACAGCATCACACTGAAAGCAAAACTAAATATCAACTTGAAACATAAATGAAATTATCAAAAGCGGAACTAATGGAATGACAGAAACTAGAGAACAAATACATCAGAGAGGCTGAGGCACATGGATTGGGACCTAGCCCATGAGCCTAGCTCTCTGAAAATTAAATCAGTAAAATGAATTCAGTCTACTCATTTCATAAAAGAATAGCCTCATACATTTCTGAAAGTTTGATCACTGAGTAAAAGAATAAAAAGCTCAATAGCTTGCAACAAATTTTTGACCACTCCTAGCTCTATATTTTCTCTATTTATTCTATAGGGCAGTTACCAATAGCCCCCTAGAAAATAATGATTGAGTCCACTTGACTCCAAGTAAACAAAGATTGAGTTCACTCCTCGTTGTGTTGCTTGGCTACCTCTGGAACTCAAATTGCTGGAAAGAATTTTTGGGGTGATTGAGTCCACTTGACTCCAAGTAAACAAAGATTGAGTTGCTTGGCTACCTTTGGAACTCGAATTGTTGGCTCCTCCAAGTCTTTATGATAAAATACTTATAAAAATGCTTAATAATTCGTGATTTTCTACACTCAACCTCATTTTAGGCACTCAGAGTATGTTAGCCTTAATATCCACCTATACTAGCATCATAAAACCAAATAATAATAAAAATGCAAGGAAAATAGATCTAAGAAGGAAAAAAGGTGACCATTAACCCCTCCAAATATGTCTAATGATGAATCTCATTAGATAGTTCTGAGGTGGATTGCGGATAAAAGAACATAAAGAAGTGTGAAGTTTCAGTGTGGATTTAAGGCAGAAGCAAGCTCGGAGATCAAGGGAAATTAAGTGTGTTATACCGAAACAGTTTGCGAATTGTTTAAAGAAGCTTCATTGCGGATTTATGGGAAGGTTGTTTAATGTGGATTTTGGAGAATTTCAGGACTATTTTCTTGTTATATGAAGGTGATGTTGTGCAGATCATTTTATACAGCAAGTGCGAATATCTAAGGTACAACAACGTCGGATTCCAAAGGTACAATAAGTGCAGACTTTCTATAAGTGTAATTGTGGATTTCAAGAAGTTGTTTTAGGGTGTCAACTACGGATTTGTTTCAGCTATCTCAGTCAAGGAAGAATTTTCTGAAGTTTTCGAAAATATTATAGAATAAAGGCATCCTTAAAAGTAGGAGAAAGTGACGAAGGTAAATCTGAGATTTACCTTCCTAAATACATAACAGTGTAGATTGGTGGCGAAGAAAATAATCAAGTTTGAAGAAGATGTATCAAGGTCACTTGAAAGCATATCTAGGTCAAGGGTCTGAGTCTTGGTCATGGTACTTGTCATTTGAAGATCTATAAGAAGAATTCTTTGCAGGTTTTCCTCTCCAAGAGGGAGAGGTTTTTCCCTGGCTCTAGGAGCCTAATTTTGTGCCTTATTTATTTTGATAATTGACTTGATGAAAGACTAAACAAGATAATGAATAAAATACATAAGCAAGCTCACAAGTAATTATCAAGAAGAGAATTTGTATTAATCTCCAGCCCTCTAAATTCTCAACACACCTCTTATTGATTAAATCCTTTATTAAGGGAATTTTGAGGTCTAAAATGGATCTCCTAAAGAAAGTGATAAAATAATAGTTAAAATATTAAAATAAGAGTTATTATTTTTTAAAGAGAAAAAAAAGGAAACTATTTTTTTTGTATTTTTGACTTATCATCTTGTAGGTTTACTCAATTTTCAAGTGTAGACACTAATTGGATGTGGAATTAAATTCCACATTCAACAATTACCACTTTGCATACTTCTAAGTGGACCCACATCGGAAAAAAATGAAGACACATAAATAAATAAAAATTGTGAAGTATTTTCATTTTTTTTATGTGGGTCTACTCAGAAGTATGCAAAGTGGTGCACATTGGCTCTGGAATTCAATTCCACAACAAACGGGTTTCAACACTTGACATTTGAGTAAACCTACAAGGGGACAAGCTGAAAAATACAATAAAAAAGTAGTTTTCTTCTTTTCCTTCGAAAATATTCTCCCTTGGGGATGACATCATCATCTTGAATCCTATTGGTTCTTTTAAAGTTAATTTTTTAGTACCATTTTTTAGGCCCATTTTTTACCTCAAAATTCCCGTAATGAATTAGCATCTTTTGAATTTTGATTCTACTGCAAGTGGATGACAAGTATGTGGTTCAATTGCTCATAACTATAATCATTGTGGTAGTATGATCCATTGTTGCGTCCAGTTGTTGTTTGAATTTGTTAAATGAAGTAAACTCTTGTTGAAAATACAGAGGATGCTTCATTGAATCAATATCTCTTGCTATGTTATTGCAACTATTGTACCTCTTTCCTCATTTGTATGTTAAGGTCAATTAATTGTTGCACAAGAGACTACGTAACCTCTAATTGATTGGACCTCTCTTGTTGTAGGGGCATGAATGTGCAGTTTATATTGGGTCGGTTCTTCACATTTTTCAAGATGGCCTCTTCCTTTTCCTTTATCCCTTAATATTTGTCTACTTTATCCAAATATTGCTTCCGCCTAGTAGATGCTCATGCAAAATATCATCAAGTAATTTAAAAATTTGTTTATTTGATACATAAGTCGATTCAATTGGTGCAATCAGGATTGAGGTCGATTCTCTCTGCATCGATGAGTGAAATTGTTTAAATCCTTATCCTTTCTACTCTAGAGCTCATCCTTGTCTTTTCTCTTTGTTGATTATAATTTTCTTGTTCCATGCCTTCCAACTACTATTGCACCAACTGAGGAACATTCTATTATTGTTGTGGTGTTGTGGCTCATTGCTCTTTTTGTTGTGGCCAAAGTCAACTACTGTGATTGATATTATTATTTTTAAAATGTAGTTGATTGTGGTGTAGAGTTACTTTGTTGGTGCTATGTTGAAAATGTCTCTTGTTGTTGTGAGTCCATATCAATGTTGTCCTAGGGAGAATCAGTTAGAATATTTGACTGAGTTATTTTTTTAGGAGACATGGTCTCCAACCTATTTTCTAATTCATTATTCTTTTCCTCATCTAAATTTCTGATCAGGGGCAAAGGAAACTTTATAGTGACATCACTTTGAACTTGTTTTGACCACTGGCTCCTTGGATTTGGGGTCTTTGGAGACTTACTAGTGCCAACCACTAAAATGGTTCAACCTATGTTGAACTTCTGTTAGGCTTCCCTTTCTTCTTTATCTTGTTCTTGTCTAATTATTTGTTTTATTGTATCAGTGAAGATTCAAGTCTTAGCATGTCCTAGTGCTTATGAAATTTGGGTTTCAACTAAGGACTCCATTTGGCGATGTTTTTATATGTTTTCCTACATCTAGGATAAATTGATAGAAACATGTTTACTTAATTTGTCCACCTAGGGTTTGTGGGAACTTGCGAGGAACTTAGCGTAGTAAACACATAAATAGGACATTTATTGCATGCTCTAAATTGATATACACATCATATGTGATATTCCCAATTTTTAGCCTCAAGCTAAAAGGAACATTATAGTTAGCAGTAGATGAATAAAATGGGTAGGGAGGCCCATTAACCTCTTTAGAAGAGAAAATAACATTCCTCATGTGAAAAGGGGAAGAATAAGAAACTATATTGAGCACCTACAGGTGTGAACAGGATTGGATCAAGTTGATTCAGTCATATTTGACCAAGTCCACATGCACTGTCTAGATACATTGTATCTCCATGATGGACTGCGCAGTTCTAATGGAGGACAACTTGCATGGGCTAGGTGGCACATATGGATGGGACCCATTTTGGAGAGGAGCACTTGCTATATACGGAGAGGAGGACAACCATTGTATTCATGCTTGGATTATTATTCTCTTTGGTCTGTTGAGACTTTGCTTCCTCTTGTTGTTTAGCAGGGTTGCAGTGTTGTTTGTCACAAGGGTGTTCCCGATCGAGAATCCCTACCTCATCCTCAGGGAAGGAGAGGTTCTTGAGCTTCATTTCCTCATTCTGGCATTTTGGCCAAGCTACCTCCTTCAGATACAGCGCAGTTTCTGTTTAGATCTGGGTTGTGTTGTAGGGTGCAGCAAAGGAGGATCTCTTTGAGCCATTTCTGGGCTTGTTTTTCAGTGGAGAGTTTGTCTATCCATTGGAGGATCAGCAAGGGAGGCTCTTGGGAATATTTCCACATCTTGGCATTGGGCCAAATCATCTCTGCACTTTTATAGTGCAGTCCCTTGCAGGAATTGCGTCATTTTTTAGAGAGTAGCTGCAGCAAGGTTTAATACCTTGATTTTTGGCTAGTTTCCTTGGGCAAGGTCCAACCCTTCCCCCGGAAAGCTAGGAAAATGGATTATAATCCATATTGTAATTATTTCAATAATATTCATGTAATGTTGTAGTAAACTATGGTATTTTGCAGATTGAATATTCAGATCTACTTCTCTTGTACTCAAGTTGTCAAGAAACCCTTGTAAGGTCTTCTCATTTCGTATAAAAGAGGCTAGATCTCTATTTTTCTCCATGTATTGATGTAATAAACTATCATACTACATCTGAAACCCTCATAAAATCACGTTGTGCATGCTTCAGCGATTTCTGCATACAATAAGTCATGGGATTTGGGCCTTTTTGAGCTGTATCGGGATCGGGAGATTTGTTTAACCTAGCTAGTCATTTGATTCTGATGAAATTTGGTAGGTGAGTCCCACATGACCTAGGCTAAAGGATCCCACCATCATTTTCCCTTATTTTTACACAAATCCCAGAAATTAACATTTTTGGTGCTGGAAATGCTGATTTTCCCCACTTTTGATTAAGGGAATGGGTCATCTTTTTGTTGTTGTATATATGATTGATGGACATGTGATCTAATACATTTTATGAGCTATATTTCTGCATCTCTAACTTAATAATATCTTCAGATATTCTTATTGTTGTAGAAATTCCCTATTTTGGGATATTACATCATACTGAAAAGCATAATTACAATTCTATTACATAAAAATGAAACTAGCAAAAAAATAAAATATCATTCCAAATCTATAAGGCTCATTTAGTGGCATATCCCATCTCATAGTCCATGAAAAATATATTCACAACTTAACATTTATTTTTGTATACCGAGCATCAATTGAGAACAACTTGATTCGCGAACACACCAATACTAGAGCATATGAAGTCTGTAACAGCCCATTATACAAGCTCATTTTGTAGTATATCAACAAAGCAAATAAAATCTCTAAATCTAATGCATAGGACAATGAAGCAAATATACCAGACAATAAAGAGATAGAACTGAAAAATCTAACCAAAACTAGTTTCCAGGTACAAAAAGAAAATATGGAACAACACCTTACCTTGAGCAGGCCCTACTCTAGGTATGTCTTGTGCCTAACTGTAATATTCCAAAATTAGCTTGCAGCTAATTGGAATATTAAATTTTTGTCTTGTCACTTAGATAGGTGAATAAGTGGGTAGGGAGACCCATAAATCTCTTTATAAAGAATAAAACCACTTCTCATGTGAAAGTGGATCATCATTTCAGCTTAATAAAGCACCCTAAGGTGTGAACAGGGGCTAGAGCATGTGGACTAGGTCAATGTTGACCAGATCAATAGCGCTGTTATGGAGCTAGTGGAGGTTTATTGGAGGACATCGCAATAATTAAGGAGGAGTGTATGCATGAGAGTAACTCCTTTAATGAGTGGGGTCCAGGGTGAGGATGCTCACCAAGCATAAAAGGAAGAGGATGGTAGCATTAGAAGACATGGATTTGTATTACTGATTTTGATCTTTTTAGATCTAGATTTTTCATATGACATATCTATGCATGCTTTTTCTATTTAGCAAGGTTTGTTGTGTTGTTTAGCACAAGGGTGTTTCCGAGCGGAAATCCCACCCTCATCCTTGGGGGACTTCGAGTGCCTACTCAGGAGAGGTTATCTTGAGCTGCATTACCACTATCTAGCATTTTCCAAGCTTCAGTCTTCCTATACAGCGCAGTCTATTCTAGATCTGTCTTGTGTGTTAGGGTTGTAGCAGTGGAGGGTTGTAAGACCCCATTTCTGAGCTAGTTTTCCATTGGAGGGATCATCCTTTCATCCTGGAAGCTTGTGAGGAAGTTCTCAAGGCTTCATTTCATTATCTAGCATCAGGCTAAGTAGCTACCATTAGCTACAGCGCAGTTTCCCTCGAGGACTGCGTTATTTTAGAGAGCAGCTGGAGCAGTGGGTTTATTGCCATATTTGGAGTGCTTGGGTGTCTTGTGTGGGGATAAGCCCTTCATTTAGGATATCTATTGGAGGAGTATCATCCATATCATATATAAGATCATTCACCTCCTATCTGTGATTCAGTTGCAGTGATTATTTATCCCTAGGGCCATATCTGTTATTTTTGTATAGTGTGTATTTTCGGAAACCTTTTTTGGGTTTCCTTGGAAATATTTTTTGGGGCTTGGACTTATATTCCTTGCACTATTGGAGCATTATATCAGCACATATATGCATTTCCATTTTTATCTGTAGTTATCCCCTCATAGACAGCGCAGTTTTTGGCAGTCCTGTATTTTATGTATTACAACATCTCATATTTAGGTGTATGCTTTCATGGGAGGCTTGTTTGCCCCACTTCAGTGATCCTTTCCTCAAGATCTTGTACCTATTTTGTTGTTATATTCAAAATGGAATGGCTCTATGGTTGTCTCATGTATTTATCTATTGATATTTCTGCATATTTCCATTTTTATGTGCTATATTGTTGCTCTCCCAATTTTGGGATATTACAGCAGTATCAGAGCATAATCTTGGCTCAGCCTATGTACTTCAGCCATTATGTCATCTAAGGAGGCTTCTCATAGAAAGGATAGGATTTTCAGAAGAGATGGAGAGAAGACTCCATTATCAGGAAGAAAGGAGTTCACAAAATTTACTCTTCAAACTACGCAGGGAATTAATAGAGACATCAAAGAGATGAGAATGGAGAGATGTAGAGATTATCCAAGAGGGCTTGTACATAATGGAAGCTCCAGTTTTTCACCTTATGGGTGTGATAATTCAGCTACACCATCAGATCTACAACATGGTACCATGCCTACATTCTTGGCAAGAGAAGAAGAGAAAGGATACACACTGAAGGAGGAGACTCTTGGTGACTATCTCCAAGAATATGAATCTCAATCCAAGAGATTCAAGAGCATCTAAACTTCCAAGGGTTTTGTCAAATCAAAGAAGATATAAGACCCAGTAACCACAATAGAAGAAGAGGGTGCATGCAACACACTATGGGTAGATTCTTTCTACCTACTTTTGATGGGTCACCCAAGTGCACAGCTAAGGCTTGGGTAAAGAAGCTAGACACATATGTCCAGTTGCATCAAGTTTCAGAATAAGAGGCCATTAGAGTAGCAGTGTTGCATCTTGAAGGTAAGGCATATGCTTGGTGGTATTATGAATCTTTTTCATTGAATCATGCAAACATATCTACTTATGCAAAGTTCACTAGGATGTTAGTGAAAATATTTTATCAAAGACATTCTGAAACTTCTTTGGGTGAGAAATCCAAACCCAAGAAATCAAAACCTTTGCATGAGTTGGAAGGATCCATGAGACCAACTCCATTTTAGAATATTGTTGAAGGGGTTAAAGAGTTGCAGGATGTTTTTCCAAGGGAAAAAGCCCCACTTCAACAAGAACTTTCTTCTCAAGAGGAAGACATGAGGATTCATCCTTCAAGAGGAGATCAAGACAAAGGATCCCTTAATGATGAGGCATTATCCAAAGATGAGGAAGAAGAGAAAAAAGAGTTGGAAGAAGATATTAGTGTTGTAACAGTAGAAGGAGATCCACCACCATTTGGAGATGGATATGAAGCAATTTATTCAAATAGAGGAGCTCTTGTATCTTTGCAAGAAGTTCCAAAGGATCTCACACATGAAGATCAGGAGCAGCATGTGTCTATATTGATAGGTAATGAGACTAAGAAGTGGAAGAAATATGTTCCATAATTGACCACATTTTTGAGGTCATGCACTATGATAGATCACTTCTTTTTGATTAAGACTCTCAACACCAATATGAAATTAGGTGTACATGGGTTTATTACATTGGAGAAGGATTCCTTAGACCAAGAGATCTTGCAGAAGGTAGGAGGAGATGAGAAGAGTGGCCAACATCAAGTGATTGGGAACATACACACCCATCCTTTTTAGGAGGTTTAAGCACAGAAGCGGGAGGATGATTTGCACAGTGAGGGCAAGGAAAAATTAGTCCACTCACATATACAACCTGCTCTAGGCCTTGATGTTACATTACATGGAGGCATTCCACCAGGGAGACCCCCTGATTGGAATATGATCAAAGAGTTCTCTCAACATGGTGCATCATTAATATACTTGGCTAAGGAAGGAGCCGTGGGAGGAAGTAGCACAGCGCAGAGAAACTTTCATGGGTTCAAAGGAGGGATGAGAAATTTTCTGATATGTACATTTCCATCTCCCACTTAGCTATTTGTGTTGGAAGATGATGATTCAGGAATCTGTGATTATACAAGCATGGTGTCAAAGGGCTACTCCATAGCCTTGGAGCAGAAAATGATACTTCCACACATGAGGAAGATTTTTGAATATGACAAGAAATTATTGACACTCTTTCATGCATTGGCCAAACCATGGAAGTTTTGGATGGGCAATACCTTCCAAGAGGAGGTTGACCTCCATGTACTTCAATCTTGTCTTGGGCAAGATCAACTGCAAGGGAGGAAGCAAAAGTGTGATGGAAGTACTCCAACATGTGGCTTTGGCATTGAGCATGTCAAAGAGGAGAGTTATGATGTGACAGGTGCTTCATTTCAGATTTCAACAGCATTGTCATTGTTGGGGAGACTAGATCCATATTGGGAGTCCCAACTATTGGTGGAATATTCCAAGAACCTCTTCACATGTAAGGTTCTTGATGGGAAAGTGATAGATGGGAGATATAGAGTGGTTGGTGGAGTCATTTATTTCCATGATCAGATCTACTTGACTAGAGACTCTAAGCTCAAAGTGAAGATTCTGCATGCAGCACATGAGGTACTCTTTTCAGGGCATGTAGATTTCATTGAGCCTTATCATACCATCATGGAGGGATTCTATTGGGAGGATCTCGTAGAAGATTTGCACCAACATATCAAGAGATATGTATCTTGTTTGATGTATGAGGAGAAGAACAACCACCTTGCAAGGTTGTTACAGCCACTTCCCCTTTTGATGGAGAGAAGGGAAGGCTCATCCATGGACCTCTTCACCAACTTGTCTACAATATATGGTAAAGATTAAGTTTTGATGCTTATTGATCAAATAAAATATATATGTACATTCCTTTACCATACATTTGCAGCACGTTTCTCCACAAGAGAGCAAGCCTCTTTTTGAATTTCATGGTCCTTTTGGGACTACATTCAGTGTTGGGGATGACCACTTTATAGAGTACTTTGGGCAAGACATATTTTTCTTGGCTCATATTCAGTTAACACCTAATGTCCTTCACTATTTTCAAGCTTTTTTGAAGCTTATGGCAACAAGCAAGTGGTTGGATAGCCACTTATCATATCATGTTTTGAGACAGCTAGAACCAAAACAACATTGGTCTCACTTGGAGGAATATTATCGCCATCTAGCATGTTATATAACACATAGTCCATTTTTATTTTGGAGCCCTTATGGTGATGACCTTCTTTTCACTATATGTGGGATGGATTGGGCAAGAGAGGTTCCTAGAACCAAGGAATGGGATCATGATATTCCAAGTACCTTTTGGCATCCTAATCACTATATTATTGAAGCCCAAGATCAACAGCTCCATATTTATCATAAATAGAGAGAGAGATAGTGTGATTTAAATAGCTTGATCTCTTAGTTTCAGCCATGCAGCCCCTACACATTGTAGAAGCAGGGGATTGGTGATTGTTTCTATGAGCTACCAAGGATGGCTCACTTTGTTTGGATGATATCATGGAGATTGGATTTTCTCATTGGGATTGAGGCACTCAACATTTACCATCTCTCGTGCCTTGAGGAGACCAATGGATAGCATATAACTTTTTCCATATATCTCCCACTTCTTCGTGATGAGAGCTATTTGGTTTATCTACCAAAGGCTAACTTGTATACTTGGGAGGAGACATATCTATAGGATGTTTTGTAGTATCCTTGCAGTTGCTTGAGGACAAGCAACATTTTCGAGGGGAGGACTATAATATTCAAAAATTAGCTTACAGCTAATTGGAATATTAAAGTTTTGTCTTGTCACTTAGATAGGTGAATAAGTGGGTAGGGAGACCCATAAATCTCTTTATAAAGAATAAAACCACTTCTCATGTGAAATTGGATCATCATTTCAGCTTAATAAATCACCCTAAGGTGTGAACAGGGGCTATAACATGTGGACTAGGTCAATGCTGACCAGATCAACAGCATTGTTATGGAGCTAGTGGAGGTTTATTGGAGGACAGTTCCATCATTAAGGAGGAGTGTATGCATGAGAGTAACTCCTCTAATGAGTGGGGCCCAGGGTGAGGATGTTCACCAGGCATAAAAGGAAGAGGATGGAAGCATTAGAAGACATGGATTTTTATTACTGATTTTGATCTTTTTAGATCTGGATTTTTCATGTGACATATCTATGCATGATTTTGTTGTTTAGCATGGTTTGGTGTGTTGTTTAGCAGGTTTTGTTGTGTTGTTTAGCACAAGGGTGTTTTCGAGCAGAAATTCCACCCTCATCCTCGGGGACTTCAAGTGCCTACACAGGAGAGGCTATCTTGAGCTGCATTACCACTATCTGGCATTTGGCCAAGCTTCAATATTCCTATCAGCCTTGTCCCCAGTATGAATCTTGTGTTGTGTTGTTGGGGATTTAATATGATGGAGGATTGTAAGACCCCATTTCTGAGCTATTTTTCTATTGGAGGGATCATCCTTTCATCCAAAAAGCTTGTGAGGAAGTTCTCAAGGCTTCATTTCATTATTTAGCATCAAGATAAGTAGCTACCATCAGCTACAGTGCAGTTTCCCTGAAGGACTTCGTTATTTTAAATAGCAGCTGCAATAGTGGGTTTATTTCCCTATTTGGAGTGCTTGGGTGTCTTATGTGGGGATCAACCCTTCATTTAGGATATCTATTGGAGGAGGATCAGCCATATCATATATCAGATCAGTCACCTCCTATCAATGATTCAGTTGCAGTGATTATTCATCCCTAGGGCCATATCTTCTATTTTTGTATAGTGTGTATTTCCGGAAACCTTTTCTGGGTTGTCTTGGAAATTTGTTTTGGGGCTTGGATCTATATTCCTTGCACTATTGGAGCATCGTATTAGCACATATATGTATTTCCATTTTCAGCTGTAGCTATCCCCTCATAAACTGCACAGTTTTTGGCATTCATGTATTTCATGTATTACAACATCTCAGATTTAGGTGTATGCTTTCATGGGAGGCTTGTTTGCCCCACTTCAGTGATCCTTTCCTCGAGATCTTGTACCTATTTTGCTATTATATTCATAATGGAATGGATCTATGGTTGTCTCATGTATTAATCTATTGATATTTCTGCATATTTCCATTTTTATGTGCTATATTGTTGCTCTCCCAATTTTGGGATATTACACTAAATTCACATAGTCACCAAAACAATGCTACAATGATATTCCATGCATAAAACCAAGAGCGTTTCAATTATAATTATGAAATCTAGTATACAACATAAGTTTCAAACTTTGATCTCTTATCAAAGAAAAGAAAGATAACCCATGTTGTAAATAGCATATAAATACATACATGTGTGTGTGTGTGTGCGCGCGTATTGTTGAGGGAACCTACATGTTCCATATATGGAAATACAAGTTCCTCGTGATATGAAATCAGTTCTATCACTCGGAACTAAAAAGAAAATTAGGCATGCCTATGACTGGCTCAAATCTTAGTCAATCATACTGAGATGGCGAGTCAGAAGGTTCCCAAATTAACTATATCATTAAATCCTTATGATATCTCCAACATGATAGGCTACAACTTGTGACAATGACCTTCTCCCTGTGTGATTTCAATTAAACCATAATATAATCAGATTCCATATTCACACATGTTGTATTATTGAGCACACCAATGCTTAATTGGAAAAAAAACCACCAAGATTTCCATGTTCTTGTCTTCGTTGAATCTTCAATCACGGTAAATTCCTTTCCATACTTCATGAGAAACTTTCGACTGGGGTGAAGCCCCTTCCATGCTCCATGGGAAACCTTTTGTAACAACCCCCTCCTAATCCTCATCATAACACAGATTAATATGAGGTTCTTACTATACTGACCCAAGATCCAAGGCGTCTCTATGGAAATAGGGTCTAAAAATTTCAATCTCTTAACTAGCTTAAAGCCTTAACAAATATCTATGTTTCTCTCATCTCGTCAAGATGATTCCAAAGATATAAAATTTTACCTCAGTCCATCTCTGGATCAAGAGATATGATTAATTAAAATTCTGACAAATCAGAAGGTGCCACATCATCAACATGTCCATGTGGCGTTGATGTGGCTACCTAGCCAACCTTCTAGCGCCACTTGTCAAATGCTTATCAAGTGTTTACCCATTTGTAACATAGGGTCTACATTTTAGTAGATATATATATATACACACACTAGTCCACATGATCTAAATTCTCTTAGCTACCGCAATTAATCAAGATCTTTTACTTATGTGATGTTAGCATAATTGCATGTGAAAGAGTATGAAAAACCACATGTGCATACTTTAAAGAAGAGGAAACATAAAGAAAACCACCAAATCAAATAACACACACAATTTGATAATGAAATTCACCTACTGTGGGTTACGTCTCTGGGTTCAGTGTCAAGAGTGGAGAGGCTGCTTCATCAATTGTTGCAATATGATGATGAAAACATGATGTGTTCTTTGTCAATAAAAGGAAGAACTCCTTTAACTAGAGTGGGATGTCTGTCCACTGGACACTCTTCTATAAGAACTCTCACTTATGAAAGTTTTACTTCAGCATGAAAAAATATAAACCTCTCACATAAAGTGGCATACCAAGATCCTCTCACAATGTGGAATACATGGATTTCAACATCAAATCATCATCTCAGAAAAAATCAAAATAGGACATGGCAACAATGCATCTTTTACCTCCACTTTCGGGGATGGCCTGAAAATTCACACCTCTGCTGGAGAAATTGACTGCATGGTTGAATTATTGGTGAAAAAACCAGTTCAAATGAGTATAAACCTGACCCCCTTTTGGCTCAATCAAATCTAGACCCTCGGGAATCTCAAAGATTCCCCCAAATATCTTTACCATTGGCTGACTGTAATTCAGCTGTGCAAATGAAAAATCTGATCACACCATCATATTCCTTATAAAAAACTGAGAAAAACGAGTATAAACTGGGCCTGGTTCTCACACCGACATTTTCGGGCCTCCAAGCAATCTCAAAGATTCCTAAAGATTCCATAAATATTCTTTGTTGCAAGTTGACTCAAATTATGTTGCTCACATGAGGAATCATATTACACCATCACGTTCCCTACGAAAAACTGAGAAGAATGAGTATATACTTGGCATAATTATGTTAATGTGAAAATTTGGCCCCAAAATAAACTTTTAGATTCTTCATGACTCCACAAAGATTCCTCTCTGCAAGTTGGTTGAAGATTTGTTGCTTATATGATTAAAGTGATCTCACCATCGCACTCCTTGTGAAATTTCGAGAAAAATGAGTATAAACTTGATATACCTCCGCCTCTGTAAAAAATCAGCCTCCAAGGGAATCTTTCAGATTTCTCATGATTCCATGCATCAGGGTTTCATGCATCAGTGTATGTTTCGCTCAGGTTTCCACCTCTACATTGGGTTCCATGCACGCTCAGTTATCCGTTCTCTATTCTGGGTGAATGGTAAAAAGCCGAACTTTATAATAAAAATTGGCCAGATAAATCAATGGCCCATTTGGGCTCATATGGTTGGTGGACAGTGTTATGGTTAGGGTGGTATGGGTTCCAACCCGCGACCCACCCACTCATTGTTGGAATTTTATGTTATTTAGAGGTTTTATTTTATGGGTTTTCCCAAACGGTCGAGCGGGTTTGATACCCGTCAACCCCCCCACACAGTGGTGAACGGTTTATATATATATATATATATATATATATATATATAGATATATATATATATATATATATATATATATATATATATATATATATATATATATATATATATATAGTGGGGTTTGGTTGGGCAGGTCTGCTGGTCGGTGGCCTGCCCACCATAATATATAATTTCTTATTATGGGTCGGTTGGGTTTGGCCACCCGCCGACCCCTTATATATATACTTTGTTTTATTAAAAAAAATTGAACAAAAATATGTTGGCAGAAATTTGGGGTCACTGTTTTTTTTTAAGTAAGCGAAAATTTATTCAATTCTGGCCATTGGAAACCGTCACTGAAAAGTGCCAAATTTTTGTCTCGTTAATTTCCGTCAAATTTAGCAGCTCCTCCAGATTTATTCGGGCTCCAAATTTTGTTGGGGCTCTGCTAACTTTAGCCAATGGGCCTAATCTGACCAAAACTTTGACTGGCCATCACTTTCACATACGATGTCAGATTGAGGTGTCATTTGCGTCGTTGGAAATATTGTGACGAGATCTTCGATCTGACACTAGTTTCATGAAAATACAATAAATTTGATTTTTGAGATTTTCTTGAGCCCTCTTTGATCTTTAAGTGTTTCTGGAGCCACCTGGAACATTCCTCCCCACTGAGGAGTTTTTCATCCTCCAAAAGCATGAACACAATTTGTGATTTGTTGTACTCCCTTGTCTGCACAACAAGTTCCCTAACAGGACACACTTCCTTATCTTTCACCTTTGTTCTTCAGAGCCATAAGTGATGAACCGAAACTTGTACTCTCTATAAACCTGTAGTACATATTTTCAAAATACATGTTCTTCTACAAGACCAAATGTGACCCAAGAAAAACCCCATACTTTCCAAGAGTTTATAACACACACTTTGGTCAAGTTTACATCAGAATCATAACAAAAATCAATACCCCATCTATCAACAAAAAGAGGTCATAAAACATCATCATGTTGCTTTCATAAGTGATGGAAAACACATCATCACTTTTACAATCATTTCGTAACATATGATTTACAAAATGTGGCCATGACAAGCTACTATCTCTAATGAAACCATCTCTTGATCATCAAAGTGAATGGGTAATCATTCTGGAGTTGATTCTCTTGTCGAAAAGCTTCATTAACTGGTTCTTGCACAGGCGCTTTATCTTTCTTGATGCGTTTCTCTAGATGGAGCTCCCAACATGTGGCTCTCTGATTCCCATGCTTGTTACTATGGCTGCCAAAATTATTCTTCCTCAAGACCTTCTTAACCTTCTTCCTCCCCTAATGTGGATAAGGCCTTACATGTCTTGTCTTTTTCCTTGTTGTCATTCTCTTCTAACACTCGGCAACCACATGGTTATATAAGCCACAAAAACTACATGGTTTTATATGCCATTATTTCTACTCATCATTAACAATATCCTTGTAATCAAAATGAAGTTTAGAATACTGAGACTTTTAATACCTTTTTTTGGCTCTATCTTTGACATGTTCACTCGCATTTGGAAATGACCTGCAATCACGATCACTGGAGGCTTGTGAGGTACTCTGAACATCCTTCATTGTCTCAAAAATAGCACAATCTTGCACATCATGGTAATTCCACCACTTGGATGGGATTCAAAATGCCTTTCCTATTATATGTTAGGCCCTTGCCTTCATATCCCATCAATTTCAATAATCTTGAACCAATGCTTGTAGTGTGTTTTTCAAAAGCACCCAAATCATCATCATCATCATCATGTGAAAAAAAAATCGGAGAATTACCAACATTGTTTACCTTTGAAGTAGATGATGATGGCTTCACTAAGCCCTCCTTGCATTTCAACCTTTCCAAGGCCTCTTTCGTGGCTCGTAACTAAAGTTCCAATATATCCTTCTCCTCTTCTGCTTCTTGTAGAAGTTTTCTCATTTCAAAATTTTTTTCTTGAATTATTTTGTTTATATATTCATTTGAATGATGAGAATAAGATTAAGAAGAAGTATATTCACTTGAATATGGATATGGAGCACCCTCCCCTAATTTTCTCTCTTTTTCCCATTTTCCCCTTCCTAAATCATAACCATTTACCTCTATTTTACCTCTCCTATGCACCCTCATCTTGCACCAGTCCAAGCACGGTGACATATTTCGTATAAACTTTATTTTTCATATTTTTAATTCAACTTAGCATTAATTAATTATTTATTACATGATTTCTTACTTTTAATCACTCTTTGTAACTTATCGATATCTCCAATGTTTATTTTCTAGTTAGAGTACTTATCGTGACCACTTATCCTAGTGCAGGATCGGATCCTAGTGCAAAATCGGATCTTGCACCGTTGCCAGAAAAGCAAATCCTTGCAGCAGATTTGAACCTCCTTGATCACCGCCTCATTTTGAGCAGATTCAGCCACGACAGCAAGATCGATCCAAAGGCAGCCAAGACCGAATCTGTGAAGGATGGCTACGGCTAGTTTTGCTAACTATCTAATTTTAAAGGCCGAAAAGCTAAATTCTGTGTTTGGCTATGTAATCGGTTGAATGATCTATTTTGGCCTTTGGCCAAAGATCTATATAATGCATAATGTAAATAGGACAGGGGGAGAAGTTTTGATAGGAGAAGAGAATATAGATACAGCCAGAGAGGCGGTAACAGGTTGTTGTATGTACTTGATGAATTGAGCTGATGAAAGAGAGGGTTTATTACCGGTCCATACCTCATGTGGAGTCTTATCCTGCAACGTTGATGAAGGTGATTTTTTAACCATGTAGCATGCAATCTCCACTGCCTCTATCCATAATTCTTGTCTTAACCTGGCACCATTGAGCATGTTTCTTGCCTTTTCCATCAAATTCTTGTTCATTCTTTATGCAACTATGTTTTATTGACGTGTGTATGGATTATTTTTCTGCTATTCTATACCACACTTCTTACATAACTCTTCAAATTCCTTCTTGCAAAACTCTTCACCATTATCTGTCCTCGACACCTTTATCTTCTTCTCTATCTGGTTTTCCACCAAAGCCTTAAATTCTTTAAATTTGTCAAAGACTTCAGATTTATTCCTGAGGAAATATATCCATGTATTCCTGAGAATTAATTTATAAATGACACTTAGTGCACATACTTACCCAGTGATGGAACCGACATAGGTCCAAACACATCACTGTGCACAAGCTCTAATATCCCTTTCACCCTCTTAACACCACATGGGAAACTCACCTGATTCCACTTCCCATATACACAATTTTCACATAAATTGAAATCCAGAGAGAAATTAGACATACCTTTTACCATACCATTACCATGAAGTATTCGAAGGCCCTTCTCTCCAATATTTCCAAGCCTTTGATGCCACAGCATGGTCTTTTCCCCAAAGACCACAAGGTTTTCAGCTCCACTTTCAGTAACCACATAATTGTTGCACCCACCAATAACAGTGCTACCCAAAATCTTGTACAGAGTTCCAATCCAAACTCCCTGCATCAATACCAGTGCTCCGCGAACCATCTTGAAGGTATCCTTCTCGAACATTGTTTTTACACCTGCATCACCAATCTTTCTTACATAAATCATATGTCTGGCCAATGAAGGAATATGCAGAACACCAGGAAGTGCTCTAATCCTTCCACCTTGCAACTTCAGCTTGAATTTTCCGCGTCTGACGATTCTGACCTTCCTTTCATCCCCTAAGAAGACATCACCACCATTATATTTTGTCATATTCGCAGAACCACTCCCTATGGGGAGTGAAGTGAAAGGATGTGCTTGAGTTAATCAACCATGCATCATGATTTACATGTGTACTTGAAGAAGAAGCCAAGTACACATCCCCACCTTCATCTGAGGTGGTTTTTGCCTTTGCTGGAGCATCATCAAATCCCTTTCCTTTCTCAAGAGATTTAGATTTACAGTCCTTTTTGAATTTCCCTATTCCTTTCTACATTTCCAGCACACCTTTACAGGTTTTCCTAGAGATTTTGATCTCCATCTAGATTTAATACTCCCACTCGAGGACTTATTTTTGTTTATGTTCTAGGACTTTCCTCAGACATAAAAGGCATATCTATTCTGGCCCTCCATATTTTTCTGTCTCATCTCCTCCGACAATAAGGATGAGACAATTTCATCAAAATTCAAGGTAATTGTATTGCTACCTATTGAAAGAACCAGACTATCCCATGAATCTGGTAGAGAACACAACAAATTGATGCACTTATCGTCATCTGAAATTTTAATATTAAAAGATAAAAACTAGCTTTCCACAGTATTAAAGGCATTTAGATGCTCTGTTGAGCCTCATAATTGTTTCTTTTTTAGAATCCTTTTTCACCTATTTTGACCACCATAACCATCAATGTGCTTCAAATAAATGGATTCAAAGCTTGACAGGTATATGATTGTCTCATATTTCATATATTACTAATGTTCTTTATTATTTTCCTAATATTTGCATTAGATACCGGATTTTGATTTTTTTGCAGCCAGAATCTTATTTTGCAGCTAAGTCCATTGTTGAACAGGATCCAAGGTTCCAGGTGGAAAAAAAGATATATGGGAAGAGGGAGATTTGTCTACTCAACATTTTCAGCCTATCTTCATGAATTGAATTTATGAAATAAGGTTCCAATCAAATAGTCAAAGGTGAAGATCAACGGGTTAGCTACATCAATCGAGCAAGAAACAAAATGAATGCCTCATTATTTGCTTTGTCAAATAGAAAATCGTGAGCGATGTCTGATAGGATATCTTTTAAGATTAAATTAGTATTTTTTTAGCTAAAGAAACTTTGAACATTTATGACAGAGACTTTATAAAAACCATGTAGCATATATGTTATGCATCGTTGTTATTATTTTATGTTATGCAGCAGTGAACTTTTAAACTTTGTTTTAATATAAAAAGAAGTTTTCTTATCTCGATGCATGGTTGATTGATCAGTTGAATTGCGCGACCATCTTCTTGTTGAGGGCCCCCTCAAACATTAAGGGTTTTTCATTTATTTTATTTTAATTTTTGAATTTCATGATCAATTAGATGGATGCATCCCCTAACGTATCTTTATGTCGATTCTGAAATAAGAAACATATTAGACGTGTAGCGCTCATGTGAAGCATATAATTGAGTTCAAAGATATAAAACAGTTTGGTTATTTTATTAATCATTCTCTTTTATTAATTTAGGAGCACATGAATTGAGTTAGCATTGAGAGTTTGAATTGAGAACAAGATTGTGATTTTGAGAATCAGAAGATTAGTTGGTAGGTTTCATTTCAAAGCATGAGTGTTGTGAGTTTTATTTCAAAGTAAGAGTGGTTTATCAATTTGAGCAAGTGTGAACATAGACTAAATTCATTTTGATTTTTTTATGCAAGAGTGTGTTATATTGACAGCTGAGTTTATTCTTTTAGAAATCAAGTTTGTTTCAAAGCACATTTTAGATATTTTGTAGAGTGTGTGTGTGAGAGTCTTTATGAGCTAAATTTCATTTTGCAAGTGTGAGATTAATTTATGAGTTTGATATCTTTATTGGTTGTGTGGATTTCATAATTAAATATTAATATGATCATCTTTCTTAAAATTAGTTTCGATGAATAATCCAATCATGTGCATTAGAATTTTAATTCAATAATCAAGGATTTCTAGCACAAATAGTGTACTTACACTTGTTAGTTTACTAGCCTTGGTCGATAATTTATGTAATCATTTTAAGACAATTAAATTGACAAACATATTGGCATCGTTGTCGGGGAAGTGTAAATAGGAATCTTGTCTATTTATTTTTATTTTTACAGTAAATAAATAAAAACACACACAAAAACATAAGCATGATATGCATATGGAAAGCGATTCTAGAGGTAGATTTGTAAGTAGAGGCGGAAGTTTAATTCCAACAACACCATTCACCCCAACACGACCTCGTAGTGCCACGTCATCCACTCAGACTCGCATACCATCCATTGTAGGCATACATAGGCTTCCTGAGGTACTTGGATCTGAAATCCAATCTAGGAATTCGCCAACTTCATCAACTGAATCAGTAGTAGAAGAAGAAGATCCTTCATCCTGAACATAAGGAGTAATTTTTCTAACTTCAACTAGAGAACAAATTCTATCTCAAGAATTATAATTCCATAGTGAAGAAGAGGAAGAATAAACCTATTTTAATATACCATTGATAGAGGAACCGGAAGAAATAGAAGAGGAACAAACAAACCCAATTTTGGAACCTTACATTAGTTCTGAAGAATCCACAATGGTTGGAGAAGGGGAAGGAGAAGTACACAATGTAAATTGTGAACAACTTAGGATTGGAGGTGGAAGAGATGGAGGAAGAGGAAGAGGAGGAGGAGATAGAAGAGAACCAGATCCTGTTGGGTTTCCTATATTCAATGAATATACTATAGTAACAATGAAAATTATATCACCTTATGTCCTTCCTAACTTCCACGGATTAAGAAGTGAGGATGCTAAAACATTATTTTTGAGTTCAAATTTTTATGTAGATATTATGATTATTTGCTCGACTCTCAAAATTTGAAATTGTTTCTAGCAACTCATAAGGATGCAGCACTAAAATGGTTCATGAGTTTAATAACAAACTCTATTAGAACATGGGAACAAATGAAAACTAAATTTTTAGAGAAATACAAGGATTATTGCATGCCCCGTAAACTTAAGGATGAAGTTTTCAAAATGATGCAAAGAGAAGATGAAAATATTGAGGATTTAATTGAAAAGTTTAGCTACAATCTTAACAGAGCTAAAATGGAAAATTTAGATGAAGACACTTTGAAAGCTCTCCTATTAAAATTCATTAGAGATGAATGGATAGATCTTCTCACTTAATGGGTAAAGGCGATATTTCTCAGTTATCATTACCAAATATTTCTGAGTTATGCATACACATTTCAAGAGGAAAGACAAAAACTAGAAAAAGCCCAAGAGATCCCGTTATTTCTAGGATTAATAAATATGCAGCCGGAATAGTATGTAGGGCTGAAATAGGCAATTTGCTTGATGATTTTAAGATAGACATTTTAGGGAGTCTTAGTGAACAAATAGATACCCTTAAAATTAAAAAACAATCAAAAAGCTGAAAATACTTCTCTATCCATCTTTTGTCCTAAGTGCAGAAAGAAACATGCCTTGAGAGAATGTCCTCTTGACTCGAAGAACGTAGAAACTTGTGATATATGTGCAGAAAATCATGATACTAAAGAATGTTCTTCAATACCAGGTCTTAAAGTTGTTTACCAAGAGGAAGTTGTCTCAAATCAGTTAGATCCTCTTTGTTTTGTTGCCACGGGAGCATGGAAAAATAAAGGATTTAACACCCAAACATATGCACAACCACCACAAAATAACTGGATTGCACCCATGCCTTGGCAACCTTGGCCTAAAACTTGGGCACAACGATGGAAAAATCCTTATGGAAGATATCCTCATTATTCTTAATACCCTCAACCTTATCCTACTTTTCCACCACAATATTTTCCTCAATCTAGCCAACCACCTCAAGTTCAATTTTAGAATCCAAATCCACAACTTTCATCACCATTGCCACAAATACCAAACCAGTTGCATGCCCAACCACTTCTGAACCCAAATAATAAAAATTCACATCCTGTTTACAATATGCATGGAAAAATATTTCAAACTTACATGATAACTCCATTATATCTAAACAATGTTCAACTTAGATCTGGTAGAGTATTGGAAAAGAAGTCACCATCTGTCGTTATTCAGGAAATTGAAAAGGATGATTATTATGAGGAGGAGATATCTCTTCATCAGAATGAGAATCGTCAAAAGAAGGATGACCACTCTGAGGAAGGGACGCCTCTTCATTCGAAAGAAAATATTCAAAGACAATCCACTCCTACACACTTTAATGATACTCCACTAAACTCAACTCTCATTATGGAACAACCTTCTGTGTCTATTTCAAAACCGCCTTTTCCTTAAACATTAAAAATTGATAAGGGGTAGAAAAATAGATTTTATTGCCTGACTATGATATGTTGGATGAACTGAAGAATGTTTGCATAAAAAATCCTTTGTTACAGGCCATTAAATAAATCTTAATTTTTGCAAAGACGATTAGGGAGTTCAGCTTTAAAATACCAGGAAGGAAAAGAAAAGAAGTCAAAAGAATTCAACTAGTTGGAAAAATTGCACATATCATGATGGGCAAAACAACTATTCAAAAATATTTAGATATGGAAAGTCCCATTGTGAAAACACATGTTAGTGGTGTTGAAATGCCAAATACATTCATTGATTTAGGAGGAGCCATAAACATCATGAGTAAACAAACTATGGATCAATTAAAACTTCCTAATATTCAATATACACCTACATTGTTACAATTGGCATATAGTTCTATAATTAAACCTGATCGTGTGTTAGAAGATGTATATGTATGCTTAGATTCTTGGGAATATCATGTTGAATTTATGATTTTAACACCCAAGAATATCTTAGGAGGACACCCATTGATCCTAGGAATACCATGGTTAGCCACAACTGATGCTTTTATAAGTTATAGATCTGGTGACATGATTATCTCTAATGGAAGTTCAACAAATACATTTACATTGTACCCACCTGCAAAAACAATGTTAGAAGTAAAAAGTGAAAAATGGATATATGATGATAATGATGTACGACCAATTTTTGTTACTTCACAAATAGATGGAGATCAAATTTTAAACTTAATGGAAAATTATGAATCATCTTCATACTGGGAACCTAGTCAAAATTTTCAAGAAAAATGTAATATTGAATATTTATCATCTCGTCAAATGTCTTTACATTCTATGGAAAACTTTGGAAATTCTTTAATGGAAATTTTTCCAGGGAAAAATCTGAATATAAATCATAACCTGGAAGAATCTCAAAAGAAAAAAATAGTGAAAATGCTACAAGAACATTCCTCTGATTATGAATGGGAATATACTGTTATGAAATAAATTAACCCTGAAACTTGTATGCATCACATCTATATTGAAGAAAATGCATAACCAATCAGACAACCACAAACGAGGATGAATCCAAATTTAAGGTAAATTGTTAAGGAGGAACTACAAAAACTGTTAAATGTGAACTGCATTTATCCTATATCTAATAGTCGATGGGTTTCACCACTAATAATTATTCCAAAAAAGAATGGAAAATGGATAGTATGTATTGACTATAGATAATTGAATAAATACACTTTAAAGTATATCTTCCCGCTTCCTTTTATAGATCAAGTTCTAGATACATTGGAAGGGAAGAAATATTTCTCATTCTTGGATGGTTTTAGTGGATATAATCAAGTCCAAGTAGCTCCAGAAGATCAAGATAAAACCACTTTTACTTGTCCATGGGGAACTTATGCTTACAGAGTACTTCCTTTCGGGTTATGTAATGCACCTACAACAATCCAAAGGGCAGTTCTAAGATTTTTTTCCGATCTAATTAATCATTGTGTGGAAGTATACATGGATGATTTTACTGTCTATGGGAACTCTTTTGAAGAAGCTCTTAAGAATTTAGAAAAATTAATTATTAGATGTAAAGAAACAAATATTTCATTAAGCCATGAAAAATGTTTTGTTATGTTTACTGAAGGGATTGTTTTAGGCCACCATATCTCGGGAGATGGAATCAAGGTGGATGCATCTAAGGTAGAAGTAATTTCTACATTATCAGTTCTTATTTTTCAAAAATATGTTAAAATTTTCTTGGTTTTACTAGTAACTATAGAAGATTCATAGAAAATTTTACAAAAATTGCTTCTCCACTTTTCAAAATATTAACGAAGGATTGTGAATTCACTTAGAATTATGATTGCCAAAAAGCTTTTGAAACAGTAAAAAGAAAAATTTATGAAGTACCAATTTTGAGGGGACCAAATTGGAAGTTGTCTTTTCATATTTCAACTGATGCTTCAGACATAGCCTTTGGAGTTGTATTAGGAAAAAAAGGTTTGACTCCTTATGCCATTTACTATACAAGTAAAAATTTGACTTATGCAAAGTTAAATTACACTGTCACTGAGAATGATTTTTTAGCATTTGTACATGTCATCGACAAATTTAGACATTATGTCACTGGTTATGAAACCTTTATTCACACTGATCATTCTGCAATCAAATACTTAATGAATAAATAAATTAAAAATGGCAGAATTACAAGATGGTTACTTTTGTTACAAGAGTTTAATATTACTATTTAGGATAACTGGAAAACAAAACAAAGTTGTTGATTTCTTGTCTATGATCCAAAATAATAATAATACTCCTGTAGAAGATGATTTTCCTAATGAATATATTTTTGCATTATCTACTAAATCCCATTGGTTTGCATAAATTGCTAACTACTTTCCTATAGGAAAATTACCAGCATACTTATCTCCTCGTGAAAAGAGAAAGGTAATTCAAACTAGTGCATCTTACTCATGGATAAATGAAGAATTTTACAAAACATGACTTGATCTAATTATCTGAAGATATGTTAGAGAAGATGAAGTACACGAAATACTGAAAGCTTGTCATGATGAACCATGTGGAGGACATTTTGCTGATAAAATTACTTCTTACAAAATCCTTCTCTCAGGATATTATTGGCCTTCCATTTTCAAGGATGCCAAAGAAGATGTTAAGAGATGTGATAGTTGTCAAAGAATGGGGAAACTTGTCCTTTTAGATTAAATTCATCTGAAACCTCATGTACTCATTGAACCCTTCGAGAAATGGACTTTAGATTTTGTTGGTCTTATTAATCCACCATCAAGACAGAAAAGGTACATTCTTGTTTCTACTGATTATGTTACAAAATGGGTATAAGCTAAAGCACTTCCTTTTTCCACTGAAAATGTTGTAGTCTCATTTCTTTTTTAGGTTATTTTTACCCGTTTTGGTGTCCCAAGGGAAATTGTGACAGGTCAAGGTACTCAATTTACATCCAAGTTGGAACATAATATAATGGAGGAATACAAAATAAAACATCGAAAGTCTAATCCATATCATCCACGAGAAAATTGACAAGTGGAGTCCACTAATAAAGTAGCTGAATCCATTCTTAATGCACAACATAGAAGAGATTGGGTAGAAAAGCTTCCGGAATTTTTATGGGAATATCGTACCACATGGAGAAACACTACAGGACATACTCCATATGAACTTGTTTATGGGAAGAAAATCATGTTTCCTATTCAATTTCAAATAAATACTTTCAAGACAGCAGTCAAATTGGGTCTTCATATTTTAGAAGCACAAAAACAAAGGATGGAGCAACTAAATGACCTAGATGAGATAAGACAAGATGCTATCCAAAGAACCAATATAGTTCAGCAACAAAGATCTAAGTGGCATGATAAATATATAAAAGAGAAGAAGTTCCAGCCAGGGGATTGGGCCCTCTTTTTTATTCAAAGTTTAATTATTTTCAAGGAAAAATTCAAACTCATTAGCTTGGGCCTTATGAGATTGAAACAATATTTGATAATGGTGCAGTCAGGATCAGAACTATTGATGAAGAGAAAATTACCTTCATTGTAGATGGTCATCGATTGAGATTATCTCATAAGCCATTAACAAGGGAGTAATTTGTTGAAAATTTGCAGAAACAAATTGATTTAAAGCTGGTTAAGAAGGATTGTCCTTCTCCTTCAACCTGAATCACCAAGTCTTCTTTATTTTCTAAAATATATATATATATATATATATATATATATATATATATATTTATATTAAAAAAAAAAAATTGTGTGTATATGTGTGTGTGTGTGTGTGTGTGTGTGTGTGTGTGTGTGTGTGTGTATAAAATAATAATAATAAAATTGTATAAACATGAAAACCAACAAATGTTGTCATGTTTATACAGAAAATCTAACCAAATTTTCTTTGCATCCTAAATTTTATTTTTCAACCCGATTCTGATTCCTACTTTTCTTGATATCCCTATTTTTTATTCAAAATAAATAGCTACAAAATTGATATGCAGCTTTGAAAAATTTCCACAGCTGATACTGACGGGAAACTATTGATTGGAACAATTGAAGACTCCAAAAGAGGAATGATCAAGTCAGCAAATGAAGGTACCTAAGGAAAAATCACAAGCAACAACCAAGCATTAGAATTATCAATTCAGAGGTATGTAAATATTAGATTTATAACAAAGGTAAAACATTAGAAGTATGAAATAATAGAAACGTTAAATCATAATTATTTTGCAATATCATCTCAACTAGTCGTAGAAGCCCATAGTTCATCCCTCATTACATTACCACTCCATTTTGAAAACCTTGTTTTATTGTTAACTTCGTCGCTCATTCATCATTCCATTCTCATCCTTTCTCATATCTAAACCCTACTCATATCTCTTATTCCACTTTCAACGTCGCTTATATCCCTCATTTCTCTCTCGACCATATCCCATTTCCATAACCCTGTCACAGAAACAATTGCGAGATGAGACTTCACCACCATGGGGGTAATTGTTCAAAATGAACCTATTGAGAAAAAATTTATGGAAGGATATCCCAAAATCAAGAAAATGTTAGAGCAGGTGAAATGGTGGGAAATTACAAAAAAAATTGATGGTTTTGACAGAGAGGTGACCAAATCATTCGCTCGATATTTTGATGGAACAGAGGTCAAAAATGGAGATATCAGAATAGTGGTGATAGATTCTTCCATAACTGATGTTACTAGGCTCCCAAGGGTTGGATACAGATGGTTTAAAAATAGAGGAATTGAAGGGGACGACTGGAGGAAATTTTTAAAAAATCCAGGCATGGACACTACTGTTTTCAAGAAAGTATTCCTAGCACAGACTTTAAAAATAAATGGAGGAATTTGATTCTATTTATCTAGAAATTTATTACATGTGAGGTTAGGTTTGGTAGTGTGTTTTTCTACCATATTCGTCTCATGATGCACTTTCTTGAAGGGCATGAAATAAATTTACCTTATTTCCTACTTAATAGCTTAAGGAAAATGTGTGGTAATACTCAGAGGAGGATACAATTTATTGAAAACACTATATACCACCACATCCTTTTCAAAATTCTCATTGAAGCTCATTTGGAGAGCTTATGAGATAATTGGGAAACTTTTCTATTCAGAAACCACTTTAAGGAATAAAAATGGGAAATAGCCAGTAGTAGAAAAATAAGGAGAAGTAGAATGAAAATGCATGAAAGCTCTGTTGAAAACCCTCCAGAACAAAAACAAAATTCAGAAAATGAAACTTCTTTGGTGAATATTTTGGAAAACATGAGGAAGAAAAATGTTAGAAGAAATAAATCCAGACAGAAAGAAGAAAATGCATCCACAAAAGAAACAGAAGCAACTAAAATAGATCAGAGAAACATTCAAAAACAAGTACCTCCTTCATCCACTACAAGGAGAAGTGCAAGGCTTCACAAAGTAATAAAGGAACCATGCATATAGTATCTTGATTTAGAATTGGAGGAGATATGAATGTTTCCCTTAACTATTGTTTCATCGCCAAAGTTAAGGTCACCAAAAATTGACCCAATTCAGCAAGAGATATATGATTATATTGAGTCTCTAGAAAAGGGAAAATCTGATCCAAATCAGGCAGAAGGAATTCAATCTGTCAGTCCACAAGAACCTCCAATCATCAATACTCTAAATCATGAAATATTTGAATTGGAGACACTGAAAAATCACCTGAAACAAGAACATGAGACCTTAAAATCATAAAATGAAATACAAAAGACCCATAATGATGACATTATCTTGCACCTAGGTGTATGCAATAAGAAGAATAAAAATATGAAGGAAAATAATAAGTCTCTCAAAAGGAAGGTCATAAGTTTGAAATACAAAATTTTGATGAAGAAGCCTGGGATGATAGTTGCAAAGGGTAAAGAAGACAAACTTAGATGTTCTATATCAATTTTATGAAGAAATGCAGGGACAGAGGAAGGCTATCAATTTTGAATTTTTGCATGAGGACATGCAAGGACCTCCATGTGGGGGGAATGTTGAGCCTCATAATCGTTTCTTTTTTGCAATCATTTTTCACCTATTTTGACCACCATAACCATCAATGGGAATCAAATAAGTGGATTCAAATTTTGACACGTATATGATTGTCTCATATTTAATATGTTACTAATGTTCTTTACTATTTTCCTAATATTTGCATCAACTACTGGATTTTCATGTTTCTCCAGCTGAATCCATTGTTGAATAGGATCTAAGGTGTTAGCTGGAGAAAAATATATATGGGAAGATAGTGATTAGTCTACTCAACATTTCCCTCCTATCTTCATGAATTGAATTTATGAAAGAAGGTTCCAATCGAATGGTCAAAGGTGAAGGTCAACGGGTTAGCTACAACAAGCGAGCGAGAAATGAAACGAACACCTCACGATTTTCTTTGTCAAATAGAAAATCATGAGCGATTTATGATAGGATATCTTCTAAGATTAAATTAGTATTATGTTAGCTAAAGAAAATATGAACATTTATGACATAGGATTTATAAAAACCGCGTAGCAGACATGTTATGCATCGTTGTTATTATTTTATGTTATGCGGCAGTGAACTCTTAAACTCTGTTTTAATATAAAAATAAGTTTTCTTATCTCGATGTGTGGTTGATTGATCAGTTGAATTGTGCGACCATCTACTTGTGGAGGGCCCCCTCAAGCAGTAAGGGTTTTTCATTTATGTTATTTCAATTTTTGAATTTCGTGATCAATTAGATGGATGCATCCCCTGATGTATCTTTATGTCAATTTTGAATTGAGAAACAGATTAGATTTGTAGTGTTATGCAGAATTTTGGTCTACGGATAAATCAAATTCCCTAAGTGTGGTGCTAGACACTTAGAAAAACAAATGAAATACTTTTCTAACACTTTCTCTAAAATAAGCAGACGCACAAAATGATAGAAGAACCTACTTGTAATCCAAGCGATTCTCCTTCTCCTTCTGTCGCATTTGTTGTCGCCTTCAATCCAACTCAAATCGCTAGATTGATTCCTACAAGCATAAACAGAGAACAGCAAACAAATTGCAATATATAGATGCCTACTTACCTTAATCACTCAAATCAATTATATGTGAAACATATATATTTCATTCAAGAATCCATTACATAAGAAATAGAAACATAAAGAGATACATATATGAGAAAATGAGCAGCAATATTTATTAAAGAGTAGAAGGGGAAGGTTACAACCAATGATCAATTTGTTTCCACTACCTCCAGCTTCATCCCAGCCTCATCACATCCAACATCACAACAGAAACATATCAATACTTTCACTTTCTCAAATGTGAATCAAACAGCATTTCTTTACCAAAATTATTCCTTTTTTATCACTAGGATATGTGCTCAATTTATAGGGAAACTGATGGTAGTTTCTCAATGAATGACTTTCTAATAATAGGAAAGACATGTTCCCAAGTTCAGAGGTGTTAGATGGATAATTGGATTCGAATTTTGACACATATGGACTCTTCTAGAAGGCACTGGCAATGTGGAGATTCTGGAACAATGAGAATTTTGCTCCCAATTGACCAACACTCTCTTGAATGTCAGGAAGTGCATTGCAGTGCACCCTTGAATGGAGGATGTTGCATATGCAACGCAGTTAGTCCCTTTAGAGGCAGCGTTGGTGAGTTCATAAGTGATATAACATATACTTCAAACCTTGGAAATCTCGCAATAGAAGACATGAATGATTTTTTTTTCTCTTAGGGCATATAGCAACTGAAATGTAAGGAGATGATAGACCCTATTTCATTGGTCCTGTGGATGATGTCTAGTTTGACCAAGTCATGGGGGATGATGCCCAAATTGACCTATAACAGTTTACTCATAAAGCATGAAGTCAAAATAATAATAATATTTTTGAATGAGATTCTTTACGACGTGATGAGCTGGAACTGAAGCGGAGTAGCGACCTGCATCAATATTACAATACATTACATCATGATATTTTCATCTTGATCATGAATTGTTGAAGGAGGCATTCCCATGCTCAGCACATAAACTAACTAATAACATGTACATAGTGCAGAAATTCGTCTACATTGGAATGTTGCCGAATACATGCAATCCTACAGATATAGGCCCATGGTCAGATGAAGATTTGCATGTATGGTCACCATACAGATGATGTGTAAAACAATCCTGAAATCACAGCCTAGATGGATGAAACTAGATCTGGGATCTTCTTATCTTGTTCACTCGATCGTTTGGGTACAAGTCTAGCCATGTGAATATATGATTTGTAGTTGAACATGGTAAGACATCGGTTGATTACCAGCCAATGATGTGAGTTGTTAAAAAATGTGAGAGAACCACCATTGATGTTAATGGCTCTCAAAGTATTGCAGTACAGTTTGCAAGGCGTGAATAGATGATTTGATGTCGAACGCCAAACAAAATATTTTGGTAAAAGGTCCTGAAGTGAGGATCTTGTCGATGCTGTAACAAGCCTCATGGTACTGGAAGATGATGCTTCTAAGTAAACTTCCTGGATGATGATTTGATGTCGACAGGAAGCCACTTTATCGCGAAACAGGAGTTTTTACCATTTTCATTTTGGAGCTCTGAACATGTTTTTTCCCCTGAACTTCAGTTGTTGATTGCAATCGATTTTGTGGACGGTTTTCCTCGTCGTTCGATCCAGGTTGGAGCTATAAACCTCCTCTTTCCTTCAGTAGTCTTTTTGTTTCATTTCATTGCAATTTTTTAGGGATTCGAGCCCCTTAGGGTAAATTTATTTTGTAAACAGGGCAACGCACCCCTGAATGTCGAAAGGTGTGTTGCAGTGCATTGGAATTGAAGGCCAGGTGCACTTGCAACGCACTATCCCTTGACCAGGGGTGCGTTGGGCACAATTCACATTTTTTTTCTTTGCAGTGTGCCCAATTTTTTCCTGATTTTTTGCATGAAATGGGTCCTTATGAGTCTTATGGTTGTGTTTCAGGGATTCAGTGGACCAAAATGACAATTACTTGGAGGGAAAGAGAACATGAGGAACAAAACATGATTTCCCTAAATGGTCCGGGTATTGTAAGAGCCCTCAGAGGCTGTGGGTTGTTGAAGCACATAAGACTATTGCGAATGAGGCAACAGATGGAACAATTGGATTTCCTTGTTCATTCATGGGATCCAGTGATTGAGGAATTTCATATTGGGGACAAAGTGGTCCTAATTTTAGTGGAGGATATCTATTTTCTCACATGATTGTCGAGGAGAGGCCTGCCCATTTCTCTTTTAGGGTCTGCTCTCGGAGGAGAGATGGTGAGAGATTATATATTACATTATTGCAATCCAGGGCAGAACCTAGCAAGGATGGGAAATAAACATCCGTGATGTTCGTGATTTTCCATTGAGAACCATTTTATTCATGATCGCAAAGCTTGCTGGTACCGCTACACTACACGTAGCAAACAGATCTTACATGCAGTATGCACTAGAGTGCTTGGAACCAACATTTTTCAATTGGGATGAAGTTGTACTCTCTAAAATGAAATAACAACTGAGCAAGGCAAAGGGAGGAAGGAAGAAAAATTTCAACTATGGTTCGATCCTCATTTATTTTGCCTTAGAGCGGATTCCACTGATTCAGCCTCAGCATGTGATGGTGGGTATATCTAACCCTAGAGATCCAAGGATGCAGAGATGGGTAGAACTGATGGCTAGACATGATGGTCAATAGACCATCGTGTTCTTGACTGAATTATTCGCTTGGTTTAGGCGAAAGATTATCGCCATCGATGACTATGCATATGCAGGCGTCGATTTCCGAGGAGATCCAGATTTAGTTTTACCAGAAGGTGCTCAATGGGGTGCAATTGGTAAGAATGTTTTGACCATGTTTTTTTATTTTTCTAAGGTTTATACATGTTTTGTATTTTAATGTTTTCCCAAGACTAAACTAAAGCTTTAATGTATGCAGATGTAGGGCGAGTTCGACCAGTGGGACAACCAGAGCAGGGAGCGGATGATCCAGCAAAGAGGATTGTCGGGAGAGCAATATTTCAGGATTTGGATATGGTTGAGACTCTTTCTGAGCTTCAGCGGCACATATAGGGGTTGACCTTCGGGATTCTGGATTGTCTGATCGAAGATTTACCCATGCGACTGCGGCGCCATACTATTGGTGTTCCTAACCGTTGGATGTGGTTACTACGTAGGATAGCTATATCAGTAGCATGTTATCATGAGCACCACTAGTTTACTTTTTACATTTTGCATACATTTTGAGGTCAGATGACCAATGTGTCTTGGGCACAAATTTTGTAAAAACCTATAACTCTCTATCTATTTGTTTTCAGTGTTTTCATATGTTTATTGCGCAATCCTATTCAATTATGTGAATGTATATTTACATGTGTTGCAAATGTCTGTTTATAACATAATTCGCTAAGGAATCAGTTAATGTGTGCAAGTTCCTAGAAATGTGTTGATATTGAATGAAATCAAAATGTCTTTCCAAAAGTTGAACTCTTAGGAAAATACGATGCAGTGTTGGATTTCTGATAGTATAAACACTAGTAAGTTGCAGTACCACAAGTTGTGAGTCTTAGGGCCCAATACTTGAGGGTATTGGGTTGAAGGACTCACCAGAGACAGTTGAGGTACAACAGTTTGAGTCTGTAACATGGGTAAGGATGTATTAACAAGCGGAGTTGATGTGGTTGCAACAGGTTGAACCAGTTGATACGAGTGTACAACCGTTTGTGGTTGGATGGGTAGAGTGGGCTTCCCTTGACAAAAATTCATTTTGAAATTAGGATGACCAAATAACGATGGAGTACTGTCAAAATGAGGAGTATAATAAGATGGAAAATATTGTTCTCCAAATGCAGGGAGTATAATTGAAATTGTACTAGATGGAATGTACCCATATGGACTAGCTTGATATTTCCCTGATGATGTGTATAGAGGATCAATTCATTCAGTGCTCACAATATATTTACCAGTTAGAATACCAGACGATGACATTGGTTAAGTCCATGGGTTTGAGGATGCACTAGAGAAGGGCCACCATATAGATGTGACTCTGGTGATGTTGTGAACTTCGACGGGGTAGCGAGAGCAGGTGTTGTTGCAACTGGAATAAATGGTCCAGCCGAAGCTGTTGGCTCAAGCATGGTTATTTGACAAAATGTATACCCTATAGGATCTATGGGAACTCGAATAGACACAGGATCAACAAAAGCAGAGGAAGGTGATTGAGGAAAATACTCGTACAGGTAAAACTCCGCCCCAAAATGAGTAGAAGTTAAAGGTGTTTCATCTTGTGGTATTTCTTCAATCGAAATTAAACTAGGTGGAAGGATTTCGCCGTCAGGCCCAAATTATATTTTAGGAGGTTGAATGTGCGATATGGGAGACTCAATGGCTACAATAGATTGTGGGGCGACCGATACAGGAACAAATTTTGGTCATTTGACTTCGAGATTCATATGTTCTAGAAAAAAAGTGACAGGATCTGGATCAACTTCCAGTTGAACAAAGTCAGGTTCGGGAGGTATGGTCTCACTGATTGGATGGATCGTGACCATAGGTAGTTGTGAGGACTCTGTCTCAACAACAATAAATGAACCAGGATTTGTAGAAACAACTTGAGCTGACTCTGGTATATGTGAGGATGATGTCACACCAGAGGTACTGATAGTACTAGTTTCGGGAGAGCAATGTCGCCTTCGCTGACAATAAATGGCTCCCGGCAGTAAAGGTGGTTTTAGTGTTATTCTACGTGAACGATGGGGAAAGGGATATTCTTCTTCCACGATGACTGATTTATTTTATGAGTAAAAGCAAATAAACGAAATAAAAGGGTAATTTTAGGCAAAAGGTTTACCAAGTAATTATGAACTGCAGAATACCTCCTAGCGAACCAAGTAGTACGGGCAGGAAATCTCCCTGAATGTTTTGTTCGGTGTATCACAAGTTACAAGGCGGTCGACTCGCTTCACTATAGATGGATAGAAACCTAAACTTGTCCTCCCAAATATACCCGAAGGTATGTGAAGGCCCAAGTCTGTATTAGCGTTGTCTAATGCGAAACTGCACAGTGAGAGCACCCCCTTATACTTTTTATACTAGAAAACTCCCTATATACCCGAAGGTACGTGGACGAGCTCTGATATACTTACATACATGGAGTGAGGTATCACACTCGGAATGTATCCTAGACAAGTTAACAATAGCCGCTATGTTTAAAGACGTCGGAACACGTTTCTAGCCTATACCTTCTAAATGTTATCGTTATGGCTCTAATGGTTTCTTAGGTAAATTTATGTAAATTTTAAGTTGATATTGCTTAGAATATTTGTCTTTGAGGTTCACCGCGTGATGTGATGTAAATTCATAAAAATTCAAACTAAAATGATAAGCAAGCTTTTCAATTTTAGCTTTTTCAATGAAAATCCTAACTACTAAGGGAAAGAGCAATTAGTTTTTAGAGCAAACAAAAAAGAGCACAAACTAAAATGCAGCTTTCCTAACTTGTTCCTATGCAAAACACACAATTCACTATATGCACTTACATGTTTTTCTTTTCAGCTCCCTTAATGTGAATGAAGGAAAGGAAACTATATGCATCAAATCAACAAAAACACTTGTTTTCTTCTTTGAGAAACGAGTAATTTAACAGCAATTTCTCTTTTAGGAAAAATGAAGAATGGAACTAAAAATTTTCCTACAGGAAACGAAGAATAAAATGACAATTTCCTTTACGAAAACAAATGGATCTAATGTGCAGAACTAAAATAATTTTAATTTGATTTGCCAATGATAAAGAAAAACACTAAAGAGACATTGAACAAATTTAATTTTCAAAGGAGGAAGAATCTGGAAAGTTCATTGGTCTCTAAGAGGTATCAGACAATTGAGCATACATCAAATAAATGGCTGAGAATGATTGCAATGAAAAATTTGAAAGGAATTGGTTTGGATAAGGGGGCAACGCTGTCTCTAAGGGGAGACAGTGTGTTGCAGTGCACCCCTGAGTGGGAGACAGTGCACTGTGTCTTGACCAAAAGTGCGTTGGGCATAGCAGTGATTGAAAATTCAAGCTACAGAACACACTTATAATTCAATTATTTCCTTAAAAAATCTAATAACTAAAATTAGATGCTAGTAGTGAGGATTAGCATAGGTAAAAAAACCAGGAATGAGAGGATACTCCCCAGTAGAGTCACCAATTTGTTATGCAGAATTGTGATCTACGGATAAATCAAATTCCCTAAGTGTGGTGCTAGGCACTTAGAACAACAGATGAAATACTTTTCTAACACTTTCTCTAAAATAACTGAGACACGCAGAATGATAGAACAACCTACTTGTAACCCAAGCACTTCTCCTTCTCCTTTTGTCGCTTTTGTTGTCACCTTAAATCCAACTCATATTTCCATATTGATTCCTGCATGCATAAACAGAGAACAGCAAACAGATTTTAATATACATATGCCTACTTATCTTAATCACTCAAATAGATTATATGTGAAACATATATATCATTCAAGAATCCATTACATAAGAAATAGAAACATAAAGAGATAAATATATGGGAAAATGAGCAGCAATCTTTATTAAAGAGTAGAAGGGGGGTTACAACCAATGATCGTTTTGTTTCCACCAGCAACGGCTTCATCCCAGCCTCATCACATCCAACATCACACATTTTCCCTTATGGTACTCATTCTCAAATGAGGGTAATAGCATTATTTACCAATTGTTCCTATCACTAGGATATGTACTCAATTTATAGGGACAACGTGGTAGTTTCTCAATGAATGAATTTCTAAAATTATACGAAACCACACACACACATACTCCCAAGTTCAGAGGTGTTAGATGGACACTTGGATTCGAATTTTGACACATATGGACTCTTCTAGAAGGCACTGGCCATGTGGAGATTCTGGAACAATGAGAATTTCTCTCTCAATTGACCAACGCACGCTTGAATGTCGGGAAGTGCATTGCAGTGTACCCTTGAATGGAGGATGTTGCATATGCAACGTTGTTAGTCCCTTTAGAGGCAACGTTGGTGAGTTCATAAGTGATATAACATATACTTCGACAAACCTTGGAAATCTCACAATAGAAGCCATGAATGATTTGGTATTCTCTTAGAGCATATAGCAACTGAAATGTAAGGGGATGTTAGACCCTATTTCATTGGTCCTGGGGATGATGTCTAATTGGACCAGGTCATTGGGGATGATGCCCAAATTGATATATAACGTGTAGTGTTCATGTGAAGCATATGATTGAGTTCATAGATAGCAAACAGTTTGGTTATTTTATTAATCATTTTCTTTTTTTAATTTAGGAGCACATGAATTGTATTGGCATTGAGAGTTTGAATTGAGAACAAGATTGTAATTTTGAGAATCGTAGAATTAGTTTGTACGTTTCATTTCAGAGCATGAATTTTGTGAGTTTTATTTCAAAGTAAGAGTGGTTTATCAATTTGAGCAAGTGTGAACATAGATTAAATTCATTTTTATTTTTTTATCCAAGAGTGTGTTATATTGATAATTGAGTTTATTATTTTACAAATCAAGTTTCTTTCAAAGCACATTTTAGATATTTTGCAAAGTGTGTGTGTGTGAGTATTTATGAGTTAAATTTCATTTTTCAAGTGTGATATTAATTTATGAGTTTGGGATCTTTATTGGTTGTGTGGATTTCATAATTAAATATTAATATGAGCATATTTCTTAGAATTAGTTTCAATGAATAATAAAATCATGTGCATTGGCATTTTAATTCAATAATTAAGGATTTATAGCACATATAATGTACTTACACTTCGTCAGTTTACTAGCCCTGGTCGATAATTTTTGTAATCAATTTAAGACAATCAAATTGACAAACATGCTCTGTCACCGAGTCTCCATCCTTCATCCTTAGGTTATACAACTTTTTCCGTAGGAACAGTTTGTTCACTAGACACTTAGATTGGTACAAAGTCCCTAGCTTGTCCCACAAAACCTTCGATGTAGCTTCCCCAGATACATTTAACAATATCAAATCTGAGATACAAAACCCTATTGTGCTCTTTTCTCTCCAATCCAACTTCTCCAAGTCTTCATTTGAAATTCTCATTGGTTCAGTACCTAGATCTACCGTGATCCACTAATATTTATCCACCAGTGGATCCTCCATATTGAGTTTCCATAACTCAAAACTATGGGGTGAATGTATGAAGGTGGGTTACACTTTCATGAGAAACACGCTCGAAAATTTCACTCTCCCAAAAGTTCAGCCGAACTTTTTATAAGTTCGGTCAAACTTTTTCTATCATTAATCGAACTTATTCTGTCGTTTACGTTGACGGAAATGATAACCGGATTTTTGGCTGGAGGAGGAGAAACCGGCGTTAAAAGTTCGGTCGAACTTTGTTCTTATAAATATAGCGGTTGACAAGCCGAAAGAAGATTTCCTTCATTTTCAAGTTTCATGAACGTTTATGACCGTTGGTGGTTTTTGCTCGTTCCGCTCTTCGTCTATTCTCATCCACTCTGCACTTGTGCTCGTCTGCTCTGCGTCTATGCTTGTCCTGCATCCAAGTATTCTTCAGAAGAATCTGTAAAAATGTATTATTTTACATTTATTATTTTCAGTGTTTCGGTGTTTCATTGTTTCTTCAAAAGCGTCTATAAAAATGTATTATTTTAATTTGCTTAATTCCCCACGTTTGTGTATTACCTCCAACCCTCCTCTCACCACTAGTTACGAAATTTTGTCTTGCTTTCTCTGCACTTAGCCATTAGCCTTTTGTCTGTCATTTTGGCCATTTTCAGTATTGATCAGTATTTTTGTCTGTCATTTTCTCCATTTTATTTGTTTCAGCGCGCAAAATTTCAATGCACAAGGTTGCATTACCTCCACCAGATTTGTTTGAGTCTTGGCTTATAATGATTCCCACCTTATGCATTATGATAAGCTGAGACACAAACGACTCGAGTGGAGGCCGCAACACAGCCTTGCCCATTGATTTTCTGCAAAAACACACATTGAAAACTCTATCGAACGTAAAATTATACGTCGAAGGCCAGAAATCGTTTGTCATCAAAGCCCTTGCCCACCATTTCACAGTGCCTGATATAGTTGGCTACGATCCCTTATATCCAGGATTCCTTTCCATTAATATCGTGGATTCCTCAAGCAGGCATCGTTAAAATAAAATTTCTAGTATTGTAATGACTTCAACTTTTGCACACATACAAGGATGTGTCTGAGTGCGCTTACATTAGCGCTTACGTAACGCCAAGAGTTCCACGAACATATGGTACTTTTTTATAACCCAAATCAATAATCCTGCTAGTGGCCTCTGTTCAAAATTTTTAATTTAGTGACCAAGCCAACAGAGCACTAACCATAGTATTTTTCTTGCAAGTTTACCCAAAATGATAGAGAAACAAAACACTTTATATTTGTCAGATCAACATCATAACCCATTCATATTAGTATTCAACCGAGTTTTATATGTTCTGTCAATAGATTCTAATCTTTGACTCTCATAAGTGACATGTGATCCATGTCTCTCATAACTGACATTAATATTGCATATAGTAATCAATGTATAGTGAGACTGGGTATAGTGATATTGTCTACGCATCTCCATGGGAGGATGATATTTGGCAGTGGAATGAACATTAAGTGATTCAAAAAAAATTTGTATCGATACAACACGAAGAATTCATATTTAGCACAGACGAGTTTCCTGACATTTCGAACGAATTATATCGATCCAGCATGTGAGCACCAATGACGAGGAGGGCCTGTAGTATACAAATAGTGAAGAAAATATTCCTATTTTATAGAGTTATTTCTTCCAAATTATGATAACCGGGTAAATGCGATGAGAAACATATCACTTAAGTGTCGAGGTTGACGAAGAATTTTTATTTTCGTTCAGATCCTAGCCTATATATTCAAAACTTGTTCTTAATGTTTAGTTGATGGTTTGTTAAAATGTAATCAATCAAATGTTTAGCCGCTTTTTTCAAAGAATTTTAGTGTTGCAACCTCTCTTTAAAATAATTTTAAAATGTTGTATTAGTGATGGTATAATTTGTAATGTAATTTTTTTCTGTCATTTTGGCCATTTTCAGTATTTCATCAATATTTTTGTCTGTCATTTTGGCCATTTTAGTTGTTTTAGTTGTCTGTCATTTTGGCCATTTTAGTTGTTTTAGTTGTCTGTCATTTTGGCCATTTTAACTGTTTTAGTGCGCTGTCCTCTCATAAGTGACATGTGATCCATGTCTCTCATAACTGACATTAATATTGCATATAATAATCAATAAATCACATGGTGTTCCTTTGCAGTCTTATATTACTCTTCTCCAATTTGATGTTGACAGCCTGGGTAAACCCATCGCATGATTTTCATTGGTTTCTCATTTTTATTTTATGTTTCTTGATTTCCATGTGAAGTACTTCCATGACAATTGTTTACAGTCAATTTAAGTGTCCTAAATTGCTGCATTTAATTTGTCAATCCGGGAATCGCAAGCTGATGAAGTGCGGCGCACTATATGTGCAAGATAACCTGTTTCTTAACTTTTTGTCGTTTTTGGTTTTCTAAGGTGAAATGGAAATTCTAAGATGAAAACAAGTTTGGTTATGTTTGTTCAAGGAAGTGATATCCCCTATAATGATTTACCAACTTGAAATTTTAAAAAGCAATTTGAAATTTACAATGACAAGACTTAAAAGGGAAAATGAAAATGTGCTGCTGAAATGAAAAGGTGCTGCTAATCTAATAAATCAAAACAGTAAACTAGTGAGCATGAAAACTAAACTATTCTTGCTGCCAACTAAACACAAAAGAACTATGCTTAAGGAAATTCAAAATTGCAACAAAATAAATCTAAATCAGATTACATCAATTCATTTTCTGACCCTTCATCATTAGACCAGCTATGATTTTTGGAAGTAATCATAAACAACTTGTGTAACTGATATTTAATTTGCAGAAAATAAACTAATACTAAACCATACACTCATGATTCAATCCCTCACCATCAGTTCAGCTGTGGCTTTCGGAGGCAACTGAAGATGTCATGCATGATTTAATATATCTAAATTTGCAGAAAAGAAACTAATACTAAACTACACATTTCATAATACAATCCCTCACCATCAGTCCAGCTGTGGCTTTCGGAGGCAACTGAAGATGCTATGAGCAGACTAGTATATCTAAATTTTAACTACTGAAGCAGAAAAACAAAACTGAAATGTACAGAGCAATACTGAAATTAAACAAAAACTATGAAAAGCAAACTAGCAGCAGAACAATGTTAGATCCATGTCATTAGTCAAAAAGCTATAAAAATGCCCGGGCTGCCTATCTATAACCTGCAATAAAAACACTGATCAGTGATTAACAATCATAAAACATGAAAGACAGAAATGAAATGGAAATTATGGAAATATATGAACAGAAATGAAACAAATGCAATATATGAACATATGAATGGATTATGACACAATGGAATGAAATTAAAATTACACACTAATACACAAAACCTTAGCTGAGCAGGGGCCCTCTACAGAGCCTTGGTAACGGTCCTCAAACACGAATTAAGTTGAAAAACAGAGTCTTCTCATATTAAAAAGCAGTTCATTACAGAATGGTAATGTTACGGCACAAGTGCAGCGTAATCACTACAGAGCATACTAAAAGATAACAGTGACTACATTCACTAACATCAACTAACTTCATATGCGTATGCAAACGCACTATATATAACAACAAACTATAACTGTCTCCTAAAGTTCATGCTGGTAGAGAGCACGTAGACCACTACGTCCACGGATATAGGAGCATGGCCGTGTTGGAAATTGAATCTACGGGAGGTGGATGCTTGAATTCGACTCTAGAGCTCTGCACAGATGTCGATTTATCCTCCGCAGGCTTAGAAATGGCCCTATGGATCTTTATGTGCCACGAAACAGAGTCCGGTCGACATGAAACTCCATGGTTGACTTCCATGTGGACGCCTTTGACCGCGGCTTCTTTGGACGAGTTTGCTTGAACCAATAGGACACGAACCATGTCCATGTCATTCCTGACCTGCCCATGTGGCTCGTTTCCCTTGTAGACACCTGTAGCATAGAGTTTCACAAAATAGTTGCGGAAAGTTGCAGCAGCTGCGGAAAGTGGCAAGATTCCGCAGCTGAATGAACAAAATCTAGATCAAATAGAAAACACAAAAATATAATTAAAAGCCATGTTAGATGCCCTTTTGCACATGATATTGACAATTTGGGAGGTTTAGGTGAGTGAAAAAGGTATGGAAAAATGTATGGAAAAGATACAAATTTGGGACTCAACATACCCCCACTGTGAAGGTGTTGCATGTCCTCATGCAACCAAAATTTTGATACTCTTTGTTCAGTTCATGTGCCTTGATACTTCAGCCAGCACATCCAACCCCCTTCTCTTCTTCTTTGGTACTGCCATCATTCTGGGTTTCTTCATTAAGCACCTAAATTGGATATTCACAAGTGCTCTGCTCAATTTCTGGCATTTCCTTTTTAATTTCTTATTCTTCTTTTGCCAAATTCCCAAATGTAACATAGTATTATCATGGATGATCTTGTCCAGTTTGCCTTGTTCTTTCAATGTTTCATTTTCATTTTTGATGTGCCGATTTAAAAGCTCCAGCTCAAAAATTTCCTATTTTAATGATTGAACTAAATCATCCTGCAATGTATGAGGCTGAATGGAAGAAGTACTTGGACCTGTGGCTGCCTTTTCCAAGGATTCTATATAGTCATATACCTCCTGCTGCTTGGGGTCTATTTCAGGTGTCATTTTCATTGGGCTGTCCCCAAAATGCTGCAAAGGAGAATTATGTTCAAAATCTGGCCGAGGAGGGCTTACATCAATATTTTGTTGAGAATAAGATGGAGTATGCTCATTGTCTGATTGGGAATGAAAGGAATCAGGTTCACTAACTGACTGAGATGGACTATGGTCAGTTGGGGACTGTTCAGATGTCTCCTCACCCAAATCAATGAAATGAGGACCCTTAATTTGTGTTTTTCTCAATTTCCCCTTAAGCCTGCTGCTTCTCCTCACATGTTGTGGTACACTATCCTTTTGTTCTTGTTTTCCTTTCTCTGCCTTCTTGGATATAGATGACTGTTTTTGAAGATAAACTAATCTTTCAGATAGTATTTGATGATCTTCTTCTTCAGAAGAAGGAGTTTTATGTACAGCCTCAATAGTTTCTTTCCCTTTTGGTATTATTGGCTTCTTGGCCTTGATTTCCCTCTTCTTCCTTTTTACCAATCTCTCTTCTCTATCAGTTCTTTCCATAGTAGTAGTAGGAGTGTTTTGGATTTCCTCAATTGTTCTTTTCCTCCTACTTCTTCTTGTTGTGCTAGCTGCGGGAATTTCCTGAGCAGGAGTAATTCGGGTTTCAACATTCATTCTTTTTCTTCTACTCCTTCTAATTGAACTACCTTCAGGAATTTCCTGAGGTTCTTCAAAGAAATTTCTAACTAGGAATTGTTCCCATGTGTCTTTTCTTTCCTTTAGCTCCTTTTCAATCAGAATTTTTATAAGGCCATGGTGATATAAATGAGGCTCTACATCTCCTAAGTGTTTTTGAACAGTCACAGCCATTTTCTTTAAGCTATTGAATAGAAAATAAAGGAGATTGAGAGTTTGGTTTTTAAGAAAATTCATCAATAGCCTGGTATGGTACATGTACATAGACCCAAAACGGCCTTCACATGTAATAAATTTCTGAACAATTAGTAGTAAAGTGGCCCATTCTTCTTTTATTGCATGCACAGGGATTCCTCTTTTGAAAACAGTTATATCCATACCTTGACTTCGTAGGATTGTTCTCCATGCCTCATCACTGATGCTTTTATTTTTGAACCAACGCTCTCCCTCCTGAAGAAGTTCTGTGGCTGTTGCTATAGTTGCTTCATTGACCGAAAACTTGAGGTCTCCAATTTCTGCTTCTGAGCCATCAAATGATCTTGCAAACGCTTTCGTAACCTCTTTGTGGTAACCTCTGAATTTCTGAATAAAACGCAGCCATTTAGCTTTCTTCAATATCTCTTTTGCTTGCGGATATCCCTCTATAAACTTTGGTCCTTCCGGCTCTGCCCTTAGCAACTTACCCATTTCACTTTTATGTGCTCCACTAATTTGCCTCTGTGAGGGTTTAAGTGGAAATGGAACGACTGAATACACAGGATCGAGCACAATGACTGTGGGAATGTATCATAGAATGGAAATGAGCACCATAAACGGAATGGAGTAAGACTGTGGGTAGATATACGGAAGTGAGAATGAGCAAAAGGAACGAAATGGAGTGAAACAGGGAGTGAGAATGAGTAGAGTGGGGTTTTGTAAACACGGCAGAGACACGACAAAGAGGTTAACAAAGTATAATACATTCGACAGCGTTTTGAATTTTGGTGACTGCGCAATTAAATATGAACACGTTTCAATCAACGGTTATGAGTTTATGCGGCTGCAAGAGTCCTAAGTCAAATCAAATATGCTTCATTATCACCGGTGGGATATTGGATCATAAGTGAAAATCGGGGTTTAATGATGGATAACATGGAGATCGTGAAAGGTTATGGAACTGCCAATATAATCATTGTGCGTAATGGGTAGAGCTCATGGTTTAAAACTATATAAAAATGTGTTTTTTCAATACTATTTGAAATAAAATTTATTCATACCTTTGGAATCCTTTCTTTTGCCCTTGGTCTTCAACTGATTGATCTCCATTAGTGTCTTGAATGCTCCATTGATCCTCTCACCTGCATTTTATTTCATAATTATGGCAATAACACCTGACTGTACATTCTCTTTGAAAACAGAGTAGTGGCTGCGGAATCTGCTTCTGGCTGCGGAAACTGGAGTCAGCTGCGGAAACAGATGTCAGCTGCGGAAACTGACACAGCTATTACTTGGTTGAATATAAATGAACAAATGACAAATGACCAGATGGAAATGGTCATGAAAAATATTTTTATTGATGGAATGGATGAAATGAAGTGGAATGAAGTGAAGTGAAATGAAATGAAATGGAATAAAGTGGAATGAAATGGAGTGGGTGGTGAAATGAAATGAAATGAAAGAGAGAGATTTTTTTTTTTTTTTTGGAAAATATAGAGTGTCAGGTGTCCCTGATTTTCACCCTATATTTTCTGCATAAGACTGCCAATCAATGATTGGTTTTCAGGCTTATACCATTTTTTTTTTTTTTTTTAAAACTGAAAAACAAAAGCTAGGCTGGTGGAGAAGAAGAATTCTTCTGTACCAGCCTGATTGCAGAACTTTCTTGAAACATCTTGACAAAATCCTCTTTTGAGAGTGGCTTATGATAAACTTTCAATCTATGGCCATTCACAATAAGAAGAGTTTGAAACTCATCAATGGTCTTGATTCTTACAGCTCCATTGCTAAAGATCTTGTCAATCTCATATGGCCCAAGCCAATGAGTCTGAAATTTCCCTTGAAAATCTTTAAACTTGGAGTCAAATAACAATGCCCAATCTCCTTCTTGAAACTTCTTCTCTTTGATATATTTGTCGTGCCATTTAGTTCTTTGATATTGAACTAGATCAGTTCTTAGAATTGCTTCTTGTCTGATCTCATCTAGCTCATTCAACTGCTCCATTCTATGCTTTTGGGCTTCTGATAAGTCCATCCCCAACTGAACTGCTATCTTGAAGGTCTTGACTTGGAACTCAAGGGGGAGCAAGACTTCTTTCCCATAAACAAGTTCATAGGGAGAATGTCCTGTTGTATTCCTCCATGTAGTTCTGTAGGCCCACAAGGCTTCTGGAAGCCTTTCCGCCCAATCTCTTCTATGTAGATGAACAGTTTTGGTGATGATACTTTCAAGAACTTTGTTTGTGGACTCCACTTGACCATTTGCTTGTGGATGGTAAGGAGTAGATCTTCTGTGCTTGATTTTGTATTCTTCCATCAACTTCTCCACCAAATTTGATGTGAATTGGCTCCCCTGATCTATTACAATTTCTCTTGGAACACCAAAGCGAGTAAAAATATCCTCATAAAGAAAATGAACAACTGAATTTTCAGTAGCAGATACTAATGCTTTGGCTTCTACCCATTTAGTAACATAATCAGTATAAACCAATATATACTTCTTTTGCTTAGATGGTGGATTAATAGGTCCAATGAAATCTAAAGCCCATTTTTCAAAGGGTTCAATGAGTACCTGTGTTTGCAATGGCATTTCATTTCAAAGGGTAGGTTTCCCTACTCTTTGGCAGCTATCACACCTTTTGACATATTGTTTTGCATCTTTGAAGAGGGAAGGCCAATAATATCCCAAGGAAAGGATTTTATAGGCCGTCCTTTTGTCTGCAAAGTGTCCGCGCATGGTTCATCATAACATTCCTTAAGAATATCAGGCATTTCATCTTCCCTGACACATCTTCTGATCACAAGATCTGGCCCTGTTTTAAACAATTCGTTAGAAATCCATGAATATTTTGAACTCTCCTGAATAATCTTTCGTTTTTCTCTTGGAAATAAATGTGAAGGTAGTTTCCCTGTAACCAAATAGTTAGCAATATCTGCATACCAAGGGGTCTTAATAGTTACCGCAAACAAGTATTCATCAGGAAATTTATCTTCTACAGGAGAATCTTCTTTAGTATTCTGAATCCTAGACAAGAAATCAGCTACTGTATTCTGTTTTCCTGGTCTATCCAACACAGTAATATTGAATTCTTGCAAAAGTAAAAGCCATCTTGTCACTTTAGTAACAGGTTTGTTCATTAAATATCTAATTGCAGAATGGTCAGTATGAATAAAAGTTTCATAGCCTGTTATATAATGTCTAAACTTATTAATTGCATGAACAACGGCTAAAAACTCTTTTTCAGTCACAGTATAGTTTAACTCTGTGGGAGTCAAATTTTTACTGGTGTAATAAATGGCATAAGGAATTAAATCTTTTTGACCCAACACAGCTCCAAGAGCTGTATCTGAAGCATCCGTAGAAATATGAAAAGGAAGTTTCCAATTTGGTCCTCTCAAGATAGGTGCTTCGGATATTCTTGTTTTCAAAGTTTCAAAAGCTGATTGACAATCAGGATCCCATTTAAATTCACAGTCTTTTGTAAGCAATTTGAAGAGTGGAGATGCTATTTTAGTGAATTTTTCTATAAATATTCTATAGTAACCAGTAAATCCTAGAAAACTTCTAACATCTCTTTAACAATTTGGAATAGGCAACTTGGAGATGACTTCAACTTTTGATCTATCAACCTTAATCCCATCTCTTGAAATATGATGTCCTAAAACAATCCCTTCAGTAAACATCATAAAGCATTTTTCATGGCTTAATGAAAGGTTTGTTTCTTTGCATCTTATAAGAACTTTTTCCAAATTTTCTAATGCCTCTTCAAATGAATTACCATAAACTGTAAAATCATCCATATAAACCTCTACACAATCATGGATTAGATCGGAAAAAATTCCTAGTACTGCTCTTTGGAATGTTGCTGGTGCATTACATAACCCAAAAGGAAGCACTCGGTAGGCAAAAGTTCCCCATGGACAAGTAAATGTGGTCTTATCTTGATCTTCAGGTGCTACCGGAATTTGATTATAGCCACTAAAACCATCCAAAAATGAAAAGTATTTTTTACCTGCTAATGTATCTAATACCTGATCAATAAAAGGCAAAGGAAAGTGATCCTTCAAAGTTGCTTTGTTCAACTCCCTGTAATCAATGCATACTCTCCATTTACCATTCTTTTTAGGTACTATAACCAAAGGAGAAACCCATCGGCTATCTGAAATTGGGTAAATGAAGTTTACATTGAGAAGTTTTTGGAGCTCTTCTTTCACTATCTCCCTAAGATTTGGATTCATCCTTCTTTGAGGTTGTCTGATTGGTCTACTGTTTTCCTCAATATAGATATGATGGATGCAAGTCTTAGGATAAATACCTTTCATGTCAGTATACTCCCATGCAAATGCAGTAGAATGTTTTTGCAAGATTTTGGTTAGTTCTTCTTGTTGTGACTTTTCCAAATGCTTGTTGATATTCAATGTTTTTCCTGGAAAATCTCAATTGTAGAACTACCAAACTCTTCCATAGAGTAAAGAGACATTTGTCTTGATGATAAATATTCTATGCCAGATTCCAACTGAAATTGTGTGGGGTCATATTCTGAATATGTCTCAAAATTTTCTAATGTGTTCAAAATTTGACTATCCTCACTGATTTCAGAAATGGTAAAGACAGGTTGTATAGTGTCCTCATCATCAACCCATTAATTATCTCCTACTTCTGTGATTGCTTTTGCTGGAGGATACAAATTGAATTTCTTTGTCGAATTACCATTAGAAATATACATATCCCCAGATCTACAACTAATAAAAGCATCTACTGTGGCTAGCCAAGGTCTTCCTAAGATAAGTGGGTGTCCTCCTAGATTACTCTTGGGAGTCAAAATCATAAAATCTACCGGATATTCCCAAGAATCTAAGGAGACTGAAATATCTTCTAATACACCATCTGGTTTAATAATTGATCGATATGCAAGTTGCAGTAAAGTAGGTGTAAAAAGAAGGTTAGGAAGTTTTAGCTAGTCCATAGTCTGTCTACTCATAATGTTAATAGCAGCCCCTAAGTCAATCAATGTATTTGGAATTTCTATCCCATTTATGTGTGTCTTGACAATTGGACTTCCTGGATCTACATAATTCTGCATGGTAATTTTTCCCATCATGATATCTGCAATTTTTCCTACCAGGTGGATTCTTCTTGTATCTTTTAGTTTCCTTCCTGGTCTTTTGAAACTCAACTCCTTTATTGTTTTTGCTAGAATAGGAATCTCTCGAATGGATTGTAGCAAGGGAATATTGATACAAACATTCTTCAATTCATCTAGAAAATCATAGTTAGGCAACAAGATTTGTTTTTCCACCCCCTTGTCAATTTGTAGTCTTTCGGGAAAAGGAGGTGTAGATGAAGATGCAGGTTGCTCAACTATAGGAGTTGTGGGTGTTAACTTTTCTTTTTATTTTTGAATGTTTGAATTTTGAAGAGATGCTTCCTCAGAACCCTCATTGATTTTAAGAGAGTCCTCCTCAGAGGTATCTTGTTCTTGAATATCTATAGAAGGTTTTTCTAAAACTCTACCAGATCTGAGTTGTACATCATTGAGAGGAACAATCATATAGGTAGGAAATTGTTGTCCTTCTATCATGTAAGTATTCTAAGGATTTTTATTGTTAGGATTTGGCAATGGCTGAGCTGGAAGTTGATTTTTCTTTTGTTGGTATGGAAGCATGAGTTGAGGATTTGGATTATGTTGAGAAGGTTGTTGTTGTGGAAATGGAAATGGAAGTTGTGGATTTGGGTTTGGAAGTTGTGGAGCTTGTTGATTTTGAAAAGATGGAGGATATTGATAAAATTGAGCAAATCTCCCATAAGGATTTTGCATCCCTTGTACCCATGGCTGATATGGATTTTGATGTTGGGGCCAAGGTTGTTGCCAAAGATTCCAATTTGGTGGGGTTTGAAGATTCATAGGGTTGTTAAACCCTTGAGTTTGTTGTCCCTGCCAAGGTCTTCTTGCAACAAAACAGAGAGATTCTACTGAATTTGGGTCTTCTTGAAAGACAGCTTTGAGTCCAGTAATTGAAGGAAAATCCTTGATCTCATGATTCTCTAAGCAAATTATACATGTTTCTACAACTTTTGCATCCAAGGGACATTCCCTTAAAGCATGTTTCTTCCTAAATTTCGGACAAAAGATGGCTAGAGCATCTTTTTCTGCTTTCTGCTTGTTTTGGATTTTAAGGGTGTCTAGTTGTTCACTAAGGCTCCCTAAGATATCAGTCTTGAATTCATCAAGCATGTTACCAATCTCTGCCCTACTTACTGATCCAGTTGCAGATTTGTTAGCCCTAATAAGAGAAGGATCCCGAGGCCCTTTTCATGTTTTAGATTTTCCTCTTGAGAGATGGACACATAGTTTTGTTATGTCACGAAGTGGAAGTTAAGAAATGTCTCCTTTCCCCATCATGTTTAAAATATCTATCCATTCATCTCTAATGGCTTTTAATATGAGGGCTTTCAAGGTTTCATCATCTAGGTTGCTCATCTTTTCTCTTTTCAAGTTGTATTGAAATATTTCAAGTAAGTCTTCCAAATTTTCATCTTCTTTTTGCATCATTTTGAATACCTCATCCTTGTGATTGGTGGGCATACAATAGTCCAAATATCTATGCAAAAATGTTTGTTTCATATCATTCCAAGTCCTAATAGATTGAGTAGCTAATCCCATGAACCATTTCAAAGCAGCTCCCTTCAAAGTTGAAGGAAACAGTTTGAGTTTTTGAGAGTCTTCCATATAGTCATAGGTTCGGCACACGACTTCAAACTCAAACAGAAATGTTTCAGGATCCTCACTTCGAAATCCATAAAAGTTGGGGAGGAAAGATGGTGAGATATTTTTCATTGTTGTATGAGTTTCCTCATCAACTATAGGGAATCCAAACAAGTTATCTCCTTCCCTATTTCTTCCATTATTATCTTCACCATTGTTGTCTCCATTGTTTCCTCCTCCTCTACCTCTACCTCTACCTCCAAATCCATCTATTATTTCCTCTACCATGATAGTTTCTTTAGAGTCCTTAAATTCCTTTGGTTCTTCTATCAAGGGAGGATGAGAGAGAGTCTCTTTGTTTTCTAAATGGGATTTAATAGGTGGTATAGGAGAATCCTCTAATTTAGCTGTTCCTTGAATTCCAAAAATCTTAAGGCTAGCGGTAGATGGTGGTGATTCTTGTCTATGCCTTGAAGAAGATGGAGTTGTAAAAATCGAACTCTTGGCTTTAGCTATAAACCTTCCCCTAGAATCTCTTGCTCTATGCATGTCATTTTTTTATTTTTAAAATTTGGGCTAATAATTCTCTTTCTGATCTTCCAGGTCACACTAGGTGCAAGAAGAGAGCATACTTAAGAAATTACTAAACCAATAACTCTTTTTTCTGATCCTCCAGATCACACTAGGTGCAAGAGGAGAGCATACTTCAAGAAGTTATCAAGTTTTCCCTTTTTTTATTATTTTGTTTTTTTTTTAAGAAATTGGCTACCTAGTTACACTTCCCCGACAACGGCGCCAAAATGTTTGGTCAATTTAGTGTGTCCTAAATTTCTACATTAATTTATCAATCCGGGATTCGTAAGCTGATGAAGTGTGGCGCACTATATGTGCAAGATAACCTATTTCTTATCTTTTTGTCATTTTTAGTTTTCTAATGTGAGATGGAAATTCTAAAATAAAAACAAGTATGGTTATGATTGTTCAAGGCAATGATATCCTTTATAATGATTTACCAACTTGAAACTTCAAAAGGAATTTGAAAAATACAATAAAAAAACTTGAAAGGAAATGAAAATGTGCTGCTAACCTAGTAAATCAAAATAGTGAACTATTGAGCATGAAAACCAAACTATCCTTGCTGCTGTCTAAACACAAAAAAAACTATGCTTAAAGAAATCCAAGAATTGCAACAAAGTAAATCTAAATCAAATTGCATCAACTTATATTCTGATCCCTCACCATTAGTCCAGCTATGGCTTTCGGAGGTAACCATAAACAACTTGAGCAATCTGATATCTAATTTGCAGAAAAAGAAACTAATATCAAACTACACACTCATACTTCAATCCCTCACCATCAGTCCAGCTGTGGCTTTCGGAGGTAACTGAAAATGTCATGAGTAATTTAATATATCTAACTTGCAGAAAGTAAACTAATATCAAACTACACATTCATACTTCAATCCCTCACCATCAGTCCAGCTGTGGCTTTCGGAGGTAACTGAAAATGTCATGAGCAATTTAATATATCTAACTTGCATAAAGTAAACTAATATCAAACTACACATTCATACTTCAATCCCTCACCATCAGTCCAGCTGTGGCTTTCGGAGGTAACTGAAAATGTCATGAGCAATTTAATATATCTAACTTGCAGAAAGTAAACTAATATCAAACTACACATTCATACTTCAATCCCTCACCATCAGTCCAGCTGTGGCTTTCGGAGGTAACTGAAAATTTCATGAGCAATTTAATATATCTAACTTGCAGAAAGTAAACTAATATCAAACTACACATTCATACTTCAATCCCTCACCATCAGTCCAGCTGTGGCTTTCGGAGGTAACTGAAAATGACATGAGCAATTTAATATATCTAAATCTGACTACTGAAGCAAATGAGCAAGACTGGAATAAACAAAGCAGTACTGAAATTAAACAGAAACTAAGAAAAGTAAATTAGTAGCAGAACAATATTGATTCCATGTCATTAGTCAAAAGATATGCAAATTCCCGGGCTTCCTATTTGTAATCTGAAATAAAAACACTGATCAGTTAACATAAAACATGAAATATTATGGACAGAAGTAAAGTGTAAAGCATGAAATATTATAAACAAAGATGAAGCATAAATACCATGAAAGATGCAATGTATAAACACATGAATGATTATGGCACAATGAATTTAAAGAAATAAAATAAGAACTATACAATAATGCACAAAACCTCAGCGTGTGCAGGGGCCCTCTGCACTAGCCTTGGCAACAGCCTTCAAATACAAATTACGCTTAGAAACAGAGTCTTCTTATATATTAAAATGAAGTCATAACAGAGAGGTAATATTACGGAACAGTGGCAACATAATTACATTACAGAGCTATCTGGAGGCTAATGGAGACTAATAAAAACTAACTCTTATGCGTATGCAAACGCGTTATTTATAACTAAAGGTGATATAACTAATTTCCTAAAGTTTATGTTGATAGAAAACACGTAAACCATTACGTCCAGAGATCTAGGATCATGGCCACGTTGAGGAGTAAATCTATGAAGAGTGGATGTTGGTTTCGGCTTATGGAGCTGTGTACAGGTGTTGATGTGTCTCCCGTAACTCAGAAACGGTCATACAAATCTTCACATGCTGAGAAACAGAGTCCTGTCACCGTGGGACTCTACGGTTGACTTCCACTTGGCCACCTTTGACCGCAGCCTCCTTAGGTGAATTTTCTCGAGCCAATAGGACACGATCCATGTCCACATCATTTCTGACTTGCCCATGTGGCTCGTTTTTCCTGAAGACACCTGTAACATAGACTTTCACAAAATGGCTGCGGAAAGTGGCAAGATTCCGCAGCTAAATGAGCAAAAATCTAAATCAAACAACAGACACAAAATATAGTTAAAAACGGATTTCATCGCCATTTGATCCAGGTTAGTGCCATGAACCTTCTCTTTCTTTTAGTATTCATTCCATTCCCATTCCTTGCATTTTTTTAGGTTTTTGAGGCCCCTAGGATAAATTCTGCCCAAAATGAGGGCAACGCACCCATGAATGTTGAAACATGCATTGCATAGAAGGTACAGTGAAGGGTACTTGCATGTTTGACGCACTGTCTCAGCCCAGGGAGTGCGTTGGGTGCAATTAAATTTTTTGGTTTTCATGCTTTGTCCAAAATTTGCCTATTTTTTTGCAATGAATGGTATCTAATGGATCTTATGGTTGATTTTTAGGTTTCCATCGGATTATAATGATGATTAAATGGAGGGAAAGAGAACATGAAGAACAAGATATGATTTCCTTGAATGATCCGGGTACTGTAAGAGCTTTAAGAGATTGCGGGCTACTTAAGTACTTTAAATTGTCGGGAATGAGGCAAAAAATAGAACTCTTGGAGTTCTTAGTTCGAGCATGGGATACGGTGATAGAGGCATTTCACATAAAAAATCAAGTGTTGTCCATAACAGTTGAGGATGTATATTTTCTCACAGGTTTGTCGAGGAGATTTTTGCCCATTTCTCTCACAGGGTCTACCGTTGGAGGAGAGACAGTGACAGATTATGTTACGTAGTATTGCTATCCAGGGTCAGAACCTAGCTAACATGGAAAAATAAACATCTAGGATGTTAAGGATTTGCCTTTAAAATCCATCCTTTTCACGATCGCTAAACTCGCTAGCACTGCTACACTCCATGTAGCGAACCGAATGTCTATGAAGTATGCGCTAGAGAGTTTAGAGCCAACAGTCTTCAAGTGGTCTGAAGCTATTATATCTCAGATAAAGGAACAACTGAATAAAGAAAAGGGAGGAAGGAAGAAATTTTTTTGTTATGGTTCCATCTTTATCTCCTTCGCTTTGGAACAGATTCCACTAATGCAGCCACAACATGTAACATTGGATATATCTAGTCCTAGAGATCCTCAAATGCAGAGATGGGTAGAACTCATGGGTCAGCATGTAGGCCAATAGACCATTGTGTTCTCGACTACATTCTTCGCCTGGTTCTAGTGACAGATTGTCGCCATCGATGAGTATGCATATGCAAGCGTTGACTTCTGAGGAGATCCAGATCTAGTATTACTAGAAGGCGCTCAATGGGGTGCAATAGGTAAGAATGATTTGACCATGTTTTTTGATTTTCATAAGGTTTATACAATGTTTTTTTGTTTTTGATTTCTTTCCAAGACTAAATTAAATTTTTAATGTAATGCAAATATTGGTCGTGTTCAATAAGTAGAGGAACCAGAGCGCGAAGCAGATGCACCAGCAGAGATGGTTGTCAGGAGAGCAGTCCTTCAGGACCTTGATATGGCTAAGACTCTAGCTGAGCTTCAGCAGCACATAGAGGGATTAACCTTCAGGATTCCAGATTTCTGGCTCGAAGAGTTACCCATACGACTGCAGCAACACACTATTGGGGTTCCTAACCATTGGATGCGGTTGCTCCGTAGGATTGTTAAATCTATAGCATGTTATCATGAGCACCACTAGTTTACTTGTGATATTTTGCATACATTTTGAGGTCAGATGACCAACGTGTCTTGGGCACAAATTTTGTAAGAACCTATAACTATATATCTATATTTTTTCAGAGTTTTTCCTATGTTTAATGCGCAATCCTATTCAATTATGTGAATGTTTTCTTTACCTATGTTGCAAATGTCTATCTAAAACTTGATTAGCTAATGAATCAGTTAAAGTGTTCAAATTTCTGGAAATGTGTTGATATTGAATGAAATAAAAATGTCTTTCCAAAATTCGAACTCTTAGGAACAATCTAAGAAGTGTTGGATTTCTAATAGTGTAAATACTAGTAAGTTGTAGTACCACAAGTTGTGAGTCTAACCTTATGATTATGCGGTTAATACCAAATGAAATGGCATTAGAGAGAAGTTCGATAAACGTGTTATACTCAGTGATATTATTCGTCGATCTACCGATTAAAATCCCTTGAAAACTCACTAACTCGTCGTTCGGAGAGAAAATGGCCCACGCTGCAGAGGATAGATTCTGCGTACTACAACTAGCACCATCAGCATATCCAACAAATGGTTTCAAAGATTTAGACATTTTCCATAAAATGTAAAGCAGATTATTAACGTCAAGAAAACTCTAAAAACAAATTAAGATAGTGAATGCAAGTCAACAACATCTAAACAATATAATACAAAAAATTACTACGCTCATGATTAAGCATAGTAATGTTTCAAATACAACCCATTTCTAGGTTGTGCCAATGGAATCCCATCGTAATCAACTAACTCATAGGCACCCTTAGCAAGAACTCTTTTGACAATATAGGGGCCATGCCATAATGGTTCGAATTTCCCTATACCTATTACATCAGCTTCTTGATCATAAATAAGGACCAAGTCGCCCTCTGAGTAGATGTGAGGCTAGACATTTTTATCGTATTGCACCTTTATACGTCTCTTATGCGCTTCGTTGGCCAATTAGGTTTCACGATGCATTTCATCTAGATGGATGAGGTTAAAGAAATGCGCTTTTTCTTTTGAGGTGTTAGGTAACAAGTCTATCGCAAGTTTTAACGATGATATTTCACATTGGATTGGTAAGATAGCTTCCAGACCATACACCAATTGAAAGGGAGTAAATCTGGTCATGTTTCTCACTGAGGTTCGATACGCCCATAAGGCGGAGTACAGGATCAAGTGCCAATTCCTTTTACGAACTCCTATCATTCTTTGAAGCATTCGTTTAAGAATTTTGTTAATAGCTTCAACTTGTCCATTTGATTGTGGATAATAAGGAGTAGAATTATCATGTGACAATCCTAACTTGGCTGTCAATTCAGACATCATATGGTTACAAAAATGCTTCCCATGATCTGTAACTATAGCCTGTGGGACCCCAAACTGTGCAATAATGTGGTTAAAGAAAAAAAATGCAGTTGTCTTTCATGTTTTGTTGAATGTAGGCATCGCTTCGGCCCATTTGTTAAAATAGTCGACTGCGAGAATAATATAACCATGCCCCACGAATGAAGGAGGGTTATAGGTCATGAAGTCAATACCCCATTTCGTAAATGGTATAGTAGAGACAATAGGATGCATTGGCACTGGCAGTTTGCGGATTTTACGGTCAAAAATCTGGCATGCATGACAAATATTTCTGACTACGAGGATACATTCTCGAAAAATAGTAGGCTAAAAGTAAACGGTGTGGAGTATCTTCTGCGCAATAGCATATCCAGATAAATGTCCACCACAAGCCCCAGCATGACAATCATTTAACACTTTTTCGGCCTCCTCATGAGTGAGGCACCTCCTTAAAATGGTATCGACACCACAACGATAAAGTGTATCGCCAACGATTAGATAATCTTTGGCTTGGTATCGAATACGTCGCTGATTAGAGCGAGAGGTATTAGGTCGAAAAGTTTGGATTTGGAGATAAATGATATAATCTCCATACCAGGGATCAAATGATCTGATCAGAAATAGAGACTCGTCAAGAATAGATGGTTCCGACGTAGTAGCAGTACTGTCAGAGGGAAGGTCATAGAGAAGCTCAGCCAAGACTAAAGACTTGTTTGACTTGGATTTGATGAATTCCAAATCAAATTCCTGCAAAATGACAATCCATTTTGAATATTTTCCCCCCAGCAATTGACGTGATAAGATGTAAGTCATGGGGTTGCAATCTGAAACTATTGTTGTTTTTAGGAGCAGGATATAATGGCGAAATATTTGGACAGCTTGAATGGATGTCGAGGCAAGCTTTTCCACGTATGAATACTTAACTTTCGTATCATTGAGATTACGACTCAAATAAAAGATCATATTTTCAATTCCATCTTCTACTTCGACCAAAACCATAGCGATGGTCGTTTCAGCCGCGACGATATATAGGAAATAATAATTTTGATAATTAGGAGGATACATTAATGACGCTTGGATAAGATGGTCCTTGACAGCATCAAAAGAAGCTTGTGTAACTTGGTCCCAATGGAAGGGAACTCCCTTTTTCAATAATCGAGTAAATCCTTTAGCCATTTCGGCGTAGTTTGGAATGAACCTTCTCAGGAAGTTAGCCTTTCCTTGAAGTTTCTGTATCTGAAGTAAGTTTGATGGTGCAAGAAAATCAAGAATGGCATGTACCTTCAGTGGTTCTATTCAAATTCCTTCTTTTGAGACTACAAATCCGAGCAATCGACCAGAAAAAACACAAAACACACATTTGTGCGAATTGAGGCGTATCTTGTAGTGTCGGCAGCGTAAGAAAATGGCTCTCAAATGCATCGGGTGATCAATATGTTTTTGTGAATGCGCTGGTAAATCATCTAGATATGGTTGAACAATGTGCTTGATGTCGTTGAAAGCATAATCCATTGCTCTCTGAAAATTTTCCCCAACGTTCTTTAAACCAAACGAAAGTTTCCTATATGCGAATGTGCCCCAGGGACAGATGAATGTTGTCTTATGTTGGTCATCTGGGCGGATATTTATTTGACTGTAGCCGGAGAACCCATCCATGAACAAAAATATTTCGCATCCTACACAATCGTCAATAATCTGGTCAATAAAGGGAGTAGGATAGCTGTCTTTTGGACAAGCCTGATTAACATCCCGATAATCGACGCACACTCTAATGGTTCCTTTTTTTTTCATAACAAGAACAATATTGGAAACCCACTCAGTTAGCGGAATGGGGTAAATGAAACAAGCACACAAAAATTTTTCAACTTCTGCTTTGATGGCAGTGACTTTCTTTGGATGAACAGGACGAAGTAGTTGACACATCAGTTTCGCATCAGGATACATATTAATAGTGTGTTCAACTATACTAGTATCTATGCCTGGCATTTCCTTGTAAGACCAAGCGAATACGTCACGAAATTCATGAAAAAGAGAGCAATATGAATCTAGTTCTAATGGAGAACAAGATACATCGACATGAATATTTTCTACAATGCTAGGTTTGGTCGAAATATCTATAGAAATCATTTCTTCGATATTTGATAAATTTCGCTTAGATTCAATTGCATTAATCGGAAAATAATTCGAAAAGAAAGTTTGAATGGATGGGTGATATAGTTCACTAAAATTATTTTCTTCATAATTTGGAAGATGAGAACGATGATGATAATCTTCCCATGGTGCTCCTTCTGACATCATAGCTTCCAAAATATTTTCATCTGTCAAAAATTTTGAGGAAAATGAATCAAATGGAGTACCAAAATCTAATGAACGATCAACCCAAACACTGGGCGACACTGATTTCAGATTAGTCGCCCAAGCCAAATAGATTGATTGCTATTGTAGCTCAATAGGGCTGAGTGGTAAAACATCGTCCAACATATAAATTTCAGAATCACCCGTACTCTTCCTTAAGCCAGATAGAGTGGAAGAGATCATGTAGCAGGTCTTTATGCTTGCAATTTCTGCCGACATCGCAGGCGGTGGTAATGCAAAGGTTCCCATAAGAGTGGAATCCTTTAAGATTCCTACACCAATGTTCTGAATTTCTAGTTGGGGTAAGTGAATAAACAAAACGCTTCCAATTACCTGTGAAGCAGAGGCAAGAAATGATAATTGATTTATGACTGTGATTGTACCTTTAAGTGGAAAGGCAAGCATTCTAAAGTATGTAGAAATAATGGCAGTCATTGCATATACCCATGGTCTTCCGAGTAAAATATTATAGTCAAGGGGTCCGTCAACAACCTCGACATCAATACTTACTGTTTTTCCCCCTAATTCAACTTGCAGGTTATTAATAATACCACAAATTTTATATGTTCTTCCATCAAAAGCCTTCAACTTCATTGATGATTGTGATAATCTCGGTGAGCCAAGTGATTTCCAACAGTTTAGAGACATAATGCACGTAGATTCTCCCTCATCAATAATAGTACGATGAACAAGGTGATTGAGAACATTTACTTGTATGGAGAATGCCAATTTTGTTGGTAATTGCGGCACATAGCCTGTATGATTAAAGACGATAAGATTAGAATAAGTCGGATCAATCCCATCAATGGCTGACAATAAAGCCAGCTTCTGAGATTAACAATTTTGTTATACCTCAAGAGCAAACATAGATGAAGGGGATTGAGCCAAATCTTCAACTATATTATAATTTTGTGCAGCTCTTTCTCGAGAATTATATGTCGATTTATGAATTACTCCCTTCGGTGGCTTAATCGTCAATTCAAGTATAACAGGAGGTGGTACCGATTCATTATATGGATTCATTGTCGAGGTAGTAGGTTGATCATTGGTCGGGCTACCGTAGTCTTTATTCCGCGTCGACACCAAAATATCTTGTGAAGGTTTTGTGGTGGACAACATTAACACTTGGGAACTAGGAGCTAGATCCATAGCAACCAAATTTGTGTTCGGATTTGGGAATGGGTCTGTCAACACAGCTGATCCATGAGAAGTCTTGATGATTTTTGAGACTTCAGCAAGGTGAGGACAATCCCTAACAAAGTGTTCCTCATTACAGATTATGCATGGATAACAAGGTTTTCGTGGTCCAGACGATTGATCAGATGATCGTTCCTGTGGGTTACAAGTTTTCTTTTTCTTTGATTTCCCTTTTTTCTTACCTTCTGGTTGCTTATCACTTTTGCCTTTGTTAAATGACATGGCATTAATTTCGGAATTAGGAGAAACATCAGATGCAGTAGTGTGGTGTGCGTTTGCAGTGCCTATCAAGCCATCTCTGGCATGAGAGTCCTTTATTTGAGGAGGAACACTGAAATTAGATCACGGTGCATTTGGGACTTTTCATAGAGCGTGCCAGACTAGGTATAAATTAAGTCTAAATATTGGGCACAAGTGATAACTTGCTCTTCTCTGACAATGCCACCTTTAGCCACATCCTCAGTTATAGATGGTAACAGGGACTTAATGAACCATTCAGCAAGGAGCTGATCAGGAAAAAATGTCTTAACCATTCTTCGACGGTGATGCCACTCATGAATATGATCAGAAATGTGAGTAGAATTAGTCTATTTGAATTTGGTCAAGAGTTCCGTTCCAGTTTCGTATCTGATTGGTAACTAGAAATGGCTCAAGAAGATAGTAGCTAAGGCAGTAAAATTATCAAAAGAAGCTCTAGGTAATTCAATGTACCATTTAGCTGTCGGATCTGTGAACATATGCTGGAAAAGACGTAATTGAATGGAATCATCATTTAGGGAATTTGATGAACACCATAAATGATAATTCATAACATGAGTTGATGGATCTTCTCCAGGGTTTCCATTGAATTTAGGAATGTCAGAGGGTAGTTTATAAGGTATCACTGGCCACCAAGGAGCATAATTGATAAGATCATTTGTTAACCGGTTTAAATCTGGTAATTCCAAGGTTGCAACAAAAGGAAATTGTCTATTAAGGTTAGGTTGAGCATAACCAAGATAAGATGGAATTGCCTAGGAAACAATTCTTTGAGCACCAGCATATGGAATTTGTTGTTGTTAACCCAGATAGGGGTTGTTTTGCATAGCAAACGCTTGAGAATTATATTGACCAAAACCTGGATATGATACTTGTTGAAATGAATTTTGAGGCATTTGTGCCTGTGCCTGCCAAGGGTTCTGTCCACCAATGTTATAACCCAAATTAGTATAATTTGGATTCGGTTTCTATGTATAACCAGGTTGCATTTGTGACATCTCATAAAATGGTACACCATCTTGTGAATAAATGATCCCTAATACAGGTTGTTTTAAATTAACCAAAGGATTTTGAGTCTGTGGACCCAACATTTGATGATATTGAGTCGAGGAACCTACTTGATAAGGTTGATGTACAATATTTTGATTCTATAACTGGGGTATAGATGTATTAACAAGTGGTATTGAAGTGGGTGTAATAGGTTGAACTGGTTGATAAAAATGTACAACTGTTTGTGGTTGGATAGAAAGAGTGGGTTGCCATTGACAAACATTCATGTCAACATTAGTTTGACCAAAATGTGACTCAGTACTGTCATATTGGGTGACCAAAGGTTTCCCCCTAGCATAAGGAGGATAATAATACGGAAAATAATATTCTCCAAATGTTGGGAGTCTAGTTGATATGGTACTTAAAGGAATTCACCCATAAGGACCGACTTTATATTTCCCTGATGATGGATGTAATGAATCAATTCGTTCAGTACTAACAATATGACTACCAGTTAAAACACCAGATGATGACATTGGTAAAGACCATGGTCTTTAAGATGTACCAGAGAAAGTGCCAGATAATGATTTGTAACCTGTTGGGACCGAAGGGCCATCATGCAGATATGACTCTAGTGAGGTTGTGAACATCGACGGAGTAGCGAGGGTAGGAGCTGACGTAATTGGAATAGTAGACCCAACCGAAGATGTTGGTTCAGACATGGTTGTATGACCAAATGTATACTCTCTGAAATTATAATGTTCCAAAATTTTATGGAACATTAAAAACTTTTGTTTTTGCTTTAGGAGGAGAATAAATGGGTAAGGAAACCCATTGATAATAAAACTATGAATAAGGAACCCTTATAATGTGAAAAGGGATCAATAAAGAACTAGATTTCACACCCCATGTTTTAAAAGAGACAATTTACAGGTGGATAATTCTAGAAGAGGCCAAGTTAACTGCGCAGATTGAGAAGATAAGGTTCACTTGGTGTGCCAGCGCAGTTTGCAAGAGAGGGAGATCATTCTAGAGAGAAAAACCTAAGGTGTGGGGCCCATGGCAAAGCAACATTCACTTCTTTAAAAGGAGAATGAATCAGCCATTCTCATTCATGTTTTGATTATCATTTCTATTGTCTTCTCAGACAAGTGCATTCTCCAGCTGTTTAGCTGAGATGTTGTGTTGCTAAGCACTGGGTGTTCCTGGGCGGGAATCCCATATCTTCCATTGAGTAGCTCTTGGAAGAGCTTTTTCTTCATATTCCCCGTATTCTGGCTTGAGGCCAAATCATTCCATTCAGCTCCAGTGCAGTCTCCATTGGTGGTTGAGTTGTGTTGCTGGGTGTTGCAGGGGATGGTTTCTCAACATCGCTTTCGGCTTTGTATTTAGAGGAGGGAGTATCCATTATTTTGGGATATCAGTGAGGGAGTTTCAGATATTCATTCCATCATATTTGGCATCAGGCCAATCATTTTCCATCAGCATAAGAGCATCCCTCTTCCTTGACTGTGCAGTTTCTAGTGAGCATTTGTAGTGAGGGTTGCAGCATTTCAATGGGTAGTGAGATCTTCAATGAAAGGATCAGCATTTCATTTGGGAGATTAAGAAGAGGAGTTACATCAGAGATTGCATCATATTCAGCAAGGCTCCTCCTATTTCCAGTTTCTATTGAGTTGCAACAGCTGCCCAGCAACTCCGGCATTTTGGTAAAATTGTCTCTTTGTCTAGTTTTCAACCAATCCTCTTAGAGGATTGTTGTATTGTATTTTCAGGGATTGAGACCTTGCTCCCCCTTTCTTATTTGAGCTTACATTACTGTATCATTCATGTTCATGTATTTACTGTTTCATTACCTCAATAGACTACGCAGTCTTAGTTGGGAATAAACTATGCAAGCAGTGTTTTCTCCATTCCTATGCACATGTCTCATTGAGACTCTTTACTTGATTTGAGTAATAGATTCCTCAAGATTTTTTCTACATTTTCTGCTACATATGTATTTAAAGGCTGATTACATATTCATGTGACATGGCTCCCTTGAAATATTTCTTTCATTTCCTTATTTGAGCAAAGTATAGTTGTTGTCTCTTACTTGGGCACTTTCTAGGAGATCTAGTTTAGGGAGTTATGTATAACCCAACTAGAGTCATTTCTTTGAGCTCAAATTCTATGTAGGAGCTGTATGATACATGTTCTAAGGCATCCCAGCATTTTTTTTCCTTAATTTTAAAGTGGCTTCCTTATACAGCGTCCCCTTGGACATTGTTGCAGCAATTCCTGAGGAAGGAATTTCACATATCTATAGACAGAGTCTGTGAAGGGCCAGGTAGCCTCTAGATCTCACCCTTCCTTTTGAAGGTGACATATATGGAAAATTCCCCCACAGTCTATCTCTGGAATAGACTTGTGATATTTCCAAAAAAAGGAACATTACAGTGGTATCAGAGCACCTTTCTTGGCTCAGCCTGTGGCCCTCAAAGCCCAAGAAAGAGAATAGAAGATGAAGAGGATGAGATTGATATCATCCATTTTTGAAAAGAATAAGAACCTCCCCAAGGAGGGAGAGAAAACAGAAAAGGAAGACCTCTGCACTTCCTATTCTCATCTAGAAGGAAATAAGGAGTTGAGCAAGAGAGAGACTCCATCTCTTGGAAGAAAAGAGAAGGAAATACTCACAAGTATTCTTCCCAAATCTATGCAAGGCACACATGAAGATTTCAAAAAGGTTAGGAGGGAGATTGATGGAGAATCTCAAAGAGGGTTTGAAACTGAAGGAAGCCCTAGATTTTCACATGGTGAGGGTAAGCATGCAGCCACACACCATGATGAACAGCGCAGTCAAAGGCCCAACATTCTTGTGAGGGAGATGAAAGGAGGAAGGGTGACTAAGGAGGAAACCCTTAGTGATTTCTTGAAGGAGTATGAGTCTCACACTCATGGATTCAGAAATCAACCCACTTTTTTTTAGTTTTGCAAGAGCAAGGTGAAGGGGAAGGAGCAGCAAGATAGATTTCATCTATCTACTCTTGGAGGTTCACCTTCATATTCAGCCAAAGATTGGGTGGAGGAGCCAAACACCTTCCAACAGTAGCACCACATTTCAAAAGAATAAATCATCAAGGTTGCAGCGCTGCATTTGAGAGGTCAGTCCCATGCATGGTGGAAACTTGAGTCCATTTCTTGTGAGAATGTTAAAGCTTCATCTTATGTAATTTTCACTAAGTCATTGGTGAAAATATTTGATCAGAACATTCTTGAAACTCATGTGATGGAGTTAAACCAAGGGGCTCAAACAAAAACCCTGCATAGAAACGCAGAACCACCTCAAGAAACCATTGGAGGAGCTGAAAACTTGCATCAAGCCTTGTTGGAGGCCAAAATTTCATCCCACACCTTTGAGCAACAAAATAGAGAGCTCACTTTCTCAAAGGTGGATTAGATTATTGGGATGTTGCCCAATTTTATTGCAGAGACAGAGGGCAACAACGTTGCCAAATCTAGAGATCATCTAGTGCCTCATGTAGAGGAAGAAGGAGATTTTGCTCCAAATAGAGGGATTCTTGTGTCTTTGCAAGAAGGTCCCCAAGATCTCATGCATGGAGATCAAGGCACACTTCATGATTCACATGTGCCATGGAAGATAAGGTGTAAAACCATGAAGATTCAGGAAGAAGATAGAGGAGAGACCCAACACCATGTCATGAGGAGGGACCATCTCTATCCATTTTTGGAGGTCATTACACCTAGAGAGGTGATTGAGCTGCGCAGTGAAAGCATGGATAGGATTTTTCATCCATATATATATCCATCCTCAAATGATAATGTCTCATTGAGTGGATACATCACATCAAGGAGGCCACTGGTTCAGATGAGGAGGATATATGCTTCAAACAGTGAGGCATCAATCACTGATTTCAGCAGTGTGGAGACCTTGGGACAGCTTGTTGCAGCGCTGGGGGTTTTGGGTAAAACTAAAGTAGAGGGTAGCATCCCCTCACTGTCATTCTTACCCACTCTCCTTTTAGTACCTGCATTGTGGCAGGGGAAGCAAGGGAGGGACAACATCCTTCCCACTTGTACAGTTGGCATGGGAGAAGTATATGCACACCACCCTTTGGAGGAGTGGGCACAGTCAGTTCTTTTCCTTGGGAGGAAGAGGAGAGATTCATCTATGAGTTTCTCCCTTTGCATGAGTAGAAAACATGTTAGGGACAGTGTTCATTTATATGATTTACATTTTGATTCCTTAACCATGTATATGCAAGATGTTGCTCCAAGGAGGAGCATTCTTTGTCAAAGGCTCCTTGGTCTACTTGGGGCCAAGAGCATAGTTGATGACCATCCCCTTCATGGGTTTTGGGGAGATTTGTATTTTTGAGGGCATGCTCCTCATGTCTCATACACCATTCATTTCCTCCAAATACATGAGGAGAATGTAGCACCAAACTGGTGGTTGAATAACCACATCTTTTGTCATTCTCTCTGGCGCTGGTTGCATAAGAGGGATTAATGTCCCACTCACTTGCCATATATGGAAGCCAGCATGACTTTTAATTTGGCTCTCTATGTTGTTATAGATCATACAATTTTTGGGAGCATGATTGGGAGAAAGGCACATGGGATGGATGTGTCCTTTGGGGGAGAAGATCCCCATAATTTTTGCAGGGCATGCTCTAAGGGAAGCATGAGAGATGATGTGGCCACCATACTTTAGCATTTATTCCTTCTTGATATGAGCCATGGGAGTGATGGGGAGTCATATGATGGTGTTGATCTCCTTCCCATCACAAAGGAGAGACATTGGGACATCTTGATTCACAATGGAGGAGGGAAGATCCTTGGAGATCCAAACTTCATCTTGCCACTTGAGGGCAACATTTCTATAGCCCAAGAGCAGCCTTCACTCTACACTTTTCATAAGTGGAGAGGTGAACAGCGTGGGGTAGGCTAGGATGCCTACCATTTTCAGATTTTTAGCCCACCTTCTTTGTTGGAGCTCAAGGTGGAAGAAGATGTTCAGCAGTTGCCTTATCTGGAGGTAACTAGATTCATATGGATGGTTGCTTGGGGATGGAGGATTCACATGCGGGGAATTTTCTTCCCAATTCATTCTGACACCATGCCTCAAGGAGACCTCTGGACAGCACCTTATTTCCTTCTCGAGTACATTCCATGTTCATGATGATAGCCACACTGGCTAGTTTACATGCTTTGGGAGGAGAAGTATGGAGACTCTTTGTTGATACAGCATCTCATTCTTCATTAGGACTTCATCATAATTAGATGCTACAGTTGGAGGGAGATGACATCCTACAGTTCTATCCTTACAAGTTTCTTGAGGGAAAGCAACATTTGGGAGGGGAGGATTGTAATGTTCCAAAAATTTATGGAACATTAAAAACTTTTGTTTTTTCTTTAGGAGGAGAATAAATGGGTAAGGAAACCCATTGATAATAAAAATCTGAATAATGAACCCTTATAATGTGAAAAGGGATCAATAAAGAACTATATTTCACACCCCATGTGTGAAAAGAGACAATTGGCAGGTGGATAATTCTAGAAGAGACCAAGTTAACTGCGCAGATTGAGAATATAAGGTTCACTTGGTGGGCCAGTGCAGTTTGCATGAGAGGGAGATCATTCTAGAGAGAAAACCCTAAGGTGTGGGGCCCATGGCAAAGCACCCTTCACTTGTTTAAAATGAGAATGAAGCAGCCATTCTCATTCATGTTTTGATTATCATTTCTATTATCTTCTCAGAAAAGTGCATTCTCCAGTTGTTTAGCTGAGATGTTGTGTTGCTAAGCACTGGGTGTTCCCGGGTGGGAATCCCATCTCTTCCATTGAGTAGCTCTTGGAAGATATTTTCTTCATATTCCCCATATTATATCTTGAGGCCAAAGCATTCCGTTCAGCTCCAGCGCAGTCTCCATTGGTGGTTGACTTGTGTTGCTGGGTGTTGCAGGGGAGGGTTTCTCAACATCACTTCCGGCTTTGTATTTTAGAGGAGGGAGTCTCCATTCCTTTGGGAGATCAGTGAGGGAGTTTCAGATCTTCATTCCATCATATTTTGCATCAGGCCAATCATTTTCCATCAGCAGAAGAGCATCTCTCTTCCTTGACTGCGCAGTTTCTTGTGAGCATTTGCAGTGAGGGTTGCAGCATTTCAATGGGTAGTGAGATCTTCAATGAAAGGATCAGCCTTTCATTTGGGAGATTAAGCAGAGGATTTACATCGGATATTTCATCATCTTCAGAAATTCTCCTCCTATTTCCAGTTTCTATTGAGTTGCAGCAGCTACCCAGCAACTCTGGAATTTTGTTAAAATTACCTCTTTGTCTAGTTTTCACCCAATCCTCTTAGAGGATTGTTGTATTGTATTTTCAGGGGTTGAGACCTTTCTCCCCCTTTCTTATTTGAGCTTACAATTTTGTATCATTCATGTTCATTTATTTACTACTGCAATACCTCCATAGACTGCGCAATCTTAGTTGGGAATAAACTATGCAAGTAGTGTTTTCTCCATTCCTATGCACATGTCTCATTGAGACTCTTTACTTGATTTGAGTAATAGATTCCTCAAGATTTTGTCTACATTTTCTGCTGCATATCTATTTAAAGGCTTATTACATCTTCATGTGACATGGATCCCTTGAAATAACGTTGTCATTTCCTTGTTTGAGCAAAGTATAGTTGCTGCCTCTTATTTGGGCACTTTCTAGGAGATCTAGTATGGGGAGTTCTGTATAACCCAACTAGAGTCATTTCTTTGAGCTCAAATTTTGTGTAGGAGTTGTATGATACATGTTCTAAGGAATCCCAGCATTGGTTTGCCTTATTTTTATAGTGGCTTCCTTATACAGCGTCCCCTTGGACACTGTTGCAGCAATTCCTGAGGAAGGAATTTCACATATCTATAGATAAATTCTGTGAAGGGCCAGGTAGCCTCTGGATCTCACCCTTCCTTGTGAAGGTGAAATATCTGAAAAATGGCCCCACAGTCTATCTTTGGAATAGACTTGTGATATTTCCAAAAAAGGAACATTATAGAAATCAATGGGAGATTGAACAAAAGCAGATGGAAACGATTGAGGAAAAGACTGGTAGAGGTAAAGGTCTCCCCCAAAATGGGTTGGACTTAAAGGTGTATCAGGTTGTGGTATTTCTTCAATCGCAATTAAACCAGGAGGAAGAACTTCACCGTCAGGCCCAAAATATATTTCAGATGGTTCACTGTGTGATATAGGAGTTTCAATGGCTACAGATATTTGTGGAGTGACCAAGGTAGGAAAAACTTCCATTTGTTCGACTTCAAGATTCAGATGTGTTGGAAAAGAAGAGACAGGATCTGAATCAATTTGTGATTGAACAACATCGGGTCCAGGAGGTATGGTCTCAGCAATTGAATGGATCGTGACCACGGGTAACTGTTAAGACTATGTTTCGACAACAGTAGACGAACCGGGATGTGTGGAAACAATTTGAGCTAACTCTGGTTTAAATGATGATGTTTTTCCAGAGGTACAAGTTGTACTTGATTCGGCAGATCATGATCTCCTTCGCCTACCAGAAGTAACTTCCGGTGGTAAAGGTGGTTTTAAAGCTAATCTACGCGAATGATGGGGGGTAGGATTTTTTTCTTCCATGATTTATAATTTATTTTAACCAAAAAAAAAAAACAAAAAGATGGTAATGCTAGGCAAAAGGGTTTACCAAGAAACTGTGAACTGCAGAATACCTCCTGGCGAACCAAGAAGTACGAGCAGGTAATCTCCCCGAATGTTGTGTTCAGTGTATCACAATTTCAGGGCAGCTGACTCGGTTCACTATGGATGGATAGCACCCAAAATTTGTCCTCCCAAATATACACGAAGGTACGTGGAGGCCCAATTCCATATTAGCGTTGTCTGATGCGAAATCACACAGTGATAGCACCCCTTTATACTTATTGTACTGTAACACCGCCTGATATACCCGAGAGTACGTGGATGAGCTACGATATACTTACGTACGTGGAGTGAGGTATCACACTCGGAATGTATTGTAGACAATTTAACGACAACTGCTATGTTTTACGACACCGGAACACATCTCTAGCCTAGACCTTCTAAATGTTATCGTTATGGTTCCAATGCGTTGTTAAGTAAATTGAGATTTATTTTATGTTGATGTTGCTTAAAAATTTTCCTTTTAGGTTTACCACGATGATGTATATGAAATTCCTAAAATGCAAACTAAGAATGATAAACAAACTTTCACTTTCAGCTTTTTCAATGAAGAACCTAGCTACTAAGGAAAGAGAGCAAATAGTTCGTGTGCAAACAAATCAATGAACAAAAACAAAATCAATGAATCACAAACTAAATGCAGATTTCCTAATGTTCCTTTTGCAAAAAACACACAATCCTACATGCAAATTCAAGTTTTTCTTTTCAATTTCCTTAATGTTATGAATTCAGAAAAGAAACTAGGTGCACTAGATCAATAATCAAAATGCTTTTTACTTTTGAGAAACGAAGAATACAAGAAAAAAATTATCTTTTGAAGGAAAAACGAGGATTTCAACAACAATTTCTCCTATCAAGGAAATGAAGATTTTACGACAATTTCCTATTTCGAAAGCAAATGATTCTTAATGTGACCATAAAAAATACTTTGAAATCAACTTGTCAATGATAAAGAAAAACTTTTCTAAACAAACATTGAACAAATTTTCAGCCAAAGGAGGAAGAAGTATATAGAGACACTGGTCAATTGAGCATCAAACTTTTCAGAACACAACAGCAAACAAAACTGAAGCAAGTTTCAAAGTCAAATTCAAGGGAATTTGGTCACTTTCAGGAGTCAACGTAGTCTCCAAGGGGAGACAGTGCTCTGCAAAGCACTGTGTCCAGTCTAAGGGTGCGTTGAGCGCAGTAGACAAGGAAAAATACTACTGTTTGGCTCACTGTCTTTGCAAATTAAGCTCTGAAAATGTCTAATATTTATCTATAACAACTACTGGGTGGATTTACAAAGCAAATTAGAGACTAAAACACCTAAAACTAAGAGAAATTCTCCCCTATGGAGTCACCAATTTGTTGGGCCATAATTGTAATCTACGGATAAATTATGCTTCCCTAGACAGGTGTTATTCTATAACAACAAGTGAAAGACTATACTACCATTTCTCCTAACTCAGAACACATACACAGAGAGGATTGCAGGCTTAATTGTTCAGTCTCTTCCAAATGACTCCTTCTGTTGCTTCTGCTACAGCTTCAAATTCAAGTGATTTTCTGAGTTGAATGCTTCATGCAAGAAAGAACACTAAAACGGCATAAGATGCAATAATATAGATATCTATTCAAGCTATTTAGTTAAATCAATAACGCATAAACTAAATTCATCAACGAATATCTTACAATATGCAAAATCAAAGTTAACATAGATGCATGTAGGGAAAAATAAGAAGTACTCTTTATTGATGATAGAAGGAGAGGTTACAACCAAGTGACTGATTTGAAGTGACCTTCCAGAAAATTTCCCAAGTCTCATCACAGCATAAATCTCTCCAGCAGTAGCTTCACAAACCAAGCTCTCAATTGAAAATTCTCCAGCATTTCTCTACTCAAATTATTCCTTCTCAAACACTTAGATCTGTGTTCAATTTATAGATGAACTGTAGGTTTTTTTGCAATCAATATCTTTCCAAAAATAGGCAAGACATGTTTCCATCCATGTAGATTTCAAATGGACACTTGGATCCGAAGCTTGACACATGTGAACTCTTCTAGAAGGCACTGGCCAAGTGGATATTCTGAAACAATGAGAATTTCGCTCCCAATGTGACCAACGCACCTGTGAATGTCGAGAAGTGCTTTGCAGAGTAGCCTTGCATGGGGCTACCTGCATATGAAACGCACTTAGGCCCCCTAGAGCTTGCGTTGGTGAGCTCTCATATGCTATATAATAAGCTTCAGACCATGGAAATCCTTGCTTGATGAAAGTCTTGCTTGATTTGTCTTGTTTCTAGTCTTAGGGCATGTAGCAATTGAAATGATAGGGAATGATAAACCCTTTTTCATTGGTCCTGGAGATGATGCCCAGTTAACCAGGTCATTGGGAATGGTGCCCAAATTGACCTATAACAAAAATAGTTTTATTAAAAGAATTTTGAAAACTGTATCACATTCATATGTTTGATTATATATCAGATAATAAATCATAGACAAATATTAGTACAGAAGTGCATTTAACATTCATTTATGATGACAATTCAAATATATAATGCAAATAAAAGATAATTGTCAATCTAGAAAGCAAAGCTTAATACAAATGAAAAGAAGTACCATATATACGAAGTCCTACTCATATAAATTGACAATATATTTTATGCTTCTCTTCACTTTCAAGAAATTTAAAGAGTACAATAGTGCAACATCAGTTAAACAGCTTCAAATGTCAAAAGATAATAGATTATGTTCCATTAATCCATCAAAGCATTTACAAACTTACAGAAGTGAATTTTTGCAAATGTTTTTGACAAATTTCTGGACCCTTCTCTAAATGCATGAGAAGGGTTTAAGTACTAAACTATAGTATGTTTAAAAATAGATTTTTACATAAAAATAGAGGATAGTTTAAACAACCATCCTTGTAAGACAAACTTCAACTACAATCTAGGAAAATAAGGAACAATATAACTATGAATGTTGATATTCCTTTTGGATTTGATCCTGAAGTTGACAAATATCTAGCATGGGCTTAAGTTGAGTTGGCTATGAAATTCTCGATCTGACCTGGCCCTTGAATACTGCATTTGAAAGTGTTGGTTAAGACATTTTTGTTGAATCGATTAATGACTGCAGGGTTTGGTACTGATGATAAGGTTTGATCAGAAAATTCCAATAATTTTCTTGATCAAACTTATTTACTTTTTTAATCGTTTCTTCCTGCATTTCTGTCCTTTCTTTCCAATGTGCTTCTGATGGCTTGATTTCTGAGAGCACTTCAGATGTGGACTCTTTGATAAGCTCAACTTTCAAAAGATTTTCACAAATAGATTCAGTAATTTTCTTTGTTAACCTTGATGCTTTTGCTACTGCTTTGTTTGCTTGCCTTAGTTGTGCTTCCCAATATTTAAATAAAATTTCCTTGTGAAATTTATCTACCTAAGGTAGATTAGCTTCCTTTCCTGGGTCTGATGCTTGCCATTGAATGTATTCAATGATTTTCTTCTCAATTTTCTCACACTCAAGTTTCTGGATAGCCACTTGCTGGATCAGAATTTCACTTTAGTCATAATAAGAGCTAGTAATAGAAGCTTGTTGAAAAAATACTTCTTGTTGTTTCTTTAGCTTATCATTCGCTTACAATGCTTATTTTTGAATTTCGCTACCTGTGGTTTTATTTTTAATTTGTTCATTACTGCTTCTAATTGTGTTTGCTTTCTGTAAGCTACAATTGATGCTGCAAATTTAATCTTTCAAAATCATTTTCAAACCGAGAAATTTTCAATTCCATTTTCCTGCTAGAGTTAGAATTTTCTTGCTTTAACAGTCTCTCTAAATCTTGTATTTTATCTTCTCTCTATTTCAGTAACAATTGAACTTAAGTGGCCTTATCAGTAGTATCAGTATCATATGCCCTTGCAAACTATGATAGCTTAGTTCAATGTTTAGTAGGATCAGCTAGAGGATCCTTCCATAAAACGTCAACAGATTCATTTGTAAGATTTCACACTGTATCATAAATTCTTCTCCTTTTTCTTCTCCTGACTACAGCCTTATGATTAGGACTGTATAAGACATCCAGTGAAGGAATTTCCTCAATTTGTAAAATTATATGCCCAATAGGGTAGGCCAGAATGATTTCTTGATCATGAGTTTCAAGAACTTGTTTTAGTGGATTAGGAGTTTCTACTAATTTCTGAGAATGTTCTGGCGTCTGAAAACTGGTAGATTGATTAGTATTAGGATTTGGTTGTGACGTTTGCAGTGCCTTAGAAAACTTATCCCATTCACTCTTAAAAACTTTTGGTTGTGACTTCTCTGCTTGATGAGGTGTATTGTTCTGGATTTCTTGGGAAGACAATTCAATTCCATTGATTCCTCCTTTCTTTTGAATTTCAATCTCTTTGATTACTTTATCAATTACCTTTTCTGGGATCTCATTTCTATTTTTGGATTCATTATCAAAATGATCTGAATTCTGAGAATTGTGTTCTGATTTCCCTGACTTATTTTTAGACATGTCTTTATCTTCATTATCTCAACTAATACTCAGATTTGTTCTGTCAACATCTTCAATAATCAATAAGTCTAAAGGAATCCTTTCCAATCTCTTATTTCTTTATGCTTGGGAGACTTCAACGTCATCTTGATTGAGCTGATTGGATTCAATTTTTAGTACATCTGTAAACTTCTCAATGCCTTGGAAGAAATCATCAAATATATCAATCTCTTTCAAAAATGGCTTCAACTTGAGCTCTGTGGTGAAATTATTAATCACATCATTGGGGTCATATGACCACTTTGGCATTACAGCCAAATTCAATAAATTAACATTTGAAACTTATATGAAGGTATGACCAATATCAAAAAGTGCAAAAGTACCGCACTACAGAGGGAAATTAGGCCAAATGGCCTTCTTAGAATATTTTAGTTGCTTTGAAATACCATTTACCACAAGTTGGTAAGAAACTCCTTGTGGTTCAATTTGTTTCAGCTTTCCTCCTCTTTTATTCATATTCAATAATTAATAAGTCTGTCTGCTAAAATTTGATAGGTGGAAAGGCTAGAAGAGCTCACCTAATAGGTGTTGTTTTGTCTTCTATGAGATCCTCTATGAAATCTAAGACTCCTTCCTCAAGATTCACACTATAAAATCTCATTCTCCAACAGCTAAGCTCAAAATTGATACTCTTCCTTCTTTCTCGGTGGTTTAAAACAGCTACATTGGTTTACCCTCCCATGCAAGAGATTTTCATTATGGTAAGTATCATGGATCGTAGCATGCACCATGTGATATCAATTATGGTCTTCATTTGGCTGTGTAGCTTCAGATGGCATGCTACAGGTGGTGGAGATAAGTGGATCTGTGGTTGAAATTCACTTCCACTCTATATTGATTATTGGCCAAAATTTTCTGCAACGTTTATGCATCACCAACCAAATGGTCATCGCATTAAGACTGTGGATCCATGATATTTTCCAATCGATAATCATGTAGTTTAACATGAAGCTAAACCAACTCAGCTGACAGATAGGACGGGATCAACGACTGGCTGTGTTAACTGTGGATTTACACCTGTGTTAACTGTGGATTTACACCTAGACACTACACATATAAGCACAACTTAAACTTAACATGACTGATCACAAACATTTCCTATCACATTATTGAAATCATAATAAAAGATTTAAAACGTATTTAAAACAAGAACACGTGGCTTGACACAAAGCAGATGTGCTTTTATTTTATTTTATTTTTAAAACAAGGGAAGTTACCAGAATCTTCGGTAGCATCGGATTAAAGAAAAATAGACAGAAACATAATTAAAATAGATTTTCCGAAAAGGGCTAAAAGAGGTGCTACCAGAAATTTTGGTAGCGATTATTAAAAAAAAAAATTAAAATTAAAAAAAAAAAAAATTACAAAGTTTAATCCTAAAAACAAAAAAAATAAAATAGACTCATGACTTATCAATGAACTATGTTAACACCATGGATTTTTATAACATTTCTCGATGCAGTATTTACAATAAACATCTACTAGAAACCATGACCAACATGAAAAACATGGAAAACATATGGCTTATTGGATCTTTTTAGTAAAACTCGATGCATTATTTACAATGACACACACACACAGATACATATCTAAAAACTCATTTTATTCAATAAGAAAATAAATAAGGATATAATATGTGCATCTGATCAGCCATCTCCTATGTGGCTTCATCAAACCCAAAGTGCTTCCACTATACTCTAACTTGCTCTATTTCTCGGTTTCAAACCATGAGTTGTTTCCACTACAATATACATTATGGCTATGGATGGAGCTCTCCCTCTGGTTCCACCTACAACACAAACCAATAAATCACATGATTATCATCCTTGACATATATCTTAAGCAATGAAACATGGAAAAACTCATGAACTTTGATGTTGGCAGCAGTGCAAGTAGGTATGCAACTGGTCCAATCCTCTCAAGGATCTCAAAAGGCCAACAACACCAAGTTTTCATCTTGGCACATGATCAAATCCTCAAGGAGCTCCTCTTGGGATTGATGCGAAAGTACACATTCTCCCCAACCTGAAACTCCTTTAATTCTCTATGATGATCTACATAACTCTTATTTCTATCTTGTGCTTCCTTTAAATTCCTTTTGATAAGAGGCATCTCTTGCTCCATCTCAACCAAAATATTTGGTCCAATTAACACCCCTTTCACTGGATCACTCTAGTTGATAGGCGTTTTAAAACTTTGCCCATAAATAGCATCAAATGGACTCATCCTGAGGCATTATTGATACCCATTATTATATAAAAACTCTATAAATGGAAGATACTCCTCCCACTTCCTTTTTTGATGCATGATATACATCCTCAAGATATCCTCAAAAATCTTGTCAACCCTCTTTGTATGTACACATGTCTGTGGATGATAAGTTGTACTGAAATTAAAAATTTTCCTAGAACCTACAAAAAACTCCTTCCAAAACTTGGAAGTGAAATTCACATCTTTGTATGATACAATCTTCTTTGGAACTCTATGCAACCTCATTATCTCCTTGATGAAAATCTGATCTACCTCACTAGTTGAATCAATATATTTCACTACAATGAAGTGATCTACCTTGCTCATCCTGTCAACCACAACCACTATGCAATTATATTGTCTCGATATCCTCAGAAAAATTGTAATGAATTCCATGGAAATGACCTCCCATTTCCATTCTAGAATTGGAATAGGTTGTAACAAACCAGCTATATGCTTGCATTCAAATTTTACCAGCTAGTAGTCCAAGCATCTTGCAACAAACTCGGCCACCTATTTCTTCGATTTCTTCCAATGGTAGACTTCTTAACTTTTTTCAAAGTATTATTATATATCAGGTGGTCTGAGTATGGCTCAACATGAAACTCTCTCAAGATAAGATTTTTGAGCTCACAATTATCTGACACTTAAATCATGTTCCTAAATATCGCCAAGTCATCTGTCGTGAGGTGATACTCCTCATCGCTATCACCTTCTCCCTATTGCAACCTCTATTTAATTTTTTGGTACCTCTCATCATGTTGCCATGCATGCAATATTTTCTCTTGCAATTTTTTCCCACAAGAACTCACAGCTAAAATATGATTCATTTGCACTCTCCTACTAAGAGCGTCTGCAACCTTGTTCTCCTTGCCCTTAATGTACCTAATGTTAAAATCAAACTCATTGAGGATATCCAACCATCTAGCTTTCCTAACATTCATATTTTGTTGTTCAAATAAGTATCTTATCCCACTATGATCACTCACCATAACAAACCTCCTGCCAAGGAGAAAATGTCTCCAAATCTTCAATGCATGAATGATAGTTGCCAACTCAATATCATGAGTCACATAATTCTTCTCATGTTCATTCATATTCCTTTATTCATAGCATACCACTTTCCCTTCCTGCATCAGGACTCAATAATTCCTTCTTTGCAAGCATATGTATATACTATGAACTCCTTATCGAGATCTGTAATCTTCAAAAATAGAGCATTTGTAATCAAATGCTTCAACTGCTCAAAACTGGTTGCACACTCCTCAGTTAATTAAAACTTCTTCCCTTTTCTCTGAAAAGATGTAATATCATATATAATCCTTGATAATTTCATGATGAACCGCATGTAGTAACCTTCTAATCCCATGAATGATTGACCTCATCCACATTCCTAGGAGTTGGCCACTTCATGATAGCTTTAATATTTTCTGGGTCCACTGTTATACACGTTCCCTGGAAACAACATGACATCCCAATTAATGAATCTGAGACTGAAATAAATTTCACTTGTTGATATTGGCATACAATTGGTGCTCTATCAACAACCTCAATGCCACTGCAATATTCAAAACTAGAGCATGTGTAAGAAAATAACTCAAATGCTCAAAACTAGTTACACACTCCTCAATCCATTCAAACTTCTTCCCTTTTCTCTGCAAAGATGTAATATGATAGCTAATCCTTGATAATTTCCTAATGAACCGCAAGTAGTAACCTTCTAATCCCATGAATGATCTTACCTCATCCACATTCCTAGGAGTTGGCCACTTCATGCTAGCTTTAATATATTTCGGGTCACTGTTATAGAATTTCCTTGGAAACAACATGACATCCTAAGTAATGAATCTGAGACTGAAATAAAATTGATTCTATCTCAAAAACCTCAACACCACTTCTAGGTGCTTTGCATGCTCCTCCTCATTCTTGGATTATATCAATATATCATCAATAAACACTATCACAAACTTGTCCAAGTAAGGATGCAACATATTGTTCATCAAACACATGAAAGTGGTTGGAGCATTGGTAAGACCAAAATTAACCACCACAAACTCAAAATTCCCATACCTTGTATGAAATGCAGTCTTATAGATGTTTTCTTCTTTGATGTGCACCTGATAATATCTTGATCTCATACCAATATTTGAAAACAATGTTGCTCTCTTCAACTGATCAAACAAGTCATAAATCCACAAAAATGGATACATGTTCTTGATAGTCACCTTATTCAACTTCCCGTACTTGATGCACAATCTGATATTACCATCGTTCTTCCTCAAAAATAGTATTGGTGCACCCCAAGGTGACACACTTGGCCTCATATACCTTTTATCAAGCATTTCCTTAAGCTCCAACTTTAGTTCCACAAACTTTGAAGTGCTCATCCTGTATAGTGCCTTAGATGTTGGTGTTTCTCCAGGGATCAACGCAATATAGAAATCAACTTCCCTATGAGGAGGAAAATCTGGAATATTGGTATAAAACACATCCTGAAACCATTGCAAAATAGTATACCTCTTCAGTACATCATCATCCTCATCTTCCTTCCCTTTGTCACTGGAAATATGGACTGCAAAAAATACACATCCCTTCCTGCAACTGCACTTTTCTTGCATAGTTTTAACTATTCTCATTGATGTAGGCTTCTTCATTCCTTGCAATATTCTCCTTTCCCCACCATTATCCAAGAACTCAATAGTTTTTTCATAGCAATCTACCTTGGGCCTATGAATGAACAACTAATTCATGCCCAAAAGTATACTATTAGATCCCAATTGAAGCACAATTATATGTGTTTATGTAGGCATACCATTCAGCTCAAATTCACAAGATCTCACCCAATGATGAACTCTTCTCTTGGTCCCTTTAGCCAACTGCACCAACCAAGATTATGCATGCACTTATTTATTCAAGTAACACTTATCTACTAGTTTAGGACTGATATAACTATAATTAGACCTAAAATCAATAAAAATGGAAACAAATTGATCATGGATTTTACCTTCCATCTCATAATGGATGTCTGATGATATATCTGCATTTTATCCACCATCACATAATTTGAGGAATACTTTGACCAAAATCTCCAACTACACTACAAGGAAAAGACCTTCTAGCAAAGGTTTTTGCGAAAGCCCCTATAAAAATGGCCCACAAATCCATTTGTAGTGGAGGTCACTAGCAAAGGTTGTTGGGTGGATGTTTTAGCGGATGTCTTTTGAATGGTGCATCTAAGTTACACAAATGCAACAGTGCTTTACTATCCATACAAGCATAAGTGCTACAATAACATGGTGCATCTTCCAAATTTACGGTGTGCTAAATAACATAGTGTACTGGTGCTTGAAAAAATGATAGCACCAATGCCCTTCACATAGTAAAACATCTCAATGCATACCAATAAGGAGCACTAGTATAGTTTTAAATTTTAGAGAAATGCGGTGTTATTTTCCAACGAATCCCCCGTGCGGAAAACTTAACAAAACACCTCGGGGCATCTTCTAAAGAGCATCGGTAGGAGGTTTTTAAATTCTAAAAAAATAGCGGTGCTATTATTAGTACAAACATAGCATTGGTGTGGTACTTGTAGAGGAACGCCCCAGGGCATCTCAAGAAAATCACCGCAATATTTTTTAATTAAAAAAATGTAGTGCTTTTGTACATATGCTGCACCACTGCATTTTGAGAAACACACTAGAGGACGGTTAAATAAAAAAAAAACCCTCTCAACCGTAATTTTAATTTTTAGAATCTACAGTGTGGGAGATATTTTAAGCATCAATGCCACTCTTACCACATGTAAACCCCCTAACATCGGTGCTTCTATTGCTCACCATCCTTTTGTACCATGCTCACTATTTGATTTTTCAGTTTTTTCAAACCATCCTAAAATTTGTTTTTCTCCATTACCTGTCCACAATGCCTCCCCGATGACAAAATGTCTAGGTAATGTCTATTTTTATTTGTAATTTAATTTCTAGCGGATTATAATTATAACTTAAGCTAAATTCGCCATGTTTTTTAAAATTTATTTTTTTCACTGTGTCGTGTGTTCAATACGTTCGGCTTGCACTGATATCAATGTGCCCTATAAATTTGCAGGGTGCATTGCAACTCGATGCATGAACATAACACATCGTCGTTGTTGCAGTGTGTTTTGTAAACTAAAACGCATCGGGATTGATGTGATAGATTGTATTTCGGTGTGTCACACCCAGTGCATTTTTATTTACTAAACGCACTACAAAACTAATATTTAATAATATGGCCATATCTCGAAGCATTTGATAACCTGAACATTTTTTACCTGTGAGAAAAGGTTATTTGTGCGCACGGGTGTACAAGTTTTCTGCACCGCCATCAAAATTTAAAATTGTGAACCAACAGAGATGTGTCATACTTATGTGCACACCAGTATTGGTGTGGTTATAGTTAAAAGTGCATCGGCACCGGTGCATGCATGTGTTTTGAACGCGTCGGTGTTTTTTTTATTATTATTGAAAGTTATGTTTCCTTTAATTAAAAAAATGTATTTTATGTATGAGGCTAATGTATTTTATATGTCAATCATGTTGTAGAGACATCAACAAAGGGATCACCAGTAGGATCAAGAGGAGCAAGTGGACCCATACAATATGGTCTAAACATGGAAGGCCATAGAGAGGGAGAGGGATTTATATCCTTTCCCTATTAATGTAGAGACCTAAGCAATCTTGAGGAATGTAAGCCTCCTCAAGTACTATGAGGAGGCTACATCCTTGAATACTAACTCTTTCTTTTTGGCACATATGATCCACCAATGGAGTGTGCAGGAGAAGGATTTAGTGTCGTTCCTAGGGCATGGTATAGGCCCACTTAGGAGGACATATAATTTATCACTGGCCTATCTAAGAGAGGGTAGGATTTTCCCCAATTCCCTTATGTCCCCCATAGGGTTGCAGCTGAGAGTCAGCTTGCGTACACTCTGAGATATGTCAGGCCTCATGTGGTCCATCCATCATCTTTTCAGGTTCATGGTGAACAACTACATATTCATTCTTTAGTTTCAGAGGAGGTTATGTGCCTCTCTTTATTATTCACCACCATTTCACACTCTCATAGTGATGGGTAGCACATTAGTTGCCCTATTTTGTCTTCATCCCTTTCGTCATCCCAAATCTCTGCACCTGTTGTGTTATCGATTTGCTTGATGTACTCACTAGCATAATAGAAAGACTCATACAATATATACCCCTCTTCTACAGACCCCTCAGGTTTTTCCTTTTGTCAAACAAAACCTTTCAATTTATTCATGCAACTCTCTAAGAATAACATCCAACGACAATAAATGACCCCAACTAATTCAACCTCATCTACTAGGTGAATTAGAAGATGAACCTACAATTCCATGAAACTTGTTGGTGGCTCTTTCTCAAACATACAAACAATCTCATTTATATCTTGACACCATCATGGAATGCTAGCCATATGAATCTCCTTTGATGTGATCTAACATACAAATGCAGATAATTTAGATATGGAACGACGTAGGTACTGGGGGAAGCCATGGTTCACACACCCATGCACGAGCAGAGGATAATGGCATTGCATAATAAATAGTAAATTATACAAAAATTAATTACAAAATATCCCATTACATAACAATAAAAATAAAATAAAATAAAATTCATGTTTTTCACATATGTACTCTTAGGAGGTTCAAATTGTCATGTGATTTCAACCTCGATAAACTATCTTCAACAGTGAAGCAAGGCCACAGTGAAGACCCATATAAATAAGGCACCTTCACACTCATTATAACTTCCTTTGCAAAAGAAATATCATGTTTCTTTAAAATCCATGGGACATCACCTTCTTTGAAAGACCAATAAGGACCAACTTCGCCTTTAGTTTCTTGTCTTGTCCAATGTTTCTTTTTTGTTTTTGAAGAAATAAGATCCCTCTGAATAGCCAATGTGTGACTTTCCTTCGATAAATTCACTTTCTTTCGATAAAGTGACTTATGTGCTCCATAAAGAAGATGAAACATTTTTAAATATATGCATGGGATCTAATAAGTAGGAAATCTCAAGATACTCACAATATGGGAACTCGTAAAAGATAGATTTAATTTTCATCCCAATGGGAAATTTCTCAACATAGGTGTCGAATAATTATGGATCATCGAACATAGGCTCACCATTTGAATTGAACATTTATGAAAATTCCTTCTCCTTCTCTCTCTAATATGCTCTAAGACATTCAGGTGGTGTCATTATTGCAGGCCTTTGGATTCTCTCTAGTTTACCATTGAAAGTGGATGTTTCTCTTATGTAAGGGTGTTCTTCTAGGAGGAATACCCTGGAGTGGTCATACATTGGCTTTCATAGGTGGTCAGGCCACCTAGCCTTCAGAGAAGGTCCACAAACTTTACATCCATGATACCATTTTGTTACAAAACCTATGAAATTATTGTATACAGGTTAGAACGTTAGCGGCAATGAAGATCTCAACAATTGTAGCGAATTAAATTAATATGCGAAACAATATTGTTACTACAAAAATCAATAAGAATATAATTTTTCAGAGTAAATCTAAGTCTAGATAATCATGTATGGTGTAAGCACATATTCCATACAACGTAAAACTCCTCTTTGTTGTGATGGGCCTTGATACATCGTACACATGTATCCCTTCCCATAATTCCTTCAATTCATCTACCAATGGTTGTAAATAGACATCCATATTCTTCACTTGTCTTCTACCAAGAACTATGAGAGCCAACATAAGATGTTAATTCTTCACAGACAACCTGGGGCATATTGTTAATGATCACTACTTCAGGTCAAGTAGAATAGTCATTAGAGGAAATTTCAACCTAAAAGTGGCCTCCTAAGGAAAAATAATAAAATAATAGTTATGTATTTTGGAGAGAAAATAATAAAAACTGCTTTTTTTAATTGTATTTTTGGCTTATCTCCTTATAGGTTTACTCAAATTTCAAGTATAAACACTTAGTGGATGTGGAATTAAATTCCAAATCCAACGAGTACCTATTATGCATACTTTTGAGAAGACTCACATTGATAAAAATTGAAGATACATTTAAAAAACATTTTGAACTTTTTTTTTTAAGGTAACTTTATTTTTTATCAATGTGGGTCTTCTCAAAAGTATGCAAAATGGGCACTCATTGAATATTGAGTTTAATTCAACATCCAATGAGTGTCTACTCTTGAGATTTGAGTAAACCTATAAGGAGATAAGCCAAAAGTACAATTAAAAAAAATAGCTTTTCTTCTTTTCCCTCCAAAATATTTAGATGTATCTCTTTTAAAATTTAAAGGATTTTTATTGGTTTACATATTATGACATGGAAATTATATGAAATTTCATAGGAAATTTTAGGTTGAAAATTCCTTTATTGTGGTGTCTTAGAGGGAATATGGGTTGACATCATCCATGGATATGTTGAGTCATAGACTTCGTACTTCATCCTTGAAATTTCCAAGCCATGTATCCTCTATATGATTCATGGCTATTTAATATATTGGGATTTGCATAACTCCCTACTCACTTTTGTGTGAGGCATGCCATCCCTGCAACATAATTAATTCTTTGCAGTGAAAGAGTCTTTGAATCCTTAGTATTATATGTGTGTGCCCCAATATATTATGAGGAGGACCATGTGATTTTCCATTTTTTTTCAATTACAGTACTTGTCATGTCCACATTTCGAACATATCTCTCTGTCTACATATTCTGCTCTATATAGAATACAATCATTCAGACATGCATGATATCATATGTACTCAACACCCAACATTTTCAACCATTAGTTTTCCTCTTCGCATCTACTTGGCAAGACATTATCACTCGAAAGAACCTTATCCTTAAATATCTTACAATTGGTGGGGAATATAATTGTACAATGTCAATATTTAACATTCATAAAGTCGACCATTTTTTAATTTGATTGTGTCACAAAATATAAGGAACTCGTTCGATCATGTAAGTCAATTACCTCAATATTTCTAAGAAACATGCATTCGACATGTCAAACTTTGCTTTCACGTTGTACATTAACATCGTTGTCCCCAGCTCAGTAGACTTTGACTTGCCACCAGGTCCAAAGAGAGGGGTGGTGGAAGAAGATTTCAGGCTTTTGAATAAGGTATCAAAAATATGAGCATCATCCCCTAGCTCATCATTTTTTAATGCATCTAATAAAATTGCCTCCATGGCATTCGTATCTCGTAACTAATCATCCATACCAACCTCCATTTTATTGTCTCCTGCATTTCCAACTTGTGATGAATAACTACTATTTTTGTATTCATTCCTAATTGGTGAATCTGGACGTAATGGGAATTGAATAGGTTTTTTATTCAACCATTATTTGTATGCTTCCTCTTAGATTGTTTCTCTTAATGCAGCCTTCTCTCGAGTTGACATTGTAGTGGGGTGCTTTGAAAGATGGTGGGTGGGTTTCTCTTTATCACTAAGATCCTAATTTCAAAAAATATTGAACATCGTTAGTACAATATCAATGATATTAGTAAGCATGTCAATGTAATTGGTTTGTGGAAATTACATTATATCAAACAATTATTACCATCATTGATCTAGGATTGTGGCTAGAAGATGCCATGTTCCAATTGGCAGTGTGACAAGGCTATCCATTTTTTTCTACCAAATTCTCGCAATATAATGTTCCTGATAAGAGCTTCTAACATTTTAGAAAATATGGAGTAATATTTTCTACAAACCATGTTCCTGCAAATTTTGGTACATTTTTATTCAAATTGACGTGGATTAAAAAAATCAATTAGATAATAAAAATATAAATCAAATTTGAACTTAATGGAGATGGAAAGGGAAACTCCATGAAGGAAAAATTTGACCATTAATATGGAACGAGCTGGTATTTGAATAATTGGCCATTTGTAGATATTATTGATATTTTTTCCCCGTATTTGAGAAAACTCATAAATAAAAATTTGTGTACATATCCAAAATTAATCTCCACAACCATATAACCACAATTTGAACTTCAATATAGTTTTCAAACCATTTTTCAAGAATAAGGCGACTTTAAGCAGAAAATGTATAATGTGAACTATTGTAATTCATGTGGATGCATTCTAAAGCATAATTTGAGATTAATATTCCATTTTATGTGAAATTAAAATTTCAGATAGATTTTAAACCAAACCGGTGCACTTATAAGAAAAAAGTGCACTGATATGTTTAAAACATTAACAATAGTAGGGTATTTAAATAATACCTGCACCAATTTTCGGCATTCCGAAGAAAAAAATATGTTATCTTATCGGTGCTCTTCTACAAAAACACACTAATGTGTTTCAAAAAAAACAACACCACTACGCACCTATTTCCTGGTTTTAAAAAATAAAAAATTATTCAATCAACTTGGTGCTCTTATAACAATTAGAGCGTAGATGCTTTTAATTAGAAACCACATTGTTGCATTAAAAAAATTAAGTACATATTTTTTGGATTTCGAAAATAAAAATAAAAATAAAAATTGTATCATGTTGGTGTGTTGAAAAACTTTATCACCCTGGAAATGTTAGTATGTTTTTTTATAAACACACTGGTGTGCTTGACTATCAAACACAGTGATGCGCAGAGAAATTGAAAAACAAAACATGATTTTTTTTACTTCTTTTAAATTAAAAAACAAGCGATAATTCATTTTTTGAAATATAATTTCATAAAGTGCTTTAAATAGTAAAAATTTATTCATCATTTCATTATTTTACCCAAAATTTTAAGTGGGTGATTTGCAAGTGAGACATGCTAGGAGCACTATCCAGCAGCAATACTTCGGAGAAACAAAACTGTTCAGAACATCAGATATTTAAAGGTATGGCGATTAATTCAAAAAACCTCATAACAAAACTTTTAAATTTTATTGTTTAATTTTACAATTTATGTTAGGATTGAATTAAAAGAGAGATCATTTGCAAGAGTGACATATTGAGAGCATTGTGGAGCTGCAAAATATTTTGGATCCACCGAAAGATCATAAGTTGAAACGTATGGTGATTCATAAAAAACCCTAGATAGAAAAAATATTAAACTTTACTGTTAAAATATTTTACAAATTCTATTAGATTTATTCACAATTCAGAAAAATAAATAAATTAATAAATAAAAATAAAATAAAATAAAATCAATAAAAAATAAATTTAAAAAAATTAAAAAAATATATTAAAAAAAAAACAATAATAATAATAATAAATAAAATAAAATAAAATGGACTTAATTAATTAATTAAATTAAATTAAAAATAATAAATTATAATAATAAATAATAATAATAATAAATACCATGTATAAAAAAAAATATACTATAGATTTTACTAGTAATTTTTTTTATGATCTGCTTTTCTATTAAAATTTAAGTAAAATTGAAACAAAAACCAAAAAAAATCAATATTTACCTTAAATCCTTGCTTCTTCTTGCAAAATTTCGCCTTAGGGTTTAATATCTTCTACCACTTCACAATAATGGTTTTTTAATTTAGGGATTTTAGATTTAATGGGTTTGTGTACTTATTGTATATAAGGTGCTTAATATGTAAAATAGGGGAATCAATTATTGAATTAGATCCAAACCCTATCGATTGTCTCCATTTTTTTGTAAACGATTATATGTTTTTTAGTGTGCCCTTTGTAATAAGATGCCCCAATGCTCCCTGTGTAATACAACGCATTGACATATTAGAATACTCTCTATTATGTCTAGGATGTTAATTTTTGCTTCCATTGTAATATAATGCACTAGTACAGCTCTTTCAAATAACACATTTAAATCATTTTGGTTTTTTTATCCTTACAAATTTCACTATAATAATTTAAAATTAATTTTCCATGGTTGTGTGCCTGAACAATTAAACTTCCAGTGTGTTTAATGGTCTAAACACATCGGTGTGTTTAATTAGATAAACGGACTGGTTACCACAGTATTTTTAGCTGGAAATTATTTGATTTATTTGTAAAATAAATTTAATAACTTCTATATTAAATGTTATAGGTTGTATATTGATAATTAAAAAAATGTCTCAAAAGGTCTCAAGTAACAAAAATATTGATTAACACAGTGATAGCATATCGAAAAAAACAAAGAAGACAAGTTCTTTGTAAATTATTTACAAAATTAATATGTTTGAGTTATATGTAATTTTAACTAATATGTATTGGTTGGTGTGTGTCATGCAGAGAAGCAAAAGATCAAGGTCAATACGATTATTTCTAATCTAAGTGCAGAAAAGCATAAAATCCTGATAGAAAAACTACATAATGATGAACCGGGTGAATTATAAAATACTATTCAATATGATTTTTTTTTAATTTTCATTAATAATATACCTAAGAATATTAGATAGCATGTTTCAAACAATCTATTAATTCATATATGTTTAATGTTTTACAGGGAGCAACAACGAAGGAAAAAATCAATGTCCTTCTAAGAAAAGAAAAATTATAGAATGTGTAGATGACAATGAATTGGTCATTCACTCATCTGGAGTGGTACTAGAGGTTAATGAAAGGGGGAAAAGGTTTTACAAAATTATGAGGGATCTAGTGGAACGAACATATAGACGTGCTTTCTGTTTACAATAAAAAAATCAATCCAACGATTCTAAGAACCAAATTATATCTAAACTACAGGAAGTGTTTCCAGAGAAATGTTCAATAAGACATGTCAGATTTGCAATAGCAAAAACATACAACAACAACAACAAAAACAAAAAAATCATTCAAAAGGTAATATTCTTAATTGTATAAAATGATTTTCTAGAATTATATGTATATATTACTATAAACCATTAATTTATTAACATTGATTTTGGTATATGTAGTTTTCATATATCATTATAAAAAAAAGTTTATTATTTTTTTCAGGAAGATTACGAAAATCAAAAATGATCAATGCGCTAAGAGCGTGAAACATGCTAGTAGGAATGTCCAAAAAAATGTATAAGGATATGGTCAAAGAAATGGACATAATTGCATCACAGAAGAAGCCATATCAACAACAATGTGCTTCAAATATATGTAATCATGATTGACTTTGTACATGTAAAAAAACAATTTAGTATTAACTATTAAATTTCAGGTTTTTTCTTGCAAAAAAGAAAACAAAATGGAACTTTCAGCACATAAAAGAGGACGACGAGGAAGAAAAGGGTTGATTTCAAAGTTTGTGAGTAATTGTTAATATTTTCTTATAACAACTCAAGGTTTCATTTTTGCATATTTTAAGTTGTTTTACAGTAACCATCCTTGAATCTCTTCAAATAGGTGCTAACATAACAAGAAGATTCATCGAAAGAATTGATTGACATTGGGTTAAATGAGGGTTGTGAGTATATGTTGGCATATCAAAAACTAAATGTGGAATTTGTAAGTATCCATGTTGTTTTACTTATTTTATTTTATGATTAGTATAACAAAAAAATCATTTATATTAAATCTATTCATTATAATGAGATTTAAAACATGCAGGAAACAAAGTATGGAACTACACCAGCAAAAGACTTGTTGCACCAAGGCATGAGACTTGGTTTTGAAACCATGTGTACATTTTATGAGTCGTTTATTTCTATCTTACATTGTTATTTGATTTAAATTGATGTATATTATTTATTTCAACTTTCATTATTCTCACCAATGTATATACACTCATTACACTTTATCTTTTATGTTTGCAGATAGAACTGCAAGATCAATAAGACGAAAAATAGAAGAAATCAACAAACCATTCATCCAAATAACCCAAGTTATGGAAGTAGCTCGAGTAGTGACAACAATTCCAGTGAAGAATGGTGATCGATTTGGATATCAATGCAACTTGTTGTAATTTTTGATCTAATTTACTGTGAAAATCAAACATTTTGTTTAATGTAATGGACATAGTGTCCCAATTGAAAGACAAGGGGTTACCAATAACAATCCCATTTTGTATGAAAAAGTGCCTCTTATTGATATATAATAAATACATTTTAATTTATTCTATTGTGTTATCCAACGTCACTGTCAAATGTTACACCACTGATTAAATACTATAATGAAGAGATGTGAAATCTGATAATATAGAAAATTAATCCAAACATCATCTACAAATTCACTAATAAAATTTTAATTTATATGAATAAATTTATAAGATATATGTCGATTTTTCAAAGAATAACAAATTTTAAAAATTACAATAATTTTGTTGTCACGGGTTGATCTTTCCAAAAAAGAGAAAATCTCATTCAAAAAACTAGTGCGTTTATAACATTAAAAAATCATTGGTCTGTTGTGTTATATAAAAGCATTGTGATGGCATATTTTTACATACCCATTTCCTTTTAAGAAAAAGAGAGCATCAGTGCATTTATCACTTGAACCATCAGACCTGTTTTAGATTAACGCCTCGATGCATTGTAATTATTAACGCACAAGTGCTTTCATATAACTAACTCCTCGGTCCTACAAAAGATTATTTCCAGCCCAATGCTTTATGAAAACTAACAACACCAGTATTTTTGTATAACTAATGCATCGGGGCCTTTATGCTAACAATACGCATCAACGTTTAAAGGTTAAAAAAACACCGACACTGCAATTATTTTCTGCATGCCCCAGTGTGATTCCTTAGAAAAGTGCCATGGGGTTTTTTTGTCTCGTATCACCAGTAAGGTATATATTACGCACTTGTGGCCTTTGCATTCAATGCCTCGGTGTTTTTAATTATGTATGTCACTCGATGCTTTTATGTATGTAGTGCACTGGTGCTTCCATTGAGCGCGCCGAAAAAAAAAAAAAAAAAAAACAAAACAAACAAACAAACAAACAAACAAAACAAAAACAAAAACAAAAACAAAAACAAAAAAACAAAACAAAACAAAAAACAAAAAACAAAACAAAACAAAACAAAAACAAAAACAAAAACAAAAAAACAAAAAAAAACAAAAACAAAAACAAAAAACAAACAAACAAACAAAATTCTGCTAGAACCTTCTACCGCCTATATTTTTTCAGTTGTAATGAAGTTCTGTTAAAACCTCCATTAAAACCTCTGCTATCCCAAAAAAAAAATTAGCAAATGTTTTGTTGAAAAAATTTCCCAATTTTATAACACTAAAAACCTATTTTATAACCTCCGCTAGAAGGCATTTTCCTTGTAGTGTTGTCTCTTCCTCCTAAGCACTGTAAATTTGAGGCATGTCACCTTTATGTGATGGAAAATCTCTCCTGCAATGTTCTCCACCACAATTCCAACACCGCAAAGATTTTTTTCCATCGCCCTTGTTCTACTCCTCAAGATGAGACCCATGCCCTTTCTTAGCTGCATTGAACTTCTTATGGGGTCCCACATTCTCCTTATCACATGCATCCTGAGTTCTTCCTTGCTTTTTAGGCCACTTCCCTTTAGTATTCTCATTACCTTTCCAATCCCACTTAGGCTCAAATGTGCACTTAGACTTCTCATAATAATAATTCATATTCTCGATGACTTCCTCTAATGAATGAGGCTCATCATACTCAATATGATCCTTTAATGTTAATGGAAGTCTAATAATGAACCTTTGTACCTTTGTCTTATTATCCTTGAGGTAAAGCACATACCTCAACATCTCTAGAAACTTGGTTGTATACTTTTCATATGTCATGGAACCCATATTCAACTCATATAACTCCTTGGTCTTCCCATCATAATATCTCTCAGACAAGTAATTCTTCCTTAAGAGTCTTTTAAACTCATTCCAACTTAGCCTCTCTTCCCTAATGCCTCTAACCCACTAAGCATATTCCCACCAGATATATGATTTTCCCTTGAGACTGAAGGTTTTTATCTTGGCCTTCATGTTCTCTAATATTCATGCAATATGTATACCTTCTTCATCCCAAGCATCCATGATTCTGCATATTTTGATTTCTTAACTTCCCCATCAAAAGTATGAGGCCTGAATTTCTTAAAATCATTTGAAAAGTACCCCCTCACTCCTCCTATAAAGATGATGGTGGTAATGATGATGATGTCTCTCGTAACCGAATTTGAAATAAATTCCATGAGTGCTAGCCCGCCTATCAGGTGTATCCAAATATTTTCCACCTATGGCGATATCATCTTTGTTCATCATGTATCTCCTCTAAGACCTGCTACCATATGCCACATTTGTCTTCTCCTCTTATCTATCGCCATGATTGTTCCCCATTTGTTCCTGATTGTGCAAATATGAAAGACTCTAAAGGATGACTGCATCAACTTCTGCTTATTTTTCTTAAGCTTTGGAAAGCCTTTCATGTGCCTCAATCAACCTGTGATTATCTTCCTTGCAAATTCTGGTCTTTTCCCTCAAAATTCTCAGTGTATCTACTACATCGGGCTTGTAAGAGAAACCATGTGAATTTTAGTCCACCACTCTTCTCTTCATCTCTGGTATTCTATTTCCTACAAACATACCATGTAAGATAAACAAAATAGAAGACATAATTGAATCATAAAATAGTGTATCTCAAGGGAGGTTATTAAATCTGCACAGGCCAATCCATATTAGCATGATATAAAATCACAGCATATCAATTCTTACATAAATATCATAAAAATGCATGTATAAAAAACACATTGACAACTAACATGAATGCATAACAATCACATATAGTCCATACAATCCAAGTGTTTGAACCCGGAAGCTTTGATACCACCCTGTAATGCCTCCTCCCACATTTACCCACTTTTACAAGCTATACAGGGTAAACATGAGTGAAGTGTCACTATAATATAACTCAACCTTCATGTTCCAGTTATGGAAGTGGAGCCTAGAAACTAGAAGTAAAATTATGTCCATCATAGACTGCATATCACTTAGGAGCCTACCAACCACCCTAGGTGATCAATCCTTGAGCTAAAACTCATTTTCACTAGGTTAACTCCCCAACCGCACCCATAACACTTCATGCATGTGATTGGTAGGTTATAATCGCACCCACAATCTTGTCTCTGTGCGGTTATGACCCAAAATCCCTTTTTTTTTGCATGCAATCATGAGATCTATGCCACTTTTTCAGGCTAAACTCCAAGCCACTTCCCAGAACTACTTGTAACTTTCTAGAATCATGACAATGATGATAACAATACTAAACATTCAAAGCTTGAGTAAGATCTTAACCTAGACATTCCTAATACATTATAGACATTTCGTCAAATATATGATGAAAATGGAAGCTACATGTCATGAATGCATATCTAATCATAAAATTATGAACCACATCAGAGAATCATCAAGAGTGTCTAATTCCCTCTCAAATATTTGTCACACAACACTTGTTACCTCATTCATTCATCAACTGTTAAATAACTTGTCATATCATGAACAAGATCCATATTAAAATCACATCATCTAACCAAGCATATAACCATAATAGAATCCATGACATATCAGCCATAAGAGCAACATAATAACTATTACAAGTGCTCATAAATCACAATAAGAAAATATATTATATTAACATATGAAAAATTCAACCAAGTCAGGGACTTCCACGAACCATCTGACCATAGATTGGGTTGAACCAAATTTCTCTTCCAGACAATCACCCTTGTGCCATATTCCAAGCATGAATGTGGGATCATATGGCTTAAACCATAATTAAACCAATCAGGGCTTCGAGAGACCAAACTAACTCAGCCCTCAACCACAGTGATTTCACCTAACTAATGCAGAAATCACTAACACAAAAACAAGCTTGGATGCCTCCAACTTTATTCACCACATCCAGAGGAATTTTTTTGTCTCTACCCATCTGTCAAGAGTTCCAGGAGAAATATCATCTCCACCCTTGACCCTTAGGAATTTCCTGATACCACCTCATCAGGATCCAACGTCTACTAGTCATCCAAATATTAAACCAACACAAGGAACCCACAAGACCATGGTTTTCCAAGAAATGGCAAGGCAAGGTTGAAACCATTGTCAATCCAAGAAAATCTCATGTCAATGACAGTGAAATAACCAAGGAACGACATGAAAGTACCATACATCCAGAAACTAGCAAGGAAATCACACATGCAACTTGTTACGTTCAAAGTATCCCTACTGTAGCTATTGATCCAACCTTCTTTTTCTTTGTCCTCCAATTATTTATTTTTTCTTTGCTTGCTTTCTCCAATCCAAGTGATTTATACAATTCTCCAAGGATGCTTCAAGAATGCTCTAAGTGTGCAAGAGTGTAAGAGTATAGAAGAAGAGATCCAAAACTAAACTGACCAAAATTTGTGAATTTTTTCCCTGGTGCCTTTTTATCCTTTATGTCTCATTTTCCCTCAATTTTCCTCTAATTTCCCTTGCATGCAAATTTGTGTCTCTTCACCTTCCTTTTCTCCTATTTTTATTTATTTTCCATAATTAAATGTCAATTATTTCGTCTTTTCCTTTTCCAATTTCCATAGCCATTAATAAACCAAAAATGATGCCCACTATAATGTTTACCTAACATTCAACTTAGAATATGGTCCCATGACCTTAGACTTATTTTATTTACATGGAACATCAACCAGGGGAGGATAAAATAAATCATCAATCTAATGCAATGGAAACATTTTCTTCTATGTAAACTTATACAACCATTTTTAGTCTACGCACAATCTAAGGGTCGTGTCCTTTTTCTTGGAATTAAATATGTTAGCATTTGAAATTTCACCAAACATTCATGATTCAAGCTTTCAGTATTTAAATATAAATTCCAGTTAATGATTACTCTAAGACAACCCAATGCAATTTCAAAATATCCATTCAAGTATAAATTAGTAACCAATAATGTCCCTCATAAAAAATATTTATGATTATAGCAATCATTCATAATGGCATAATTAATTCATCCTAATCATAAGCAAGTATTCCACATAATAATTCTATTTCATAAATTTATCATTTATCTCATCACTTCACTTTATTAGAGTTTGTTAAATGAATGTATTGTTCTCTTCTCCACGAGGAGAGTTCTAAGGCTTAGTTTTATTGTCTTTAGGCATGTGCATGTAGCATATTAATCCTCGAGTAGACTTTTTGGTGCCTAATATCATATATCACTTCCACTTTTGTTCCACCATGTCTAATACAAAATTTTGGCCACAATTTTTATCTATAATTATTTTTTCCATGCCAAATTACCCTTTCTCCAAAGCTACTTTCTTCAATTCATTTTTTTTGAATGAATGGCTAAATGGAGTGAGAGGGAGAAGTATTTATTCAACTCATTTCCTTGCTTCCTTGATGATAATATTTGGTTACTACAAAGTAATAGATCGTGGCTTAGGTATAAGAGACAGTGACTTGAGTATTATCTCATTTCACTAAGCTCCTAATGGCTTAGGTATAAGAGACAGTGACTTGAGTATTATCTCATTTCACTAAGCTCCTAATCAATTAGAATAAGCATTTAGGAAAAAATGATAAATAATATAATTACATAGAAGATGGTTATAGATAGAATATGGTAGGAAAATGGGTTATAATTAAATCCCCTTTTATGGCCTTACCCTTGACTCTAGTGTATTCATATTCCCTTCAATGTTTTTCCTCAATCATTATTGGAACTTTAATTAAAATTCAAAATGATGACATGTATAAGCCTTCCAAAATAGTCATGGCAAGTCTAACACATGGCATGAAGAAAAGCACAATAATGAAAAGCATATTTACAATATATACATAAACCAAGTTCAAAATTTCCAAATGGTTAAAACCAAGATATTCCACAAGGAAAGTTCTAGTTATATGTTGGTATGAATGAATCCATGTTGTGTAGGGTGGAGTAGTTGAATTGATGGGAGGGACCACCTCATAGGCTCCTCTTAGGGAATCCCCATCGCAATGGAATTAAAGGCATGTCTTCTCACCGCTCTCATGGAGCAATTAAATTTTAACTTTACATACAAGAATTTACAAAATGAACATGAAAGAGACTGAATAAGGGATGAATATATATATATATATATATATATATATATAGAATGACCTACTTTCAAAAAAATACAAGCATTACCATCCATCCATGCCAAAATATACACCACATTAGAAATTAGGTTGTAAGATCCCAAATTATGAAATAATCAACAGATCTGGCACATTAAGGTGTTCTAAATAAAATATTTTCAATAAAACATTTAACACAAAAGGGACCTAGAAGATTGCATCCCTTATTTCAATTAATATTTTTAAAATGATACATGCCAAAAAATACAAGCAAATAATGAAGCCCTTGCCTCGGCATACACGACTTCTCAATGAACAAGAAAATAAAAATATTGAAGCACAAATGTGAACCCTGGATGGATCCACCAAAAAATGTCACCATGGGGTATTCCTCCCGAGATCAAGCTATAAATGGCCACGCCATGTTCCGAACAAAACACAAATAGATAGACAAGCTCAATATAATCCAAATGCCTAGCTCCTACCCCCTTAAATGGGATTTAGGGACTCTCTAGAAAACTTAATTTATTATTTTCCCTCGAAGAACGGAGGTGAATACCAGGGGAAGATATCATGGTAAAATACCACAATAAATACCATAGGTGGGTTTCATCCATTTTGACTATATCTAAAAAAAGAAATATTACAAATCCTCGTGCCCAAATATTTCTTGCCCTCAAGAAATTCACTGTTATCCATAACAGAATCATTGATACCAGGATCTGATACAACCCAATGTCACTTATTCCATACCTCCATACTAAATGATCCTAAATGGATCCTTCGATACTTGGATACCAAACAATTATCCCACCAATCCTGCCCCAAATGGATTCTCTTGGATCCCAATTCCACCTAAGTCCTTGGACTCGTGGGTTATGGTACCATCTAATCCCTCCATAATTTCTCATGCCAAAGGGCCCAAGCTACAAAATGCCCTTGGCTGTGAGTATCCTCCTATGAATCAACCCATCAATAGAGTACAAACTCATAATCACTCGCCAATCCATGCCTTAGGAAGGATGAATACCTGCAAATATACTATGTTGATGTTGCTTGATGCTCAACTCATGTTGCTCCACTCGGTCACCCAACATGATGCATTTGGATAACTTTTTCGTACTCTTTCCAATGTATAAATGTGGGTTGGTAGTGTTGCAAGCCTTATCTATGTACTCATGTAGAGGGTTTCTTTGGAACTCCCAATTGTACTCCTCTTGCTACCTTGTGAGGGACTTGATTCATTCCTCAACATTAGACATCTTGGTCATTGATTCGACACATACACCTATGAGCTCCTCAATTTTTATATTCTCTTGTAAGACAATGTCTTGAACTGTCCAAACTCTTTGCTTCACATCTTAATATTCGTCTTGAAATGCATGATCCTTTCCCGAAATTCCTCTTCTGGAAATTTTAGTACCCTGTTGACTTTGTATCTGTCTGCACTAGATCCCCCACGACTATAGCTTCAAATTGAACCTTTGACTGACCCTCCAGAAATGGATCATCTTGCATACTATATTTGTCATGTTTCCTTGTATGATCATGCCCATCATCTTGGTTTATTACTACTGACTCCTCGTCTTATTCTCCTTGAATTTCTTCTTCCTGGACTTCTCCACATGTGGGGATAATTTTTCCACCCTCTCCGGTTGCCAAACATGGATGTATTGGTGGACTATTATCTACATCTAATTTCCCATACTCTTTATGGATGTTCTCCTAGATATCTATAGACTCAACTACCATATCATCAGGAGGAATTACTTCCTTCCTTTCCCCAATTACTTTTTCAATATGACTGATTATCATTAGCTTGTCCTGCAAGTTTCTCTAAAAACATGGTGTTGCTACTCACCATATGTACTTAAATGCTTGGATCCTTCATAGTTTCTCTTCTGAAAACCGGTGAACCCAACTATGGATGAATACCCATGCTATGAAGCAGTCTCTAATTATTAAGCCCTTGTTTCCTCCTTATCACCTAGACATGAATGGTTAAGGACCCAAGGTCCCTTGCAAATAAACCACAATCCTCACCTCCTTAGTTCATTCTTGTTGCATATTTTGTTCGTTTTTCCTCTGTTAATACTTTTCAAATCCTTCTTATTCAGCACCCTTCTAATAAATTTTATGTTTTTCCTGACCAACTCCTCGACTAGAACATAGGAAAATAGTGATACCTATGGTTCCTTCCTCCAAATGGTCAACAATTTGGATCTTAATATATTGAAGATGTCAACATCTCCTTATAAGAATAGAGACACAATATTTTGCATTCTTTTTTTGACATAGTCTGGATGAGTCGATGTAATGTTGGTGTAAAATATTTGTAGTAACTGAAAGATTAAGTCATCGCATTACAAATTCAGCATAAAGGTGCTAAAGCTGAACTCTGCCATGAGTTTTAAAAATTTTCACCACTTATGAAAGGTAGGAAGCATGATGTTATTCAATCCTTGAAGGGCTTCTACTATCAACTACATTATATTTGTCATGATATCATTATTGTATAGCAGTAGTGGTGATGTAAAAGCTGTGATCCTGCTAAGACAAGAAGCAACTGTGAGCCTGACCTCTTCGCAATGATTCTCTAAGAGTTTGGGTTCTACTAATGCAAGCATGGATGAATTGAGAGCCCAAACGAGCTTCTTCCATTATGGATGCCCCACCTTGGATATAAATGTGTCTAATTCCTCCTATTACGCGTCATTTTGTCACCATGACACTTGACAGTAAAATTGGATCTCTCAACATCCATACACATGTTTCAATGCACTCCCTTTTAATTCAACATCTAAAACCCTTGAATAAATTATGAATTTTGGGTAACATGGTATTTTAACATGTTTAGTATGACCTACATGTTTTTCCTAGTAATTTTTTGCGCATGCGCAGTTTCTTCCATTAAAACCTGCATGGAATTGTGTTTTGTCTTCCATTGTAGACCGCACACATGACTCAATGAAAAGTAAAAATAAAAACTAATTTTTACAAGCCTTGTTGGGTGAATATATCCCAACTAGAAGCTTCTTGGTCATATCTATTCGAACCAAACCCCTCATAAACATGGAGTTAATTCCCTTTTATCAAGGAACCCTAATCCCAATATTAATGGATCTCGTCCCTCTTTTGTGGATCCGAAACCTCCTCTATTTTTCCTATACATTGAGTAGAGGCTAGAGGGTTAGGGGAGTTTACAAAAGGTAGTCTTATGTTGGTGAATTTCGATTGGGAAGCTTATCATCTGAGGAGAGGATTTGAGGCATTTGGGAGGAACCTCATGACATCAAGGCATGGTTTTAAGGTTTTTATTTTATCTCTAAATTAATACAAATGAATAATTTTTCTCATTGTATTGTGTTACTGAAATGACGAATGATTTATGTTCCTTTATGTATTCATTAAGATGATTTCAATTTCTAATAGATAATTAGATTAAGCTTCTTCTGAATCATTATATTGCATATTCCTTTGATATGTTTTAAGTATGTGATTGCAGACCTTATCAAAGCATTAACGAGTTGCATCGGGACGAATCAGGGATCTACATTAAGCATTCCGTAAATAGGTAAGGGAACCACTCTCCTTCTCGTGTTTTGATGATTTAAACGAATTTAGCGTAGGGTAATAGATATTCAATTGTCTGTTTTTTTCTAGTTTTCCTTTAGGAATCTAGGGAGATTTCTCTTGTCTACGAGAGAATTTTTCCGCTTAACAAATTGGCGACTCCACAGGGAAACTTCTTAGTTCTCTTCCTTTTCCTTGGTTTCTATTTCCGGTCTTTTTTTTTAGTGTATCTGAGTATAAGAAAAATTATGAATTTTTATATCCTCTAGGTTTATTTCCTTGATTTTTTTTTTTCTTGAACTTTCCATTACCTACACAGTTATGTTTCAGCAACAGAGCGCAGATTTTCGCAGTTTTCTTTCAGCAACAGTGTGCATGCACACTGGACTTAACTGTCTACCTGCACAAGCCTTAGAAATTTTTGAAAAATTAACTTTTCTTCCAGTAAGAGTTTGGATTTTAATTTTTGAATGGTAATTATGTTTGCTTTTATCTTCAGAGTCCTTATGTGAGCTTGTTTGAATTTCATAGTGAAGTCTTGTTGCGAATCAATCCTTTTCATATTTTTTAGTAGGGTTTCAACTAGATTGTTTGTTGATTCATCAAAAAGTGATAGTTTGTTGCTAAATGTCATTGTTTCCCTATCTTTTTCTATCAAATGCACCATATTCATTATTAATCTTACTTATTTGAGAAAAATACTTTGTTTATTTGTGAAGGATCTTCTAGATTAGTGAAGTTGGGGTTTTCTCAAAGAATTAGCATTTTTGTGAAAAGAGCTTATATTTGTTGAATGTTAAAAGAGAGTCATTCATTTTCAGTTTGAATTTTTCATAATTGCACTTGTAGACATCATTAATTTGAAGCATTCATTACAAAATTTTCATTTTAAGCTTTATTGGTTTCTCCACAAAATTTTAAGAATTGTAAGTGATTGCTTGTGAAATAGACTTTGTATGTTTATTTGGCTTAAGCGAATTGAAATTTCCATTTAATTTCTGCAACTAAATAGTTTTCTAAGTGAAATTGGCATTTCTTTAAAAACAAAGTTATTGGAATTGGAGTTTTGAATTTCTTTTGAAAAATCAAAGAACCTCTCACTCTCCCATAACTAGGAATTTATTGAAAGGAAATATCACAATTTCATTTTTGAATGCATTAGAGTATTTTGAGTCAATCAAAATATCATCAGTTTCACATATGTAACACTCTGAGTAAGTAACAGCCTAATAACATAGTGTTAATTAAAATTAATCTAGATTTTTCATTTTTTGAGCTCATTCCACCAACATAGATCACATTAGTGCTTTGGAATAGGAAAGTGAGTAAACTTTCTTTTTGGAAATACTGAGAGGGGGGTGAATCAGTATTTCTTATCAATTAGCACTTTTAAATATTTTCAGAGCTTTATTTAATATTCAATCATTGTTCAATATAACACAATAGGTACATGAATTTGAGGTGGAAAACCCCCTCCGAAGCAAAAACCACCAAACGCTTTTCTAATAAATTCTTTAATTTTCAACCCCAACTGAAATGAAAGGTACAACTTCCTAGAATTCTAGAAAGGCATTCTTCTCCAGCTCCCACTGGAAGGACACCCCAATGCCCTGGTTTCTTCAGTAGTCAACTGAATCGATGCCCTAAAATCCTAGAACGACCTACCACCCTAAATTGTTCACAAGCTCCAACCTATAGGTGACTTCATACACCAACCTATATCCTCCCTGCCATCCTATAATGATCAGAAATAAGACAAGAGTGTGGACTCTCGTACCAAGGACCATGATCCATGATAAAATATGATTCACAATGATTTTCTTGAACTATACCAATCACCCTATCACACTATGACCTGCAACCCAACCATAACATTATCAAACAATAACACTTATATCTATCAACAATGCCTCTCCAACTCTAGGCAAATTGACTCTTTTACAATAATGACTCTTTTACAATTCTACAATGATGATTTTTACAATACTAACATTTGACATAACCTGATACTTACCATTTAGGGAAATTTTGAGGTCTAAAATTTCCCTCCTAAGGAAATTATAAAATAATAATGGAAATAATAAATAAGATTAGATTAGATCATCAAATTTTAGAGGGTAAAAAGAAAAAATTACTTTTCCAACCCGTATTTTCAACTTATCTTCCTATGGGTTTTCTCAAATTTCGAGTGGGAACACTCGTTGGAGGAAAATTTTGATTCCTCCTCCAAATAGTACCCATTTTGCATACTTTTTATCAACCTTGCTACACGAAAAATGAGAAATACATGAAAAATGTGATTGCAATCACGTTTTTTCATGTATTTCTCATTTTTCATGTAGTAGGGTCCATCTAAAGTATGCAACATGGGTACTCCTTGGATGAGGAATCAAATTTTACATCCAATGAGTACTCCTGCTAGAAATTTGAGTAAACACTTAGCGAGATAAGTTGAAAATACAAGATGAAAAAGTAGTTTTATTATTTTATTATTTTTTAATATTTTTACTTGTTTACCCTAAAAATGGTGAATCATCCCCCATGGTTGACATCATCATCTTGAATCATATTGGTTCTTATAAAGTTTAATTTGTTTTTACATTTTCTTAGGAGGCCCATTTTAGACCTCAAAAATTCTCTAATGACTTGACATTGCTTCTTTGAACACTAGCAGTTGGTGAGGTATTGTGGTGTTTGCTTCAAGTAATGGTACTTTGGTGTTGCATTGTCCTTCTAGTATGTGTCTGAGTTGTCCTATTGTGTCCTCCTTCCTACACATGCATTAATTAACAAGACCCAAACCTATATACAAACAAAATACTTACACTATCATGCAAACCATATGTCAGAAAAATATTCAAAATTCAAATGTAAATACGTTCAACATTTATGAACAAACCCAATCAAACATACATAAAAAATATTTACATTGTCCTGCAAAAACATATGTCAGATATGATATTAAAATTAAAATTAAAACACTAATCATACATACCTTGTTGTAGCAAACTTACCCTTGATTGTTGATGTGTTTTCTTTACTGCAATGATCCTTGAATGCACATTTTTTCTTTCCTTCTAGAAGCTTGATATTGAATATGTTGTATATATATAATTTTGGATCTCCAAGGTCTGAAATTTCTCCCTATGGTAGCCCTTTGAGTCCTATTTCCAACGCCGTGGGTCTTAACAATATTGGATTCTTCAATAAATAGTTATTCACAATCTCCTACAATGACCTTATTTTAGACTAGTTCAGTAGAGTGAACTTGTACGAAGTGCCACGTGTCACTGTTTCAACCTTCGGTAATGAAAACGATATCCAACCAAACATAGTTTGTCCTATTTCTGTCACTTTTTACTAAATTTGAATCTAATTCTCATAGATAAAGTTATGACGATTTTCCCAAGGTCACCTATTTGACATGAAATTTGGGAGCCTACAAAAAACCTAACTTCCTCAGATCATATCTTTGAAACTATAGTGAACCAATATCGAAAATTCGGTCATGCGCTTCATCAATATTTCATCTCAAATGGGTTTTTTTTTAGCATCTGAAGCTTTGCATAAAAAAATTTATAGCGATAATTCCACGATGACCTGTTTTAAGTAGCAAAATGCTTGCATTAGGAGCATATGAGAGTCACGGTTTATATAAATGCTTAGGTTGAGAGGGTATTCAACAAGTGAAAGTTGGAGGGATTTTATGAGTGTAAAAAATTATTAATTATTGACTATTCGATGACCACAACCAATGATTAGTGTCATGCCACAACCCCAACGGTTTTTATCCCACTAACTAGGTTTACTAACTTCAAACACGAATATCTCTCAAACCATGAATAATTACATGGTGTGCCATATATCAATGAAAACATCTCGACAATTAGAAACCATCCAAAATATCCTTGACTCGGAATAGACTAATTTTTCAAGTAAATATTCTCATGCAAGATCGGGGTAGCCCCTAGTGCTATTGGGGTTGACATCAATGACAACCATTGATCAACAATCTCCCCCTTTGGAACTGATGGAAACACAAGTACTCCCCTTGCAGTCATGACACCTCTTCCTACAACATTCTCTCCCCCTTTTTCATCAATGGAAAAGGGTAACTCACCTTGACAAACATCATCCTACGGACATGTACACACCTCAACACCCCTTTTTTTACTTATTTATATAAGAGAAAGAGTCTAATGATAGCTTGGGAGAATCCCAAGCTTTAGGCGAAGATACTCAAATGCTTCATGAGGTAATGGTTTGGTAAAGATGTCAGAAATTTGTTCCTTTGTGCCAACATATTCAAGCTTGATATTATTTTATGTGACCTTCTCTCTAACGAAATGATATTTGATCGGAATGTTCTTTGTTTTGGAATGCATCACAGGATTCTCGGATATACTAATGGCACTAGTGTTAGCAAAAAATATGGGAATAGGTTCATGAAACTTGACTTGAATACCTTGCAAAGTTTTCTTCATCCAGAGAATTTGATTACAACAAGTTTCTATCGCGATATATTCTGCTTCTATTGTGGATAACGAGATTGAAGGTTGTTTTTTACTTAACCATGAAACAAGGCAATAACCTAGATAGAATGATCCTACACTGGTACTCTTTCGATCATCAACACTTCCTGCCCGATCTACATCTGTATAATCTTGGATAGCTATATTATTTCCTTTGGGATACCATAAACCATATTATGTTGTGCCCTTAAGATATTAGAGAACCCCTTTTGATGGCAATAATATGAGATTATTTTGGTGCTGCTTGGAATCTTGCTACTTGTCCAACTGCCTGCATTATGTCTGGCCGAGAAGTTGTCACATATATAAGACTGCTAATCATAGATCTATACAACCTCTGGTCCACATCCTTTGATGAATCATCTAAACTTAACTTGCAACCTGTTACCATTGGGGTAAGGACAGGCTTGAAATCTTCCATCTTGAATGTCTTGAGCATTTCCTTGATGTAATTGGTTTGATATATAAATATTCCTTTATTTTGTTGAGATATCTGAAGCCCTAAGAAGTATGTCAGCTCACCAAGTAGAGGCATTTCAAACTCACTTTGCATCTTTGTGGCAAATGTTTTACTCAATTTGTCATCATTGCTTCTAAAAATTATATCGTCCACATATACCTCGATAATTGTTAGGTTACCTTGATCCACTGTCACATAGAGATTGTTCTCGGTGCTTCCTTTCTTGAATCCTTGTTGATATAGATATCCATCAAGACGAGCATACCAAGCCCTGGGATCTTTCTTGAGACCATATATTGCCTTTTTCAATTTGCAGAAATAGTCTTCCTTTTCAAAGAGAATAAAACATCCATGTTGTTCAATGTAAACTTCTTCTTCCAGTTCACCATTTAGAAAGGTTGACTTAACATTCATTTGGTAGACCTTCATTTTTCTCGAGCATGCATAAGCGAGAAACATTCTAATAGCTTCCATTCTAGCAATGGGAGAAAATGTTTCTTCAAAATAAATTCCTTCAACTTGTGCATATCCTTTGCAGACTAATCTTGTCTTATTCCTAGTAACCTGTCCATCCTCATTCAATTTATTTCTGAAGACCCATTTAGTTCCAATAACATTTTTATCCTTTGGTCATAGAACCAATTCCCAAGTGTCTTTATTCTCAATTTGGTGTAGTTCTCCATTCATAGCTGCTACCCAGTGTTCATCTTGACTAGCTTCCTCAAAATTTCTAGGCTCAAAAGTTTCTAAAAAAGCAAGGTTGTCTTATTGTGATGAGAAAATATGTCAACTTCTTCTGGTTCCAATTCCTTCATTTATGTTTCCAATTATTTTATTTGACGGATGATTCTTTCGACACCATTATTTTAAAGCTTTTGGATAATTTTCTTGTACATCCTGCTAATCATTTCTTATTTTCTCTTGGTTGATTGTTGTTTCTTTATTTGATTGGCCTTGTTCTCAAGCTTCTTCTTCATCCTTAACAGATTCTCCCTCAAATCCCTTAAATTTTATTGAAGGGACAATCTCATTGTCATCCTTTGTAACACAATATTCATCAAAAGTAACTTTTATGATTTCCATTATTTGTTTTCGCCTCAGATTGTAGCATAAATAACCCTTCCTTTTGCATAAATAACCAACGAAAATACTTTCATCGACATGGCAATCGAACTTGCCCAATTTTTTATCTTCTCCTTTTATGTAGCATTTGCTTCCAAATGTTTTGAAGTATTTGGCATTAGCCAATATTCCTTTTAGAAATTCGTATGGAGCCATGTTACAATTGTTCCTTAGCAAACTATTGTTTATAATGAGTACAGTTGTATCAATTGCTTTAACCCATAATTTATCATCTAATTTTGAGTCATTTAACATTGTTCTGGCCATTTCCTATACGGTTCTGTTTTTCTTTTAGTAACTCCATTTTGATGCGGTGTTATGGCTTTTGAGTATTTCCTTTTTATTCCATTTTCATCACAGTACTGCTGAAATACCTTGGAAATGAATTATCCACCATTATCTAATCTCAAACATTTGATCTTCCAATCAGTTTCATTTTTGACCAATTCCTTGTAGATTCTAAAACACTCAAATGCCTCAGTATTTTTCTTTAAAAAGCTGACGGTTTTCAGTCTGGTGTAATCATCTATCATTAGAATAAAATATAATTCTCCATCTGAACCTTTTGTTCTCATAGGACCACATAGATGAGTATTTACTAATTCCAATGGGTGTGATGCAAAGTTTTCTTTTGTCTTGAACTCAACTTTTGTCTGCTTGTCATGTCGACAAGATTCACATATCGTATTGGTAGGTTTTGAAATTTCAGGCATTTCTCTTACTGCTTCCTTCTTCTTGATCCTGACCAAATTTTTGAAATTTATATGTCCCATTAATTTGTGCCATAACCAACTTTTGTCTTTTTTTGCCAAAATCACCCTTTAGGTGTCTCATCCAAAATATATATGTCATTTGCAGCTCTGCTTGTTGTAGCCACAATTTTACCGAACTTTCCTTTCCTAATTTCACATATCTTAGAGTTAAATAGCATTGTGTGTCCTTGATCGCACATTTTTCCAACACTAATTGTGGTTGTAACAACTCCTATGATGTTTTAAGACTCACCATTTATAAAATACATTGTTTCGTCCTTATTTTCCTTCAAGGATATGAACTTATTCCTATCTCCAATCATATGAGTTGAGCAACCATTATCAACATACCAAACGTTTATGTTTCTTTGAGCCTTGGGAGCGATAGCACATTTTTCAGTCTTCTTTTTCCATATTTGTTCATTCAGATTTTGCGATAATTCCTTTGAATACTTCCAAGTCTGAAATCTCTAGCCAGGTGTCCAAAATTGTTACATTTGTAACATTTGACATCATCTCTCAAATGATCAAATCTTTTAATATTTTGTTGAGTTCCAGAATATTCATTTCTGAAATATCTCCCGAAACTATATTTATTCCAAACATGCGTGTGACATTCTATATCTTTATGTCCAAACCTTCCACATGAATAGCAATGACCATAGAAGATAGGTTGATACCTGGGAATAAATATCTTTGAGGAATTGTCTTCCATTGTTCTTCTTGTGAGTCCTGATCTCTTGATTTGGCTAGGAGGTCTACCTACTTGTTATATTTTTCATATTCATGTCCTTTTATTGTCGTAGAAGGACTTGGCTCCTTTTCATATTTTTCTTTGTAACCAAGACCAGTCTTGTCATTGTTTGATCATTGATTGTTGATGATTTCTTCCAATGCCTTGGATCTTTTGGTGTATTTTTGAAGATTTTTTCCATTTTTTACGTGCTTTCGTAGAGAAACTATTTCAGCTTCCAATGCTTATTTTTCCTTGTTGATTTACTTGAATTTTTCCTTGAGAAATTCTTCAACTTGTTTGTATTTTTCAACCTTGATTTTAAGATTTAGGACATGTTCCCTTTCTATCTTTAATTCGTTTTCAAGAGTGTTGACCTTCTTATTTTCAACCTTGAGCTCTTTGATAACCCTGATCACTTCATTTTTAAATTAGACCTTAGTCATCTCTTCTTCTTCTTATCTTTCTTCGTCAGATGCTTCTTTCATATTATGCTTGGACATAAACAATACTATTTCGTTGATGTATTTTTCATTATCATTGTCTTTATTAGATCAGGAGTTATCTTATTTGGAGAAGAAACTCTTATTAAACCATTTCTTCTTGACTTTCTTGTTGAACTTCCTCATACCTTTCTTTCCTTTTGTAACAGCTTCATTTTTGTGAGGACACTTGGCTGAAAAATGCCCAACCACACCACAATCGAAACATATCAATGGAATTTTACCTCATAATTTCCCCATACATGTTCTCTTTTTTTTCTTGAAGTAAGCAAATTATTTATCTGAAAAATCTTTTTCATCTTCTTCCTTTTCTTCTTCCTTACAACTACAAGTTTTCGCTTTTGGAGTATGCTTGTCCTTACTAGTCTTCTTGGATGCGGTGAATGTTGTTTCTAGGTGAGATGTGTCGTCCTCTTCTTCAATCCTCATTTCATATGTTGTAAGAACTCCATGCAATTCATCTTTGCATAGATTGGTTAGATTCGAACTATATTCCAAGCCAGATACCTTTGCGTTGAATCTTGCCTGCAAGGTTCTAAGGATCTTTTAGACAACAATTTTTGTGTAGACAAGTTCTCCCAAACGTTCCAATGCATTTTTTATTTCATCAACACGTTGTAAGTATGCATAAATATTTTTATATTCCTTCATTTTTAGTTGCTCAAATTTTTTCCTATAAATTTGAGTCTTTGCTTCTTTCACATTTGAGTCACCTGCATATATATTCTCAAGCTCGCCCCATACTTATTTAGTAGATTTACAAATGAGTACCTTAATATAGACAAATTTGATAAGCCTGTTGATAATGAGATCTTTATCCTTTGAATCATATACCATATTTTTCTTACCTTGTTCATCATGGGTTGTTGCAAAGCCTTTTTTGAAGATTTCCCATACTTCGTATCCTTGCGCTAGTAAATGAACCTACATTCTTCCACTCCAAAGTCTATAGTTATTTCCATTGAACAGAGGAACTATGTTCTTAGTATACTCCATGATCTCCTTCTTGTTATAGGTCAATTTGGGCATCATTCCCAATGACTTGGTTAACTGGGCATCATCTCCAGGACCATGTATAGGGTCTATCATCCCCTAACATTTCAATTTATATATGCCCTAAGACAAAGAACAAGACAGATCAACAAAGAATCTCATCTGCAAAGGTTTCCAAAGTTTGAAGTTTATAATATATCATATGAGAGCTCACCAATGCTGCCTCTAAAGGGAATAAGTGTTTTGCATATGTAGGTAGCCCCATGCAAGGCTTCTTTGCAAATCACTTCCCGACATCTATGGGTGCATTGGTCACATTGGGAGAGAAATTCTCGTTGTTCCGGAATCTCCACTTGGCCAGTGCCTTCTAGAAGAGTTCACATGTGTCAAAATTCGAATCCATATGTCCATTTGACATCTACAAGATTGGGAACATGTCTTGCATATTACTGGAAATTCATTGATTGTAAAACTACCTCAGTCTCTCTATAAATTGAGCACAAATCTTAGTGTTTGATAAGGAAGAATTTGTGTATAGAAATGCTGGTGGATTTTTCATTGAGGAGATTGATTTGAGTGAAAATTTTCTGGAGATATCTGCATTGTGATGAAGCTGGGATGCTGCTAGACATGGTGACACAAAATCAGTCATTTAGTTGTAACCTCCCCTTCTATCATTAATAAAGAGTACAGATTACTTTTCCCTATATGCATCTGTATTAGCTTTGCTTTTCCATATTGTAAGATCTTAGTTGATGTATATGGTTTATGCTTTACTTATTTAGCAAACTAACATGAATAGACATTTGTATTATTGATATCTTCTGTTGTTTAGTGTTCATTCTTGCAGAAAATATTTTGCACAGTCGGCTGGAATTTGAAGCTACAACGGAAGCTTCAGAAGGAATCATTTGGAAGCACTTGGATTCCAAGTAAGCATCTAATCCATTATGTGTGTATGTTCTTAGTTAGGAAAAGTAGTTGTATAGTCTTTAACCTGTTGTTCTAGATTAGCACCTATCTAGGGAAGCATGTTTTATCCATAATTCACAATTATGTCCAATAAATTGGTGACTCCACTGGGGAAATTACTCTTTATCCTAGGTGTTTTAGCCTCTAATTTTTTCTGTTTATTCACCCAGTAGTTGTTACTCACAAAGATTAGGCTTTTTAAGATCCAAATTTGCAAAAGAAGTGTGTTAAAAAGCTATGTTTTTCCTTTGACACTACGCCCAACGCACTCTTGGACAGGAAACAGTGCTTTGCATAGCATTGTCTCCCTTTCAGGCCTGCGCTGAAATCACTATCTCTCTTTAGAGATTGTGTTGCCTCCTGAAACCATCCAAATTCCCTTGAATCTGTCTTTTCAATTTGTTTTAGTTTGTTTGCTGATGTGTTTTGAAAATCCTGAGCCGCATATTGACCAGTGAATTTATCTACCTCTTCCTCCTTTGAAATAAAATTTGTTCAATGTTTGTTTAAAGCATTTTTCTTTATCATTGGCAAGTTAATTTTAAAGTATTTTTATTGTCGCATTAGATCCATTTGCTTTTGAAAAAGGAAATTGTCGTAAATTCTTCGTTTCCTGATATTAGAAATTGTTGTTTTATTCCTCATTTTTCCTTCAAAAAGAGAAATTGTTGTTTGTATTCCTCATTGCTCAAAATTAAAAGGCATTTGATTTTATTGATTTAGTGCACTTAGTTTCTTTTTTGCATTCATAACATTAAAGGAACTGAAAAGAAAAATATACATTTGCATGTAGTGGTTTGTGTGTTTTGCAAAAAGGAACAATTAGGAAATCTGCATTTAGTTTGTGTTCTTTGATTTTTTTGCTCACAAATTGATTGCTCGTTCCCTCTAGTATCTAGGATTTTCATTGAAAAAACTAAAAGTGAAAGATTTATTATCATGATTAGTTTCATTTTTAGGAATTTTCCAATACATCATCGCGATGAACCTTTGAAAGGCAAATTGTTAAGCAAGATCAACATAAAAATAATCTCAATTTACCTAACAAAATATTGGAACCATAACGATAACATTTAAAAGGTCTAGGCTAGAGACGTGTTCCGACGTTGTAAAACATAGCAGTTGTTGTTAACTTGTCTATGATACATTTTGAGTGTGATACCTCACTCCATGTACATAATTATATCGTGGCTCATCCACGTACTTTCGGGTATATCGGGCAGTGTTATAATACGATAAGTATAAAGAGCTCTCACTGTGTGGTTTCTCATCAGACAGCGCTAATACGGACTTGGGCCTTGACGTACCTTCGGGTATATTTGGGAGGACAAATTTTAGGTGCTATCCATCCATAGTGAACCGTTTCGGCCACCTTGTGAATTGTGATACACCGAACACAGCATTCATGGCCGCCGTAAGTTATTCTGCAATTCACAGTTTCTTGGTAAACCCTTTTTCCTAGCATTACCCTTTTATTTTGTTTATTTTTTTTTGGTTAAAATAAATCGTTAATCATGGAAGAACAAAATCATTTCCCCCATCGCTCATGTAGACTAGCATTAAAACCACCTTTACCACCAGAAGTTACTTCTGGTAGGCGAAGGCGGTCACGATCTTCCGAATCAAGTACAATTCTTACCTCTAGTGAAACATCATCTTTCAATATACCAGAGTTGGCACAAGTTGTTTCTACATATCCTAATTCATCTATTGTTGTCGAGACAGAGTCCTTATAGCTACCCATGGTTATGATCCATCCAATCAGTGAGACCATACCTCCCAAACCCGACGTTGTTCAACCGGAAGTTGATCCGGATCCCATAGTGCTTTAGGGGGTAGTTTTTATTGGTCAAATTGGAGATCATCCCAAGGACCAATGAAATAAGGTCTATGATCCCCTTATATTTCAGTTGTTATATTCCCTAAGTGGAGAAAATATTGATCCCGAAGTCGAACAACCGAAAGTTGTTTCTGTATTGGTCACTCCACAATCTATTGTAGCCATTGAGTCTCCCATATCGCGTAGTCAACCACCTGAAATATAATTTGGGCTTGAAAACGAATTTATTTCACCTGGTTTTATTTCGATTGAAGAAATATCACAAGATGAGACACCTTTAACTCCAACTCATTTTCAGTAGGAGCTTTACCTATACGAGTCTTTTCCTCAATAACCTTCCTTTGCTTTTGTTGATCTTGTTTCACTTCGAATTCCCGTAGATTATATATGGTATAAACTGGGTCATTTTACCATGGCCAAGATAACATCCCAGACCGAACCATTTATTTCAGCTGCGACAGCATCTACTGTTGCTTCATCTTCGATGTTTTGTCCATTGAATTCACCCATGTCATCATCTGGAATCCCATGTGGTTCCTCCTTTATGAGTATTGAACGGATTGATCCTTTATTCATATCTTAGTGTAATATCAAGTCGATCCCATCAGTTATTCTCCTTGGTGGCCAGTGATACCACAGAAATTACCCTCGAAAATTCCAAAATTCAATGAAAACCCTGGAGAAGACCCGTCAACACATGTTATAACTTATCATTTATGGTGCTCATCAAAATCCTTAAATGATGACTCTGTTAGACTACGTCTTTTCCAACACACACTCACTATTCCAACTGCACTATGAGGATGGTTCTTTTTCTATGTCAACCTCGTTAAAAAATGAAACAGATTCATGAGGATGGTTCTTTTACTGTGTCAACCTCATTAAAAAAATGAAACAGATTATGAGGATAGTTATTTTTTCTTGTGTCAAACTCATTAAAAAATGAAACAAGTGCCTATGAGGATAGTTCTTTTACTGTGTCAATCTCGTTAAAAAATGAAACAGGTCATGAGCATAGTTCTTTTCCTATATCAAGCTCGTTAGAAAATGAAACAAATTCTCCCCTATAATGAACCTTCATTCCATCCAGCTATTAGTAACCAGTAATATACTTAGGTGAATGAAATGAAGCTTGGGGGGCATCTTCTCTTGCGGGAGGCATTCGACATGTGCTCTTGTAGGGGGCATTCAAAACATTCTTACTAATTGCACGCAATCGACCGCTGAAGTTCGAGGGAAAAACAGGTTCAGAGCTCCAAAATGAAAATGGTAACTATGGAATGGTAAAAATGAATAGTAAAAACTCATTTTAATAGTCATTTAATTATTTTCAAATTGAATATATTTCTATGACTATAGTTTTATTATGTTTTTAATCATGAAACAGGTATTTTTAATCCATTTGATGTTGTTCTGAACAGGTCTTACAACTGATGAACAGTTTAGTCGTGTAGATTTATTTCAAGAATGATTTGACCACAAAGCATACTTTTTCTCCTTATTTTTCGAGCTTTGTTAAAAACGAAAATTGATTTGAAGCATGCTTTTATCTCTTTTTTCGAGCTTCGACAACAGCGAAAAAGGAACCCCTGGAGTCTTCTTTCAGCTCTTTTGAGACTCTGATAATGTGAAAATATTGTCGAGCACTTGTCTTTTTGAGCTCGTAAAAGTAAATGAATTGATATCTACTCAGTATAAGTTTAACCCTTTTCCGGATTGAGATAGATTGTTTATGAAAAAGGAATATCTTTGTTAAACATGACCAAAGAGGTTATCTCAGATATTATTTTACATGTTTTCGGATCTGAGTGACAAATTCACGAAAAATTACTTACGGATTTTTCTTTCGTCCTCTTTTTCAAACTCTCTAAATATGAAAAAGGATCGGGTTGTCACTATTGTTAAGCTCATTAAAACATAAAATAGCGACGAGCTTGTCGATCATGGCGAGAATCGAATTTCATTCATCACTATACTCGTTAAATTGTTAAATAGAAATACTTTATTCACCCAAAGGGTTGAATTATAGATCAGGAAAATGTTATCCTCCTCAAGCTTGTTAAAAAATAAAGAGGTACTGGTCGACAAATGACTAGGGAAAATTTGGGAAAAGTGAGCAAAATTCTTTATGGTAGCAAGTCACTCTTGAACATGACACTTCCTTCACTCCATGTCAGTGAATTCATGTCGAAAAAAAATCATTATCCATGAATTTCACTTAGAAACATCAGATTCCAGTACCATGAGGCTTGTTACAACATCAAAAAGATCCTCGCTTCCGGACCTTTGACCGAAAGATTTTGTTTGGTGTTCGATATCAAATCATCTATTCACGCCTTACGAAATGTACTACAGTACCTTGAGGGCCATTTTCATTAATGGTGGTTCTCTCACATTTGCTAACAACTCACATCATTAGTTGATAATCAAACAATGTCTTTCCATGTTCGACGACAAATCATATATTCGCATGGGTAGACTTGTATCTGAATGATCGTGTAATATCCCAAATGGGGAATGCAGCAATACATGAACACAAAACTGGAGTAGCAGTGATAAATCAACTCATAAAATGTAATAAGAATACATAGCCATCATATTAATATTACAGTAGAAAAATGTATACAATATCTTGAGGAAATAGTCACTCAAGTTAGGAAATACACGCCTCAAGAAGGCATGTACATGAAATATGAAAAACATTGCTACACAAAGAATGCCCAAGGCTATGACAGTGCAGTTTTATTAGGAAAAACTGCTGCTAGAAAATTTAAATATATGGATATACAAATTTAAGGCTCATACAATATTGGGAGTGAAGGTATAGACTCCCAAACTCAGTTTCAAGACAATCCTAGAAGGATTTCCTAAAATATGAAAAATGGAAAATTTGTCGGAGTTGCAATCCTAAGAATAAGTAGCAGCTGCAATTCAAGGACTGGATGGAGATGGCTGAAGATGATGTACAAGTTAATCAAACCTCCTCCAATGGATCTTCCAAGTGAAAGTCTGATCCTAACACTAAAGATCTCACCCTCCAAACAACCTACAAACCCTTACTGCAATTGCACACTGAAAATAACGCAGTAAAGGAAAGGGACTGCACTATAGGAGATAGAAAATGTATTGGCCAAGTGCCAAGATCTGAAATAAGCTCCAAAATCTTCCTCATTGATCTCCCAAATGAAGGAAAGCTTCCTCCTCTAAAAAATAGGCTTCGGAAGTGGCGTTGTGAAGCCTCCACTGCAACACCCTGCAACATAACGTTACACTTTAGCAAAAATAATGTTGCAGCTAAAGGAGGTGGCTTGGCCTTAAGCCTGAATGTGGAGAAATGAATTACAAGATCATTCAAGAGGCATCTCTTGAAAGGATAAGGAACTCTTAAATAGGAATGCCTTGTGCTAAGCAGCACAATAACTCTGCTAAACAGCAAGAGAATGCAAAATAGTCTAACCAAACCACAAATTCAATAGTCCATATCATGTTTTACTATGGCTGCCTTGCCTCCTTCTATACAAATGAAAGCCCTCTCACCTTGTGTCCCACTCATTAGGGTTTCCTTCTCCAAGGAACCTTCCTCCCACTATCTCTGCGTTGTCTCTAAATATAATCTCCACCTCTTATCCCAGTGTTCTTGACTTGGTCAAACTTGACCTTGTCCACAGGCAAATACCCCTTTTCACACATGAGGGTGTGAAATCCAGCTCCTATGATGATCCCTTTTCATACTATGAGGGATTTTATTCATATTTCTGAAATTTATGGGCCTCCTTACCCATTTATTCATCTCCTATGTGCAAACAACAAAAATCAATATTCTGATTAGCTGCATGCTAAATTTGAAATATTACAGTCCTCCCCTCCCAAATGTTGCTTGCCCTCAAGCAACTACAAGAATAGAACTGAGATGTCTCCCTTCCTCTTGTTGTAGCATCCATATATGATAAACTCCTCCAATGAATGAGATGTAGTTTCATCAATAAATATCCATATTTCCCCTCCCAAGCATGCAGGCTAGCTAAATATCTATCATCATGAGTAAGTAGAGTAATCAATGAGGCAATAAGGTGTTGTCTAGAGGTCCATTTGGGGCATGGGATCTAAAATGCATTGGGAATCATCATTCCCTTGTGGATCCTTCATCCCCAAGCTATCATGCATACAAAATGAGTTACCTCTCCACATGGAAACTCCTAAAAATCCTCCTCCACCTTTGGCTCCTGTTGTTGGGTATGTGTTATATTCTTTCCACGACTAGCCCCACGCGTTGTACATTGCGACGGGCGTAGCAAGGGGGTCACAAGGGGGGAGGCAGCCCCCACTGTTGGGGTCCGGGGCAACGCCCTGGCGAAAATTTGTTTGGTGTGCGGACCCACCCATGTTTTGTGCATGATTTTGCACATGGTTTTGGGGTACGATGGTTTTCGGCCCCTGGTATTTTGTAGATCCGGTCAAGGGAACTACGGTTATGTTCTAATCCAGGGTTAATGGATTGGATTTTATGTATGCTTCGGCATGTATATATATATGTGTTGTAACACTAAAAGGAATATAATGAAAAATCAAGCTAGTCGTCCCAATTTGGGATCCAGGGGAAAATCTCTGTGTTTATTTGTTTTATGTTTTATGCTCTCGCTATTGTTTATTTTTTGTTATAAGATTCGTATGTAGATAATTTTTGTTCAGGGTTAAAACCTACATTTGGTATCAGAGTTGTTTCGGCTTCAAGGGGACGTCTTTGCTGCTGAGGCTTTTTTGCTCGGGCCTGAGGTAGACCTTGTTCAGTGGGAGATCTGCGGGATAAATTCTTGTAGTGAAAGAAGATGGGGAGCGGCGGAAAGATAGAGATCAAGAAATTTAATGGTCAGATTTTTGAGTTGTGGAAGCTCAAGATGGAGGATCTGCTGGTGGATAAATATCAGTGGATCACGGTAGATCCAGGTGCTAAACCAATGGAAATGTTAGATGAAGATTGGGAGAAACTAGATCGGAAGGCTAAGAGCACAATACGGTTGTGTGTCTCATATTCAGTATTGTTGAATGTATCTGGGGAAGCTACGGCGAATAATGTGTGGTAAAAACTTGGGACTTTGTACCAATATAAGTCTTTAGTGAATAAGTTGTTCCTGCGGAAAAATCTGTATAACCTGAGGATGAAGGATGGAGACTTGGTGACAAAGCATATGAACGCCTTCAATACTGTGGTAAGTCAGCTATCATCTGTTGATATTAAAATCTCAGATGAAGATAAGTGCATCATTTTGTTGTGTTCTCTACCAGACTCATGGGATATTCTGGTTATTGCAATAGGTAGCAATACAACTACCTTGAATTTTGATGACATTGTCTCAGCCTTGCTGTCGGAGGAAATGAGACGGAGAAATATGGAGGGCCAGAATGGAGATGCCTTATCTGTACGACGAAGGTCCCAAAACATAAACAAGAATAAGGTTTCGAGTGGGAGATTCAAATCTAGAGGGAGATCTAAATCTCCTGGAAATTTTGTAAAGGTATGCTGGAAATGCGGAAAGGAAGGGCACTACAAAAAGGATTGCAGATCTAAAGCTCCTGAGAAAGGAAAGGGATCTGATGATGCTCCTTCTGCAGAGGCAAAAACAACCTCGGATGAAGGTGGGGATGTGTATTTGTCTTCTTCTTCAAATACACATGTAGATCATGAGTCATGGATGATTGACTCAGGTGCATCCTTTCACTTCACTCCCCGTAGGGAGTGGTTCTGCGAGTATGAAAAATATGATGGTGATGTCTTCCTAGGGGATGATAGGAAGGCCAGAATCGTCGGACGTGGAAAGGTCAAGCTAAAGCTGCAAGGTGGAAGGATTAGAACACTTCCTGGTGTTCTGCATATTCTTGCATTGACCAGAAATCTGATTTATGTAAGCAAAATGGATGATGCAGGTGTAAAAATAGTGTTCGAGAAAGATGCCTACAAGATGGTTCGGGGAGCACTGGTATTAATGCGGGAAGTTCGGACTAGAAATCTGTACAAGCTACAAGGTAGCACTGTTATTGATGGGTGTAATAGTTATGTGGTTCCTGAAAGTGGAGCGGAAAGCCTAGCTATCTCTAGAAAAAAGACCATGCTATGGCATCAAAGGCTTGGACATATTGGAGAGAAGGGTCTTCAGATACTACATAGAAATGGTATGGTAGAAGGTATGTCTAATTTCTCTTTGGATTTCAATTTCTGTGAACATTGCGTATATTGGAAGCAGAATCGGGTGAGTTTTTCTTCTGGTGCTAAGAGGGCGAACAAGATATTAGAACTTGTGCACAGTGATGTGTTTGGACATGTGTCAGTTCCATCACTGGGAAAGTCTGTGTACTATGTTTCATTCATAGATGACTTCTCAAGGAATACATGGATATATTTCTTGAGGAAGAAATCTAAAGTCTTTGACAAATTTAAAGAATTTAAGGCTCTGGTGGAAAACCAGACAGAGAAGAAGATAAAGGCGCTGAGGACAGATAATGGTGGGGAGTTCTGCAAGAAGGAATTTGAAGAGTTCTGTAAGAAGTGTGGTATAGCACGGCAGAAAAATACTCCATACACACCTCAGCAAAATGGAGTTGCAGAAAGAATGAATAGAATGCTAATGGAAAAGGCAAGAAGCATGCTCAGTGGTACTGGGTTAGGACAAGAATTCTGGGCAGAGGCAGTGGAGACTGCATGTTACTTAGTTAACAGATCACCTTCATCAGTGTTGGAGGATAAGACTCCACATGAGGTATGGACTGGTAAGAAACCCTCTCTTTCACATCTAACGGTATTTGGATGTGATGCATATGTACATGTTCCAAAGGAGAAAAGGACCAAGTTGGATAATAAATCTGAAAGGTGCATCTTTATTGGGTATAAGGATGGTTTAAAGGGTTACAAGCTTTGGAACCCAGAAACAAGGAAGGTTGTGTACAGTTGAGATGTGGTGTTTAGAGAAGTGAAAGATGTTGTTAAACATGAAGTCCTACCAAAGGAACCTGAGAAGATAGAGTTTGAGCTAAAGGAGGATGAATCAGACTCTACAACAGAAGAAGACTCAGAAGATGAAGAGCCACAAACTCCAGCTTTGAGAAGATCAATTCGGGAAAGAAGGCAACCAGAAAGGTATAGTCCATCTGCTTTCTATTCAGGTTTTGCCTTAACTATAACTGATGATGAACCCAGAACTGTCAGGGAGGCAGTAGATTCAGAGGATGGAAAACTCTGGAAGGAGGCCATGGTTGATGAAATGGCATCCTTGCACAAAAATGAGGCATGGGATCTGGTGGAGTTTCCGGCTAAAAGGAATCCCATCGAGAGCAAATGGGTGTTTAAGAAGAAGATGAATGTAGAAGGCAAGGTGGAGAAATACAAAGCTCGGTTGGTAGCAAAAGGTTATTCCCAAGTGTCGGGACTTGATTTTGGTGATATTTTTTCTCTTGTTGCCAAGGTTACTTCTATTAGATTACTTTTATCTGTTGCTGTTGCATTTGATTTTGAGATAGAACAGATGGATGTGAAGACAACATTTCTTCACAGGGATCTAGAAGAGGAGATCTACATGAAGCAACATGAAGGCTTTATGGTGAAGGGTAAGAAAGAACTGGTATGCAGGTTGAAGAAGTCTCTGTATGGGTTAAAACAGTCACCAAGGATGTGGTATCAAAAATTTGATACCTATATATGGGGACTTGGCTTCACCAGAAGCAAGGAGGATCACCGTGTTTATTTTAAATTAATTGGTGACTGTGTTATTTATTTGGTCTTGTATGTGGATGATATGTTGTTGATTGGAAATGACAAAGAAATTATCCAAGATTTGAAGACCCAACTGTTCTCCAAATTCGACATGAAGGATCTTGGTGCTGCAAACTATATTTGGGCATGGAAATTAAGAGAGATCGGGCAAAGAGGAAGCTCTGGTTAAACCAGAGGAAGTATGTCGAGACTATATTGCAGAGGTTCAATATGAAAGATATTAAACCAGTGAATGTTCCTATTCATGTAGGTGTAAAGATGTCTGCTGAACAGTGTCCCAAGACACACGCAGAAGAGGAGTATATGTCCCATGTTCCATATGCAAGTGCAGTGGGTAGCCTAATGTATGCAATGGTATGTACTAGACCATGTTAGTGTCAGCCTTAGCAGCCTTCCTCCAATGATCAAACATGCTCTTACAAAGTGATCTTAAAGTTTGAAGGTCAAATTTTGTCATTTCAGTGAGCCTTCAAGCAAAATTTGCTCACTAAGTACTAGGTCTAGGGTTTGCTTTCACTCCTTCCGTAGTTGTCTCACAATGTTGGTCCATGTCACCTATTCAACTGATTGTACTTACTGTACCATCATTCAGAGGGTTTTCATCATCATGTCAGGTTCCAAAGGTTCATTTTACACCTTGTTCATGCTTCAGTTGTGCCTAGGTAAGGTTCATTCCCCTCTCCTAGGGTTTTGGAGGTAATTGCTCTTGGATGGTCAAATCATCATCAAAACTTGTATCCTGATGTTCATACACCTTCCCCTACCCTTAATGTACCTGATTAAACACTTCCCATCACTGAGATCCCCCAAATTCCTCACTTTTGCACAAACCCTAGTTTCTTGCTACAGCTTGGTAATTTTCTAGACTAGGCCTATGTTTTTCCCTTTTGGACCCCTTCCCCTCACTCAATTTATGATATTCCACTTTCCCCTACTTCCTAACATCCCTCCCTACTTCCCAAAATTTCCCCAAGAATTTAGAAGCCCCTTATCCCCTTCATTTCGATTCATTTCGACAAATCCCTTGTTCCACCCATCGGGATAGGTTTTACTCCAATGATGTTTCTAAGAAATAAAAGATGAATTTGAGAAAAATGAGAGATTTTTTTGTCCCAAATAGGCCAAGTAATAAAAACCTCCTTCACGTTTTACACAGGTGTCATGGTTTTAGAGAAATGTCAAAAATACAATCGCCTCGAGAGAATTGATGCACCTCTGAAGTGACCTTGGGAAAATCAAGATTTCTCCTAGCTTGGTTGGCCAAATGACTTTCTTGATGAGTAAAATGATCACTAGACACAAATATGTTTCCAATGAGCTATCATGAACTCAATTTTGAGTTGAGGAAGACCTTCAAAAGTTGACTGCAACAGCACTCTTCCTTGAGGCAGCCTCATTCTGCTCATTTTGACCAGTCTTGGGAGATTTGATTTTTGACAAGGTAAATGAACTCCAAATTAAAAAATTCTACTTGAGTTGGATAGAATAAATCTAGTTCTTTCCAACAAGCTATCATGAGCTCAATTTTGACTTCGGGAAGTGCTCCAAACATAGGTCCAAAGTAGCGCGACGCATAGAGCTTTGGAGCGCGGTGCATAGAGGAATTCAGCCTATTTTTCACCTTCCAGCTCAGAAATTCGGCCAGTTTGGACTAGTTTCACCTCTTGATGTAATTTTTGACCCAGATTGATGTAATTTGATAAAAATGATGTAATTTTGGCATGTATTTACTTGTTCTAGATGATTCATTCACAAAAAAGTGAAAATCAAGTGAATGGATCAGTTTCCTAGCTTATAGAGGCAAGTTGTTTGGCTACCTAGATTTTAGCTCCTTGTTTAGAATTGGTTCAAACTGCTCCTAGAAGCATGAGCTCGACCCCTAGAGGCATGGGAAGGGGTTAGACTTGTCTATTTATTGTATTTTCTGAGACACTTTCAGAGGTTGGACTCTTGGGAAAAGTTTGGCACACTATTGTACATATTTTCTACATTTTGGCTAAGGAAAGATCAGAGGTTTTGCAGCACCTTTTGGGATTCTTGTGGCTTTCATTTTTTATGGTATTTTCTCTCAGTCATTTTTAAGTTCTTTAATGTTTAATGTATGCCATTCCCTTATTTTTCTTTTGAAACTAAATGAACGAGTTAATGAGGTAGAATTCATTTATTCCAGTGCTCTGCCTGTAAATTTGTTTAGTTTTATATGTTTTCGCATGTTTGGAGAGGATCCTTGTTCTCCCTTGCCCTCTTCAGCTCCTTTTAATTCTGATCCATCCATACACATAATCAAAAATCATCAATACTACTGCCTACCTTGCCCCAATTCGAATTCTGCAAAGATCTGGCCTCATCCCCGAGCCCAAAATTGTTTTTCCCATTTTTCAACAAAAAAGCCAAAAAATTTAAATCAAACTCTTCCATTTGTTTACTAGCCTAAAATCAGTATTCCTTATTAGTCATCTCAGCCCCTTTGAAGATCTTTTGTCGAGATAGACCCGAAGAGAGCCCTCTCCTGTCCTCGTAGGGCTAGCTAAGAGTTTGAGCTTGGTTTGATGTTGCCTTGAGTTTTACCTTATTTCAGCCTAAGGTAGATTCGAGCGCTAACATAGTGGCGACCATACTGGGGAAAAAATGGTTTGCTTGTTGGTGTGTTCATTTCATGAGTTATAGACGGAGTCTGAAGTCACGCCAGGTAGCTTTTGAAACGCTTTTGCTATGCATTAGCGGAAGTAGATAAACGCTGCTTCAGTCAATCTCTGGTTTAGCTTGTGAACGTAACACTCGACTTGTAGATTGTCTCACCCTAGAACATGTATCAAGTTCAGATATGATTATTGATGGTGGACAATGATCAGACATATGAAGGCTGAAACATTCACCTGGTGACTCCAACTCGATCTAGAGATTCCAGTGCTCACTGATCCATTCATGCAATGGTAGGGTATGTGGCAGACCCTGCGTTTTGTGAAGCTTTAAAAGAAGTTAGAGATCATTTAGTGTATTTTGAAATTAATGAAGAATTTTTCTTTGTCGTGCTTCAATGTTTGAAATCTCCAAAGTTTCCTCTTCAAGCTAAAACTGGTTTCTGTGAGTTACTTGTTGAAAGAGTTGAGAAGGAGATTCAGTATTTAAACGATCAGATCCAATCATATGAATTCCGAGATCCCAAAAATTTCTTGGAAACTCTCCCTCCTTCAAAACAAGAAACAATAGAGCTTCCCGTGGATATTTGCATTGATAGTGTGCAGCTGGAAGTATGTATTGCAGAGTTGGGGCAGCAAACAGATTCTGGATTTTGCGATCCTATTGCAACGTACATGGAAATGTTTTTCAGTCTGAATGATAGATCAACTTGTCTTTTACATAACCAGACTCATTATGTGCATGTGTGGCTGCCAGCAATTGCATCTGTGTCCTGGCTGAAGCACTCTCAAGCAGCATCCTTATCACAGTTACTTGAATGGTTGATCTGGCATTACAGCATTACTTGATCTATTGGCTCTGCAGCAAATTAGGGGAGATTTGTAAATAAATAAGCAGCCAAAGGCGGCACTTCGTTCCAGTTTCATTGCAGTTTTGGTTTGAGTTTGTCGAGTCATTTTTTCAATCATTTTGGTTGCAGAATTGAGTCGGTTTGAGTGAAGTTTCGGTCAATAAATTAGTCAAAAGTTTTGTGTTAATTTGCCAAGTCATCGATTCCATTTCCCAATGGATAAGGCACTGGTCTGCTCTCCCAAAGATCTGTCGTTCTTGGCACCTCCAAGGAGCTACCATCCCCATTGGAGCCAATTTTAGTGTCAGCCTTAGCAGCCTTCCTCCAGTGATCAAACATGCTCTTACAAAGTGATCTTAAAGTTTCAAGGTCAAATTTTGTCATTTCAGTGAGCCTTCAAGCAAAATTTGCTCACTAAGTACTAGGTCTAGGGTTTGCTTTCACTCCTTCCAGAGTTTTCCAAATGTCGGTCCATGTCATCATTCAGCTAAGTGTACCATCATTTATATGGTTTTCATCATCATGCCAGATTCCAAAGGGTCATTTTACACCTTTTTCATGCTTCAGTTGTGCCTAGGTAAGGTTCATTTCCCTCTCCTTGGGTTTTGGAGGTAATTGCTCTTGGATGGTCAAATCATCATCAAAACTTGTATCCTGATGTTCATACACCTTCCCCTATCCTTAATGTACCTGATTAAACACTTCCCATCACTGAGATCCCCCAAATTGCTCATTTTTGCATAAACCCTAGTTTCTTGCTACAACTTGGCAATTTTCTAGGCTAGGCCTGTGTTTTTCCCTTTTGGACCCCTTCCCCTCACTCAATTTCTGAGATTCCACTTTCCCCTACTTCCTAACATCCCTCCCTACTTCCCAAAATTTCCCCAAGAATTTAGAAGCCTCTTATCCCCTTCATTTCGATTCATTTCGACAAATCCCTTGTTCCACCCATCGAGATAGGTTTTACTCCAATGATGTTTCTGAGCAATAAAAGATGAATTTGAGAACAATGAGAGATTTTTTTGTCCAAAATAGGCCAAGGAATAAAATCTTCCTTCACTTTTTACACAGGTGTCATGGTTTTAGAGAAATGTCAAAAATACAATCGCCTCGGGAGAATTGATGCACCTCTGAAGTGACCTTGGGAAAATCAAGATTTCTCCGAGCGTGGTTGGCCAAATGACTTGCTTGATGAGTAAAATGATAACTATTCACAAATATATTTCCAATTAGATATCATGAGCTCAATTTGGAGTTGATGAAGACCTTCAAAAGTTGACTGCAACAGCACTCTGCCTTGAGGCAGCCTCATTCTGCTCATTTTGACCAGTCTTGGGAGATTTGATTTTTGACAGAGTAAATGAACTCCAAATTAAAAAATTCCACTTGGGTTGGATAGAATACATCCAGGGCTTTCCAACGAGCTATCATGAGCTCAATTTTGACTTCAAGAAGTTTTCCAAAAATAGGTCCAAAGTAGCACGACGCATAGAGCTTTGGAGCGCGGCGCATAGAGGAATTCAGCCTATTTTTCACCTTCCAAACTCTCGTAAATTCGTCATGCACTAATTTCACCTCTTGATGTAATTTTTGACCCAGCTTGATATGTAATTTGATAAACATGATGTAATTTTGGCATGTATTTACTTGTTCTAGATGATTCATTCACAAAAAAGTGAAAATCAAGTGAATGGATCAGTTTCCTAGCTTATAGAGGCAGGTTGTTTGGCTGCCTAGATTTTAGCTCCTTGTTTAGAATTGGTTCAAAATTCTCCTAGAAGCATGAGCTCGACCCCTAGAGGCATGGGAAGGGGTTAGACTTGTCTATTTATTTTATTTTCTGAGACACTTTCAAAGGTTGGACTCTTGGGAAAAGTTTGGCACACTATTGTACATATTTTCTGCATTTTGGCTAAGGAAAGATCAGAGGTTTTGCAACACCTTTTGGGATTCTTGTGGCTTTCAGTTTTGATGGTGTTTTCTCTTATTCATTTGTAAGTTCTTTAATGTTTAATTTATGCCATTCCCTTCTTTTTCTTCTGAAACTAAATGAATGATTTAATGAGGTAGAATTCATTGATTCCAGTGCTCTGCCTGTAAATTTGTTTAGTTTTATATGTTTTCGCCTGTTTGGAGAGGATCCTTGTTCTCCCTTTCCCTTTTTAGCTCCTTTTCATTCTGATCCATCCATACACATAATCAAAAAGCATCAAGACGACTGCCTACCTTGCCCCAATTCAAATTCTGCAAAGATTTGGCCTCATCCCCGAGCCCAAAATTGTTTTTCCCATTTTTTCAACAAAAAACCCAAAAATTTTAAATCAAACTCTTCCATTTGTTTACTAGCCTAAAATCAGTATTCCTTATTAGTCATATCAGCCCCTTTGAAGATATTTTGTCGAGATAGACCCGGAGAGAGCCCTCTCCTATCCTCGTAGGGCTAGCTACGAGGCTGAGCTTGGTTTGATGTTGCCTTGAGTTTTACCTTATTTCAGCCTAAGGTAGATTCGAGCACTAACAGACCAGACATTGCACATTCAGTGGGAGTATTGAGCAGGTTTATATCAAACCCAGGGAAGGAGCATTGGACAGCAGTGAAGCGGGTTTTCAAATATTTACGTGGCACTAGTGATTATGGCTCGTGCTACCAGGGAAGACCAGGATTGGAAATAATTTTTGACATTCGTGGTTTTGTTGATGCAGACTGGGCTGGAGATCTAGACCAAAGAATATCTACAAGTGGGTATTTTTTTAGCCTATTTGGAGGCGCAGTCAATTGGATGAGTAAAAGACAGTCTGTATTGGCTCTTTCAACTACAGAGGCAGAATACATAACAGCCACTCATGAAAGGAAGGAAGCAGTTTGGTTGCAGAGATTGTGTTCAAGTATGGGGTTGGTACAACAAGCTATAAGGATAGACTGTGATAGCCAAAGTGCAATCTTCTTGGCTAAGAACCCTGCTTACCATTCAAAGACAAAGCACATTGATGTTCAATATCACTTTGTTAGAGATATGGTTGAGGCTAAAAGGGTGTTGCCGGTAAAGGTGGACACTTTGAAGAATGTTGCAGATGCATTGACGAAGTCTGTGAGCACTCAGAAGTTCTCTTGGTGTAGAGAAACAATGGGTGTTGAAGAATTGGCCCAATGACTAAGCTCTCCTGTGGCCCCCTGTGGAAAGAAAACAACAAGGGGAGAATGTTGGGTATGTGTTATATTCTTTCCATGACTAGCCCCACGTGTTGTACGTTGCGTCGGGCGTAGCAGGGGGGTCACAAGGGTGGAGGCAGCCCCCACTGTTGGGGTTCGGGGCAGCGCCCCGGCGAAAATTTGTTTGGTGTGCGGACCCACTCATAGGTGGACCCACCCATGTTTTGTGCATGATTTTGCACATGGTTTTGGGGTACGATGGTTTTCAGCCCCTGGTATTTTGTAGATCCAGTCAAGGGAACTACGGTTATGTTCTAATCCAGGGTTAATGGATTGGGGTTTATGTATGCTTCGGCATGTATATATATGTGTTGTAACACTAAAAGGAATATAATGAAAAATCAAGATGGTCGTCCCAATTTGGGATCCAGGGGAAAATCTCTTTGTTTATCTGCTTTATGTTTTATGCTCTCACTATTGTTTATTTTCTGTCATAAGATTCGTGTGTAGATAATTTCTGTTCAGGGTTAAAACCTACACCTGCAAAGTAGGTGGGCTGAAAATCTGAACATGGTAGACAAAATAGCCTACCCCACGTTGTCCTCCTCTCCACTTATGATAAGTGTAGAGTGTCTGTTGATCTTGGGTTGCAATAAATTTTCCCTCAAGTGGCAAGAAAGAAACTAGACCTCCAAATATCCTTTCTCCAAAGTTATGAATCATACTGGACCAAATCATCCCATATGTGATGGATAGGAAATCACCACCATATGGTATCCCATCAATCTCATGGCCCACCTCATAAAGAAACAAGTGTTGGCCGGATAAATCAATCTTGTGGACAAGATCGATCTCCCTAGTACCAAAGGGTAATCTAGCAAAAAACAGCCCAACAAACCTATCTTTCTCTAAACATATGCGATTTACAAAAGAATACTATAAAGGTGTTAAGGTCTTATCGTAGATCCAATGCTTGTTCGAAGTAGTTGTCCTTCGGTCACTTGAAGGAGTTATCTTTATAGACCTGCAGTCACAAACAAGCAAACATTAAATAGCACCTATAGAGTAAATATTATAAATCATGTCTATCATGGTAATCAAGGAATCCATGAAATAAACAGTTAATTAACAGCTTATTGAGAAAAATGAATTCATTTGTATTAACTTTGAAAGAAGGAAAACCTTACAACCTTAGCCTTGATGTTGAACAGACCTTCCCGGGGTCCGAAGCAGGAATCTCCTCTACTCTGACAAGCCTTGCACTCTTCCAACCGAGATAGATAGAGGTATGTGATCTCTCCTCACAAAAATCTCAGTTAAATGATTCTGAATCCCAACAGCACTTTACCTCAAATAATTCTAAAGCTTCAACTCCCCTTGAGGCTAACCAAGGCCTCTTTTTATAGTGCAAAAGAGGAGGTTTCAGTTCCAACTATGAAATGATAGAATCCTCCTTCAAAGGGATAATATCCTCACATCAAGGGGTTAACTCCTTAAGGCATGGGATGCATGAATGTAAAAAGAGCGAACTTGCCACCGCAAGATTCCTTCCAGAAGCTCCTAGAAATGAATGAAAGTGAGCTTCTGGGTTTACTTTGTGCCTTTTTAATCTTTTACAGGGGTCTGCACCCTTAACACAGAGAAAGTGTGTTCAGGTACGTAGGAGTCATGAACATTAGATGCGGGACCGCAGGTAAGACAAAGAGAAAGTGCGATACCAGAGTTTTAGAGACTTTTGAGAGATTTTCTCTTATTTTTAAGGCTTGACATGAGGAACTGATGTTTTAAGACTTGTAGAGGAGGAAAGTATGAGTGATAATGAGCTCATACATATAGCAGAATGTTAAGGTGACAATTTTTGTGCAACAGATTGCCCCCTAAAGTGCAAAGTCTGGAATAGATGAAGATGAAGTCTATCATATATGAAGAGTGAAGTACTTTATCATTTCAAAGATCATCCTGTGAACACCCTAGTCAGAACCTATAAAAACATTCAATGAAAAATATATATATGTAGACATATCATCGCTGAGGTAGGCATTCCCATACTTAGATGAAAACTAACTAGAAAACTGATTTAAACTGTTATGATACAGGAATGATTAATACATCAATAGTATAGACATGTGTAGACACAGTATGGACGCAGCCATATTTTTATGAATAGTCCACTATATAAATGAAAACAAAATTCCTCGCAGCCTGGATGGTGGAAACTAGATCTAGGGTATTGATGTCTGCTTCCTGAACTAGTACGATTCTATCCACGCGATTAAATGTGTTGAAGTCGAACATGGTAGAAACCACTTGATTACCAGTCAATAATGTAAACTGTTAACAAGTGTGAGAGTAACCACCAGTAATGTCAATGGCTCTCAAATTACTCAGTACAATCCATGAAATGTGAATGAATCAGCTGAAGTCGAACATGTCACGGAATCATTCGATCGAAGGTCAATGATGCAACTTGTCGTCGAAGGCAAGAAACCTGCCATTGAGGCATGCAGATTTCAAGGTACTGACGATTTCTAGATCAACTTCCTAGATAATTAGTTGTCGTCGATAGGAAGTTATCCATCGTAGGCAAGCCCACAACATGAAATCATAGATCAAGTTTTGAAGAAATATATTGGCAAGGACTGACTCAGGGATGGTCAAAATGGATGATAGATATTTTGCAGATGAATGGTTTGTTTGAACTGTCCTCTTGAACACATAACAACACTGCAAATGGTTTGGTGACAATTGACCCAAAGCTAATACCCAGAAACCGACTTAAGACTTTCAAAATGGTTTGATTAACTGTTAGGAAAAGGATTTCCCAACCTAGGTGAACAAAAGTGTCGTGTTCAAGAGTGGTTAACAGCTTTTTGAATAATCAAAATACAACAAACAAGTTTATTTTTCTCTCTTTTCCCCCACCATTTCGGGCAAGTACCTCTTTATTTTTGACAAGCTTGAGGAGGATAACATCTGCTTGTTTAAAAGCTCATCCTTTGGATGAGTCCAACTTAGTTTAAGATTTGAACCCTAAGATGGAGTGGTTCGTTCCTGTTTAAAATTGAACAGGTCCTTTACTGTTAAATTTTAACGAGTCCAGTATAGGAAAAACTCAATGTTTTTTCAATTTTAGGGAGTTAGAAGAAAAACCTTAAGAAGACTCGATGGGGGTTCTTTTTCGTAAATTTAGTCTCTCATGCCTGAAAAATGATAAAATAATGCAAGAGAGAACTTTATTTACCATATTTAGTCAACGTATACCTTTTCCGTAAATAGTCCATTTCAGTCCGTAAAAGGGGTAAACTTATATTGAAGGGACGATCATTCATTTACTTTAAAGAGTTCGAATAGTCAAGTACTCGGCAATATTTTCATTTTTAGAGTGTCTGAAAAGAGCTTAAAATAGAACTCCAGGGTTTCACTTTTTCGTAAGTTTTAACAAGTTCAAAAAAGGGATAAAAATGTACTCATGGTTTTCACTTTTTTGTAAGTTTTAATGAGTTTGAAAAAGGGATAAAAATATACACTCTTGTGGCCGAATTTCAATTTAATTTACGAGCAGGAAAAGACGGAAAGAACTAGGCATTTTCATGTGTTTTACGAGAATGAAAGATAGAAAAATCATCTCGGGATTTTCATGAGTTTAACGAGTCTTGAAAATAACCAAAATCGACTCGAGATAGGTTTCACTTTTTACAAAAGCTTGAAACAGATAAAAACTATGCTTCAGATAGGTTTTAATGTCCCCTAAGTGTAATCTATTAGAGCGCATGCCCCCCCAGCTTCATTTCATTCAAATAAAAAGACTACTGGTAATTAACAGCTGGATGGAATGAAGGTTCATTTACGAGATCATATGAAAGACCCGACCTAAAACTGTAAGAAAATTATGCAAAAACTGAAATAACTAACCTAAATATATGACTTAACATTTACGAGATCTAGTCAAAGACTCAACTTAATTAGGGGAGGATTTGTTTCATTTTTTAACGATCTTGACACAAGAAAAGAACTATGCTCATGGAAACGTGTTTCATTTTTTAACGAGGTTGACACAGTAAAAGGAACTTTCCTCTTGATATACTGATTCATTTTTAACGAGGTTGACACAGTAAAAGGAACTTTCCTCATACCTGATTCATTTTTTTACGAGGTTGATTTAGTAACAGGAACCATCCTCAGAAACTACTTATTTCTAATCTATCAATTTACTCTCTACAATCTACCTACTGATTCATTTTTTAATGAGGTTGACATAGGAAAATAACTGTCCTCATAACTGATTCATTTTTTAACGAGGTTGACACAGGAAAAGAACTTTCCTCTTGGAAGCTTGTTTCATTTTTTAAACGAGCTTGACACAAGAAAAGGAACTATGCTCTCCACTAACTGATTCATTTTTTAATGAGGTTGACACAGTAAAAGGAACTATCCTCACACTCACTGATTCATTTTTTAACGAGGTTGACACAGTAAAAGGAACTATCCTCGGAGAAGCTTGTTTCATTTTTTAACGAGGTTGACACAAGAAAAGGAACTATGCTCTCAACTAACTGATTCATTTTTTTAATGAGGTTGACACAGTAAAAGGAACTATCCTCACACTCACTAATTCATTTTCAACGAGGTTGACACAGTAAAAGGAACTCTCCTCACAAAAATCTCAGTTAAATGAGTCTGAATCCCAACAGCACTTTACCTCAAATAATTCTAAAGCTTCAACTCCCCTTGAGGCTACCCAAGGCCTATTTTTATAGTGCAAAAGAGGAGGTTTCAATTCCAACTATGAAGGGATAGAATCCTCCTTCAAAGGTATAAGCTCCTCACATCAAGGGGTTAGCTCCTTAAGGCATGGGATGCATGAATGTAAAAAGAGCGAACTTGCCACCACAAGATTCCTTCCAGAAGCTCCTAGAAATGACTGAAAGTGAGCTTCTGGGTTTACTTTGCACCTTTTTAATCTTTTACAAGGGTCCACACCCTTAACATAGATAAAGTGCGTTCAGGTACGTAGGAGTCATGAACATTAGATGCAGGACTGCCGATAAGACAAAGAGAAAGTGCGATACCAGAGTTTTAGAGACTTTTGAGAGATTTTCTCTTATTTTTAAGGCTTGACATGAGCAACTGATGTTTTAAGACTTGTAGAGGAGGAAAGTATGAGTGATAATGAGCTCATACATATAGAAGAATTTCAAGGTGACAATTTTTGTGCAACAACAAGTGTGTTGCCGTGGTGGCCATATCACCTCCCATGCTCCCATTAGAACATGTAATGCAAAAAGTGTGGGAATATTATTCCCCAAAGGACACATCCAACCAATGTGTCTCTCCCCCAACCATACTCCCAATAAACATAAGAACAACATTAGAAAATGGAATTATGATTAGCATCATGCTAGCTACCATATGTAATAAGGGAGAAGGAAAATGGTCCCTCAAATGTAACCAACGCAGTTTTACTCTCAACTGCATCGGAAAATGGCATGATGTGTGGTTTCCCAACCAATTTCTTGCTGCCCCATTCTCCTCACAAGCTTGGAGAAAGTGTATGGTGTACGGTGCAAAGTGAGCATGCTCTACAAAAGATACAATCTCCCCAAGTCCTTTTAGGGAGTGGCCATCACCAATACTTCTTATGGCCTCAAGTAGACCATGAAGTCTAGAAGGATGAATTCTCCCTCCTTGAGAAATATCCTACACATATATGGTTAAGGGTGGCACATATACATTATACAAATCATTATGCAAACAAACAATACCCTTACCATATGTTTTTCCCATGAAAATAGAGTGGCTCATAGATGAGTCTCCTCTCATCCTCAAAAATAAAAGAGGTGGTTGTGCTAACTCTTCCAAAGATTTATGTATCTCCTCCATCTACATATGATCCATGCATCTCTTCATATGCTGATATATCTCCTCCTCCAAGCCTTTCCAAAAATACCCCTCCATGATGGTGTGGTATGCTCTCATAGAATAAGTGTGGCTAAAAAGGAAATCTTCATGAGTTTCTTGTAGCAACTTCTCCTTGATCTTGGAAGCTCTAGATAAGAATATCCTACTATGATAGTAGATAACCCCATCTTTCACTGAATATCCCTCCTCATGCAACTAGTCATCCAATATCATACAAGTAAGAATATCCTTAGAATAATCCACCAATAGCTGGGAATTCCAATATGGATCTACCCTCCATAGTGACAGCGCTGATGAACTGTCATGAAAAACATTTATCATATGTTTGTCCTCTTCTTTGACATCTCTCATGCCAAAGATGAAAGTTGGAAGGCTACTATCCTTCCCATGCTGCTTTGGCCATAGTGTAGAGTCTGAAATGAGAGTGGGTAATGATGATGTTGAGAGAATGATCCTTCTCTCCTTGAGTCTATCCAAGACTCCCAGTGCTATACCAAGCTCTCCCAAGGTCTCCACTCCTCTGAAATCAATTATTAATGCCTCCAAATGTGCAGCATCCCTCATCATCTGCTAATCTAGTGGTATCCCTAGTGAAATATCTCCATGCAATGAGACATCATCATCAAGAGTAGACTGAATAGATGGATGGACAGACTTGTCCTTGCCCTCACTGCACAATCCAGTCTCCCTCTCAGGTGCATTAACCTCCTGAAATAGATAGGGGTGTGTGCTCCTCATCACATGATGTTGGTCATCCTCCCTACCTCCTCCTTTTATATCCCTAGTTTCACACCTTATCATCAATGGCATATGTAGATAATGAGTTGTGCCTTGATCTCCACATATCAGATCTTGGGGAATTCCTTGCAATGATGCAATAATATCTCTTATTGGAGCAAGAGCTCCCTCTTCCTCTACATGAGGTGCTAGATAAACTCTAGACATGACAACGTTGTTGCCCTCATCCTCATCAATATGTATGGGCAACCTCCCAATGACTGGATCCTCTTTTGAAAAATGGATCTCCATACCCTCTTGCTCAAGAATATAAGATAGAGTTCTTGCCTCTAGCAAGGTATGATGCAAGATATTAGCCTCCTCAATGGTTTTCTGAAGTGGATTTGAGTTTATGGTTTCCTCCATCACATGCAAGGTTTTTGTTTGCTTACGTTTGTTTAACTTCACCACATGTGTTGCAAAAACATTTCCATCAAATTTTTCCACTAATGTCTTAGTGAACCTTGCATAGGAAGAAGTGTTTGCATTTTTCAAATAAAAAGACTCAAATATCCACCATGTATAGGCCTTACCTCCAAAATGCAGCACTGCAACTTTGATGGCCTCATCTTCAAAAATGTGATGTTGCTGCAAATAGGAGTCTAGTTCCTCCACCCAAGCTCTAGTTGAACATGTAGGTGAACCATAAAAATTAGATAGAAGGAATCTACCCCTATCATTATGCTTTCTTCTCTTCACCTTGATCTTTAAAAACTCTGTAAAGTAATATGATCTCTAAACTTCTGAGTTTGAGATTCATACTCTTGCAGAAAATCACTAAGAGTTTCCCTCCTAGTCATTCCTTCTTCTTCCCTCTCTCTCATGGAAAATTTGGGCATGACTGCACTGTGCATAATAATGTGTGGCTGCATGCTCACACTCATCATATGAAAATCTAGATTTTGATTCAGATCCAAACTCTCTTGGAGATTCTATACGCATCTCCCTTCTCATATTCTTGAGATCTCCATGAATGCTCTGCAAAGTTTGAAAAACAAACTTTGGAAGTCTCCCCTCTTTTCTTCCTCCAAATAATGGAGTCTTCATTTTGTATTTTATGTTCATATTTTCTTCTTCTTGTCTTCTTGATAGCATATTGGTTGATATTCTACAGGCTGAGCCAATATTATGCTCTAATACCACTGTAATATCCCAAATGGGGAATGCAGCAATACATGAACACAAAACTGGAGTATCAGTGATAAATCAACTCATAAAATGTAAGAAGAATACATAGCCATCATATTAATGTTATAGCAGCAAAATTTATACAAGATATTGAGGAAATAGTCACTCAAGTTAGGCAATACAAGCCTCAAGAAAGCATGTACATGAAATATGAAGAACCCTTCTACACAAAGAATGCCCAAGGCTATGACACCACAGTTTTATTAGGAAAAAATGCTGCTAGAAAATTTCAATATATGGATATACAAATTTAATTCTCATACAATGTTTTGAGTGAAGGTATAGACTCCCAAACCCAATTTCAAGACAATCCTAGAAGGATTTCCTGAAATATGCAAAATGGAAAAAATGTCGGAGTTGCAGTCCTAAGACTGAGTAGAAGCTGAAACTCAAGAAATGGATGGAGATGGCTGAAGATGATGTAAAATCTGAGCAAACCTCCTCCAATGGATCTTTAAAGTGAAAGGCTGATCCTAACACTGAAGACCTCACCCTCCAAACAACTTGCAAACCCTTACTACAATTGCACACTGAAAATAACACAGTCAAGGAGAGGGATTGCGTTGTACGAGATTGAAAATGTATTGGCCCAGTGCCAAGATCTGAAATAAGCTCCAAAATCTTCCTCACTAATCTCCCAAAGGAGGGAAATCTTCCTCCTCTGAAAAATAGGCTCCGGAAGTGGTGTTGTGAAACCTCCACTGCAACACCCTGCAACACAACGTTATACTTTAGTAAAAATAACGTTGTAGCTGAAGGAGGTGGCTTGGACTTAAGCCTGAATGTGGATAAATGAAGTACAAGATCCTTCAAGAGGCCTCTCTTCAAAGGAGAAGGAATTCATAAACAGGTATGCCTTGTGCTAAGCAGCACAACAACTCTGCTAAACAGCAAGAGAATGCAAAATAGTCTAACCAGACCACAAATTCAATAATCCATATCATGTCTTACTATGGCTGCCTTTCCCTCCTTTTATACAAATGGAAGCCCTCTCACCTTGGGTCCCACTCAATAGGGTTTTCTTCACCAAGGAATCTTCCTCCCATTATCTCTATGTTGTCTCTAAAGATGATCTCCACCTCCTATCCTGGCACTGTTGACTTGGTCAAACTTGACCTTGTCCACATGAAAATGCCCCTTTTCACACATGAGGGTGTGAAATACAGCTCCTATGATGATCCATTTTCACACTATGAGGGATTTTATTCATATTTCTTAAATGTATGGGCCTCCTTACCCATTTATTCATCTCCTATGTGCAAACAACAAAAATCAATATTCCAATTAGTTGCATGGCTGAAACTAGATCCAGGGCCTTCCTATCTCGTTCACTCAATCTGTAATATTTCAAATTTCAAGATTTTTGTACACATCATCTGTACAGTGACTTTACATACAGATCGTCATCCAAACATGGGCCTATATCTGTAGGCATGTCTGCATTGGGCAACATTCCAGTGTCGGCGACTTTCTGAATTATGTACATGTTATTATATTGTTTATGTGCTGAACATGGGAATGCCTACCCTCAGCAATTATGATAAAGAGGATATATCATGATGTAATGTATTGTAAGATTGATGCAGGTCTCCCCTCTGCTTCATCTCTAACTCATCACAGTGTAAAGGATATCAATCAAAATATTGTTATTATTATTATGACTTCATGTGTTAGGGGGAAATTGTTATAGGTCAATTTGGGCATCATTCCCAATGACCTGGTTAACTGGGCATCATCTCCAGGACCAATGTATAGGGTCTATCATCCCCTAACATTTCAATTTCTTATGCTCTAAGACAAAGAACAAGACAGATCAATCAAATACTTTCATCTGCAAAGGTTTCCAAAGTTTGAAGTTTATAATATATCATATGAGAGCTCACTAACGCTGCCTCTAAAGGGACTAAGTGTGTTGCATATGCAGATAGCCCCATGCAAAGCCGCTCTACAAAGCACTCCCTGACATCTATGGGTGTGTTGGTCACATTGGGAGCGAAATTCTTATTGTTCCGGAATCTCCACTTGACCAGTGCCTTCTAGAAGAGTTCACATCTGTCAAAATTCAAATCCATGTGTCCATTTGATATCTACAAGATTGGGAACATGTCTTGCCTATTATTGGAAATTCATTGATTGTAAAACTACCTCAGCCTCTCTATAAATTGAGCACAGATCTTAGTGTTTGATAAGGAAGAATTTGTGTAGAGAAATGCTGGTGGATTTTCCATTGAGGAGATTGATTTGAGTGACAATTTTCTGGAGATATCTGCATTGTGATGAGGTTGGGATGTTGCTGGAGATGGTGACACAAAATCATTCATTTGGTTGTAACCTCCCCTTCTATCATTAATAAATAATACAGCTTACTTTTCCCTATATGCATCTGTATTAGCTTTGATTTTCCATATTGTAAGATCTTAGTTGATGTATATGGTTTATGCTTTACTGATTTAGCAAACTAACTTGAATAGACATCTGTATCATTGCTATCTTCTGTTGTTTAGGGTTCATTCTTGCAAGAAATATTTTGCACAGCCAGCTAGAATTTGAAGCTACAACGGAAGTGACAGAAGGAATCATTTGGAATCACTAGGATTCCAAGTAAGCATCTAATCCATTCTGTGTGTTTGTTCTTAGTTAGGAAAAGTGGTCGTATACTCTTTAACCTTTTGTTCTAGATTAGCACCTGTCTAGGGAAGCGTGTTTTATCCGTAATTCACAATTTTTTCCAACACTTCCAGTTGTCAAATTTGTATTGAAGGAACCAAGCTCTGATTCAAATTGTTATAAATACCGAGAGGGGGGGTGAATCAATATTTATCATCAAATATCACTTTTAAATATTTTCAGATCATTATTTAATCTTGAATCATTCCTGATGTTTATCCAGTAACAACAATAAACAATAGAACATAATACGCACACGAATTTGAGGTGGAAAACCCCCTCCGGGTCAAAAACCATCGAACATTTTTCCATTAAATTATTAATCTTCAACCCCAATTGAAATGAAATGTACAAATTCTTATAATTCTATAAAATCATTCTTCTCCAGCTACCACTAGAAGGATGCCCCAAAGCCCTGGTTTATTCAGTAGTCAACTAAATGGATGCCCTGACATCCTAGACCGACCTACCACCCTGAAGTGTTCACAGGCTCCAACCTATAGGTGACTTCATGCACCAACCTAGCACCTCCCTTCCACCATATAATGATCAAAAATAATACAATATTGTGGACTCCCGTGCCAGGGAAAATTATCCACGATACAATATGATTCACAATGATTCTTGAACTACACCAATCACCCAATCACACTATGACCTGCAACCCAACCATAATATTATCCAACAATGTCACTTATACCTCCCAACAATGCCTTTCCAACTCTAGGCAAATTTAATCTTTTACAATAATTACTATTTTACAATTTTATAATTACGATATTTACAATATTGACTTTTGACGTGACATGATACTTGACTTGACACTACTTCTTTTAACACTAGCAGTTGTTGAGGTATTGTTGTGCTGGCTTCAAGTAATTGTACTTTGGCATTACATTGTCCTTCTAGTATGTGTCTGAGTTGTCCTATTGTGTTCTCCTTCCTGCACATGCATTAATGAATAATACCCAAACAAATATACAAAAAAAATACTTATACAGTCCTGAAAACCATATGTCAAAGAAATATTCAAAATTCAAATGTAAATATGTCCAACATTTATGAAAAAACCCAATCAAACATATATACAAAATACTTACATTGTCCTGCAAAAACACATGTCAAAGATGATATTCAAATTAAAATTCAAACACTAATCATACATACCTTGTTGTAGCAGACTTACCCTTGATTGTTGATGTGTTGTCCTTACTGTAGTGATCCTTGAAAGCATATTTTTTCTTGCCTTCTAGAAGCTCGATATTGAATTTGTTGTATCTATGTAATTTTGGATCTCCAAGTTCTAAAATTGTGCCCTGTGGTAGCCCTATGAGTCCTCTTTCCATCCCTGCAAGTCTGATTAATATTGAATTCTTCAAGAAACAGTTATTCCCAATCTCCTATGATGAAGTCATTATAGACTGGTTCAATAGAGAGACTTTGTACGAAGTGCCATGTGTCACCATTTCAACCTTCGGTCATGAAAAAAATATCCAACAAACTGCAATTTGTCCTCTTTTTGTCATGTTTTACATAATTTGAATCCAATTCTCAGAGAAAAATTTATGACAACTTTCCCAAGGTCACATGCTTAACATGAAATTCAAGAGCCTGCAAAATCCCTAGCTTCCTCAAATCATATCTCCGAAAATATAGCAAACCAATATCTGAAATGTGGTCACGTACTTCATCGGAATTTTAGCTCAAATGGGTTTTTTTTCATCATCTGAAGCTTCGCAGAAAAAATGTTATAGAGATAATGCCACGATGACCTGTTTTAAGTAGAGAAATCCTTGCATCAGGAGGATATGAGGGTCACAATTTATATAAATTCTTAGGTTGAGAGGGTCTTCAACAAGTGAACATTGGAGGGATTTTAGGAGTTTAAAAATTTATTAATTATTGACTACTCAATGACCACAACCAATTATTCGTGTCATGCCACAACCCCATGGGGTTTTAGCCCACTAACTCGGGTTACTAACTTCAAACACGAATATGTCCCAAACCATGAAGAATTACGTGGCGTGCCATATATCAAAGAAAACATCTCGACAAGTAGAAACCATCCAAAATATCCTTGAATTGGAATAGAGTAATTTGTTAAGTCAAAATTCCCATGCAAGATCAGTTTATCCCCTGGTGCTTCTTGGGTTGACATCAATGACAGCGATTGATCAACATTTCCAAAGCTATAAAAAAAATAGTAGAAACTTGCGGTAGGGAGTAAATCTAATTATTACAATTTTTTTCTAGGCAGCTCCTCTTACACAACAGTCAAGCACAAGGTCATATTGGACCTATTGAAGTAATCGCACCTGCTTCATTGGCTACTATAGAATATTTTCATGCATTACAAATAGTGTCGAAAGGTACTTGGGGTCACTTAGAAGTAAACCTCGGTTTTACCATGTCATGGAGCTTTCAAGGGGATTGAGCTTTGTTACCCTGCCCTTGCATGTATATCAGACTTGTGATTGTCCCCCTAGGTTTAATTTTTATAGTTGGTAATCTTACTGACCATAATATTAGGGATTTTTCTCGAGGTGATGATAGAGGGAAGTTCTCTACTATACCTAGAACAGACATTGACTAGAATCACTTGGAATTTTTTAAGGGTAATCTCCGCACGATGTGGCATAAGTGGAGTTAATTGCACTAGACTGTTTCATTAAGCAAGTTTTCAGGGTAATTGTTTCCATCTGCTTGATCTATATGTTTTCACATTGATTTCTGTGACATTGGATTTCATCACCAACTAGTGACTTCACTGTGAAAAGAATTTTTGTGTGGTTTGACTCCTATATTTTCTAGCGTGTGTTATTTTGTTTGTTTTTAATTTTTAGAGGATTTAAGGTGTTTTTTATTGATATTTTGTGAGTTCTTAATTAAAATTCATTATGGCTAATATACCAAGACATTCACGGTGAATGCAGGGTAAACCTTGTGAGTATACACTGAGTCAATTAGAGAAAATTAAGGCTGAAAGGGAAAAATCAACAGGTTTTGGGTCTTCAGATAAATGTGAAACGTCTACTATGGTAAAATATGAAACTAAAGTGAATCAACCTCAGGGATTTGAAACAGATATAACAAACTGAACCAGTAATTACTGAAACTGTTAGATCAGAATTTGATGTTGGTGAAGTCTCAGACACACGATTCACTAAGCCATAAATTTTTGAGCCTCAGTTAGATGTTTCATAAGTTGAGTCTCCTTCAAACGTTATAGCCCTTACTCCTACTCCGCATTCACCCGAAGTAAAACTTATTATTATCAAGAATATTTCTTCTGGTCTCATTAGTATCAAAGATATTACTACAGATGATGAAGAAGAAACTCCAAGTAGTCCATTTTTTGCTGGTGAACAAACCTTTCCTCTAGACCTTCATATTTCTCCTTTTCGACCAGATCCTTTGTACCTTACACCTTTTTACTTTTAAAATTCATCTGTTTATGGTCATCCACATCACCACATTACTTTTTACTCTTTGCCAAGAAATAATATGTCAGAAATTATTTCTACAAGTATGTCTATTGATACAACTATGTTTTCAACTTCTCCAGAAACATTTTTATATGGAGGTATGTCAGTTCCTCCTGGATATCAATCACTTTCTGGGAATTTTTCAGGAGTGTCTCCTTCTCCTCAAATTTCTATTGTGTCAACTGGTTTATCAAATTCTACTGCCCATATTTTGACCTCAGACCAATACATTCATATGATTTCCAGTGGTGTAGGTAATCCTCAAATTAATCCAACAAGTGGTTATAATCTACTTGGGGGGTAACAACCTCCACCTAGAGGGAAACCTCTTGTTGGTTCATATCCTATGGTTACAGGACAGCCTTTAACTGGAAACTATCAAAGTTATGGTAAGATGCCTCAAGCTATTTTAAGGAAATCCTTTGTGTCACAACCCGTAGTAGGCACTCCTTATCTAGGGATGAATACTATCTATAACCCTTCATTTTCTCAAAACCATTTGCAAGGTGCTCCACAGACACCAATTTACCCACTTTCTCAGTCAACTGGGAAGCTTCTTCTTACTCAAGTCCAGCAACATTTTCAGCGGATTCCTCAAACTATTCCACATATATTTTTTCAGCAACAAAATCAACAACCTAGTCTGAGTATTCCACATAATCATGTCCAATCTGTTGCGCAAACATTTGTTCAGCAACCTAGTACACCTCAAACACCCATCCCAGGAGTACCTCAAACTTCTGCTCCAATTACCTCTCAATTATCAGTGCAGCCTATTACACAAGCTATCCCTCAAACATATGTTTATCAATTTGGACCTATAATCCATTCTATACCTCAAATACCTTTGGGACAACCTGGTATAGGATATTTGCAAACACCTTTTCAAGGCAAGCCTTTTTAGGGCCAGTTCTTTCAAGGTTAACCTTTTCAACGCCGAGCTTGTCAGATTTTTTTTCTTTCAAGGACAACCTTTGCAATGCCAACCCTTTCAGGGGAAATATAAATTGGGAAAAATGGGAACAAATCAGTCGTTCCTAAGTTAGTCATACCCTGGTCATATTTTTCAAAATTTTGTCTCGACCTCAGTTTGTTATGGCTAACCTTGGTTATCCTGGAGGTATTAAAATCCCAACTGCTCAGGCTATTCTAAGATATATTGGATACCCTCCTTCAAGTACTAGACTTATCCCACAAGGTTATCAACTTTCACGGCAAGATCCTAAATGGAAATTACCATTTATTGAAACTTTGTATTTACTGGATTTGTCTCGACTAACAAATGATCCAATTTAATGTTTTCTATTTTGGTCAGAAATTCCCACAAATTTTCACAGTGATATTCCAAAATTTGAAGGTAAATCAAGAGAGGACCCTTCAAACCATGTCATGAAGTATCATCTTTGGTGCTCGTCAAATTCATTAATCGATGATTCCATTCGATTACGACTCTTTCAACGAACCTTAACTAGTTCAACATCGAAATGGTACATTGAGTTACCACATGATTCTTTTAACAACTTCAATACCATAGCTACTGCTTTATTGACTCATTTTTAGTTTCCCATCCATTACGATATTGGTATGAAACTTTTTACCTCATTAAAGCAGAATTCGTCTACCTCTATTCCAATCATACCCACGAATGGAGATGTATATGTCATTTGGTTAAATTTTCCATTCCAAATCAGATTTTGGCTGAGTTGTTTACTAATTATTTACTTCCATTCATCACTAAATATGTTTACAAGGGAGTTGTTGTAGCAGAAGAACAAGTTATTTCTCATGCCCAACACCTGGACCTAGTTTACACGCAGTCTAGCACTTTGTATGACAAAATTCTGGATTTGCATCGCCCTGTTCAAATAACTACAACTCCTTCTGGATCTCACATCACAGATTGTATATTTGGTTATGTTAGTTCATCTAAGAGTAAGAAGAAACATTCAAAATATAATACTTCGATTATAACTTTATTGGATTCACCAAAAGGAAATACTTCTCCTGAAAATACTTCTAATATTAACGTTGTATATTCATCTACCAGTAGAAATAAATCGACCCGAGGTAATAAGAAGGGGAAGGGTAAAATGAAACAAAATAATTACTTGAAGACAAAATCGATAAAACCAAGCCATCTGATGAAAATAAAAATCCTCGTTATCCTTGTTTAATCTTTGGTGAAGATCATTACACCAAGGAGTGACCTCATTGCACTGAGGTAACTAAATTCGTCAAAGGTTCACCCACCCCTGTTGCTTTGTAGGATACATTTCCTTCTCAAGACAGTAAGATGGTATCTCATAATCCTTCATCTTCCATCTCATCATCAAATATTATGATGATGTCTTCTCAAGTTATGGTTGATACGAGATCTCAAGATTACGAATCTAAGTGTCATGCCAATGGAAACGATATTGGTTCACCCATTCAAGCATCCATGTCAATTATTCCTCCTTATGAACAATTATATATTTAGAAACCTAGTTCTAACATGGTAATTAGACAGCTTCCTAAAGGTGTTCTTTGAAAGTAAACTTCCAATCCACATGCTCAAGCTGCTCAAAATTACAACACTGTTGAAGATTTGGTTATGTCACCTTTATCAATGTTGACCCTTGGAGTGTTGCAAACTTGTCTAGCACAAAGGAAATTAATTTTGTCGATTATAGGATCTATTTACCCTCGGGATTATAATCTCATTATCTTCGATATGGACAATTATGTACCTAGACTTATTTCGCCCAGTAATGGATGAAGGAGCATCTACATGTATTATTTCTATTTCTTGTTGGAAATCCTTTAGTTATCCAACGATCAACCAGTCCCCCATGACTTTGAAAGACATTGATGGAAGAGGTTTTCTCCCATATGGGATTCTCGATTATCTACCTATAGAGATAGAAGGTAAAATGGTTGTTGTTGAAGTTGAGGATGTTGATTCTCAACTTGACTATAAAATTTTACTGGGACGAAGTTGGTCTTATGTTATGGTAGTTGTGGTCTCATCATATTTTAGAATGATAATGTTTCCCTACAAAGGGATAATTTTAAAAGTAGACTAGCTATCTTACTATACTTCAAACCTTGCCTCTACAAGTAGTATTCCTTTTTTTGGAAATCTGCTTATTCCATATGAAGATGTTGGAGTAGGTTTTCATAAGGATTCATCGCTGATGGGAAATTTTTCCATGACTCCACCAAATTTTCCTCATAATATTGCCCAGGTCAACATGATTACATCAAACACAATTCCATAGTTTGGTCCTTGGATTATGCCTTCAAAGTCTGAATTGGCCATGTATGGAAGTGAGATGCCTCTAAGTATGTTTGAATTGGCTTACCAGGAAGTTCAATCACTTTCCAACCCCATCATCAACTGAAATTGATAAATTAAAATTAATCAATGATGACTATTCTCATTTGTCACGTTTAGTACCAATATCATTTCATGATCCTTTCGATAACATGTCTTCAACTAACGATATTATTATGGAATTCAAGACTTTGGATGAATTTCCATGGAATAATTATCATCACCATTCATCTTTTTTGCCTAAGCTGGATAAAATATAAAATGATTTTTCATCCATATTTTCGGCTGAGATTTTCGATAGTCCTCAATGTCCTATGTCAATCCTTCATTCGAATTTAGAAATGAATTTTGGAAACATATCTACAATAGTATCAATTGACATCTCAGTTAAAATTGGAATTACTGAAAATATTCATATAGGTGCTTCATGCTCCCTTGATGAAATAAAGACTTATAAAGCCCTATATCAGAAATTTTGTGACATTTCTGCCTGGTCCTATGAGGAAATGTTAGGAATTTATCCCAACATTGTAGTTCATGAAATTAATACATACCCAGATGCTAAACCTATAAGACAAATATTACATCCAGTTCATTCGCGGAAATTTACTGCTATCAAAGCTAAGTTGAAAAATTACTCAGAGCAGGTTTCATTTACCATGTTCCCTTGACTGATTGGGTATCCAATATTTTTCAAGTGAACAAAAAAATGGAATATTAGAGTATGTGTCAATTATAGGGATATCAATCAAGCTTTTGCAAAGGATAATTATCCTACTCCTTATATTGACCAAATTTTCGACGATTGTGTCAGAAACGATATTTTTTCATTTATGGACAGATTCTCTGGATATAATCAGATAAACATAATCCATGTCGACCATCCCAAGACTGTGTTCATTTTTCCATGGGTAACCTTTTCTTATCGCAAAATACCATTTGGATTGAAGAACGTTGGCACAAAATTTCAAAGGGCCATGTCTTACGCATTTCATGATATCAAACATATTCTAAAACCCTACCTGGATTACTTACCATCTCATTCATTGAGACGACAAGATCATTCTATGCATTTGAAAGTTATTTTCATTCGATGTAGGCATTACAATTCATTTGAATCCACACAAGTGTGTTTTTTGTGTACGATCAGGACTATTGTTGGGATTTGTCATTTCAAAGGAAGGCATTCGAGTCGATCCACTCTAGGTCAAAGCCATTGTCACAATCTACCTCCTCCTTCCAATCTTCGCCAACTCCAAATTTTGCAAGGGAAAGCGAAATTTTTATGTATGTTCATTCCTAACTACGCCAAGCTAACTAAAGCTTTTAATCGACTTTGAAAAATCGAATTCCATTCATTTGGGATGAGCTTTTTGAAAAATATTTTGATGCACTGAAAAATGCGTTGACCCATGCACCATTACCGCATCTACCTAATTATCATCAAAATTATTTTTGTATTTAGTTGCATCTAATGCCACCATTGGCATGGTATTAGTTCAAGAACATGAATCTGACATTGAACATGTGATCTACTATTGGATTATAAATCTCATGAAAACAGAAATAAAATATGCACATGTGGAGAAATTGACTTTGGCAGTCATTCAAGTTGTCCAACGTTTTCGTCACAACATACTTTTACACAAAACAACCATGATCTCTTATTGCAACGCTATTATGTAAATTCTGACCAAACATTTTCTATGGGGCAAATACTCTAAATGGATTATTATCTTGCAAGAGTTTGATTTAGAGTCAGAAAAATATAAGTCTAAGAATTCATTGGTATTTGTTGAATTATTATGTCACTTTCCCTATATTGAATCTAAAATAGTGGCAGAGTTTTATCTTCCCGATGAATCACTATTTCTTATTAGTACTCTAAATCATTGGTATGTAGATATCATTATATATCTTCAAGCTCAGACTTTTCGGCCTGAGTTGTCATGAACTAATCGTCACAGAATCTGGTACCAATCCTAGCAATATACTATTGTTGGTGATAATCTTTATCGTCGTGGTGTTGATTCTGTATTTTGACGTATTTTAACACACAAGGAAGCCGAGAAGGAATTAAATGAATTCAATTTTGGAGCATGTGGTGGTCATATGTTAGTGTTTTTTGGTGGCTATTTTTGGTCATCGTTGTTTAATGATTTCATAACTGTGATTAGAAATTTCCATAATTTCCTAATTTTTTATCACAAGATGTGTACTACTCCAGCTCCTCTTCACTCAATCATAGTTTGGTATTTTTTATAAATGGGGCATTGATTTTGTTACATGTAGCCTTCACTCGGCTAGGGGGCATGGGTATATTATTTTACAGAATGTGTAGAGGTGATTCCTACATACAAGGACAGTCTTGAAACTACAACTATTTTCATATTAAATCATGTGATTGCTAGGTTCGACGTACCACAAGCTATCGTTATGGACCATGGTAGCCACTTTCGAAATTTCATGATGACTGAGCTTTCTGCTCAGCTCAGCTTGTGCCATGACAACTCTACTCTTTATTATCTGCATGCGAATGGAAAAGTTGAAGTTGTAAACAAGGTTTTGACCAATATGATCAAACATATTATCGGAATTCATAAACAAAACTGAAATACCATGTTTTTTCAGCCTTGTGGGAATATTGTACCTCTGCAAAAACATCGAATAGCTTTACTCCCTTCCATCTCATTTACAGTTTGCAGGTAGTTTTGTCGATTGAGTGTGAAATTTCGTCATTAAAACTAGCCATTGAGTTGTTACCAGCTACCTCTATAGAGGAAGAACAATTTTTGTACTTAACACAACTAGATGAAACTCGTCGTAATGTTACATTAGCTAGTGAGGCTCATACAGAACGTGTTAAGGCTCAGTATGATCGAAACATGAATCCTCGCATTTATTCAGAAGGTGACCTAGTCTTGGTCTATGATCAAGCACGTGATAAGCTAGGCGCTAGTAAATTTGAACCTATGTGGAATGTTCCTTACATCGTCAAACGTATACTAGCTATAGGGGCTTACGAATTAGTTGACTATAACGGTGTTTCCTTAGGAGAGCCCAGAAATGGTCTCTACCTGAAGATATATTTTGCATGATTTATCTTGAGGAGATTTTTTGTGCATTACTTATAGTTTTATGAGTGTGTACTGTAGGTTTTCATTTTTTTATGATTTTCTACTATTTTTCCTTCTTATCTTGAATAAATCTTGATTTGCAGATGTCTGTGCTCCTCATACTTACATTAGCTTTGCTGATGGTGTTGGTCATAGTACTCGGAATTTATCTTCCGTAACTTGGTTCATCTATTCACCCATTGATCAGTTAGTTTCCATTCATGGGATATCTCTCGATCGAACAACGAACAACATAGCATAATATAGTGTAGTCATTGAACTATTATATGATGCCAACGCATTTGGAATTCGACATTTGATAGTTAAGTTAGATTCACAACTCATTATATCACATTTCAAAATTTTTTATACAATTAGGAGTCCATAAATGGTAAGAATGTTTTTACGGGTTCGTCTCTTGGAAAGGCAGTTTGATTATATTGAATATCAACACATTTCAAGAAATTTAAAAATATTAGTTGATGCATAGGCCAGTCACGTGTTAAATATACATTTGCAACTTTTGTAGATAAAACAATATTCATCCACATATTGAACAAGATGCACTGAGAATAAAGGTATTAGTTATCATTAGGTAAAATAGTTTGTAGAAAGTGTGTTACAAAATGGTCATCCAAAGACATAAGTCTTTATGGCCTTTCTTAGTCTAATATGATGATACAAAAATAAAAATGTAGCCCTTAAAGACTAGTAACTATCCATGATGATGATCATGACAGCAAACTATGATGCAAGCCACTCAGCGTAACAGTCCCCTGATTGTTCTTGGAATCCCGACCACTTGCCTCTGGTACAGGAGAGGAAAATCATCAGTCCTAGTCTCTAGGATATCTATCGTCAACTTCTCTAGGTTGTGCTCCATCTTGGTCAATGCCTATGTTGCATCTGAATGGGGTACTACAACTACTACAAGTTTGTCTCCTCATGTGTCAAAATGTCGCAACTCTGAAGTTCGATCTGGGCCCACATCTGCATTAGCATTTTAGACTATTAACTTTGGATGTTAAAAACAAAATAAAAATTTAAAAACATTAAAACATCAAAATGAGAAAAATTTACCTAGATCACCCCATTGCATTCTAGTTGGGAGTGTTATATCTAGGTCACCCATTTAATCCATCCCTACATATGGGAAGTCCTCAATCATGAAAATATAGCTTCTCAACCACACAAAAAACTGAGGAGTATATCTCACTACCGAGCCGCCATTTCCACCATTGTGATCCATCAACGAACCCCACCACAGTATACGTGGAACTGTAATATTCCAAAATTTTCATGCAGCAAATTGGAATATTAAATTTTGTTGATTTCACTTAGGAGATGAATAAATGGGTGAGGAGGCCCATGCATAATAAAAATCTAAATAAAATCCCTCATAATGTGAAAACGGATCAACATAAAAGCTGGGTTTCACACCTTCATGTGTGAACAGGGACTCTTGCATGTGTACAAGGTCAAGTTTGACCAAGTCAATAGCGCTGGGATAGGAGGTGGAGATCATCTTGTCAGACAGCGCAGAGATAGTGGGAGGAAGATTCCTTGGTGGAGGAAACCCTAATGAGTGGGGCCCAAGGAAAGAAGGCTCACACATGTATAAAAGGAGGGCAAGGCAGCCATAGCAAGATATCTTATGAATGATATTTTGATTTATCTGCTTAGACTATTATGCTTTCTTCAACTGTTTAGTTGAGATTGTTGTGCTGCTTAGCACAAGGATCTCTTGTTTAGGAATCCTTCTCCTTTCTTCAGAGGCCTCTTGAAGGATCTTGTACTGATCTTCCTCACATCCAAGCTTGAGGCCAAGCATCCTCCTTTAGCTACAACGTTATTTCTATAGTAGTATAATGTTGTGTTGTAGGGTGTTGCAGTGATGGTTCACAACACCACTTCCTGCGCTCACTTTTCAAAGGAGGGAGCCTCTATTCCTTTGGAAGATCAGTAAGGAAGATCTTGGAGTAGATTTTCATATCTTGTCACTTGTAAAAAGTACTCCCATCACCTACAGCACAGTCCCTTGCAGTAACTGTGTCCTTTCTTGCAGAGTTGCAGTGTGAGAGTCAATACCCTCAATCTTGAGTTGCTTTCTCAGGGAAAGGGCCAACCCTTCTCTCGGAAAGACTTGTAAGAAGGATCCTCCTTCATTTTTGTATTCTTCAGCTATTTTTTTACACAGTGATTCAGCAGACTACATTATTTCAGATCTAGATCTGTAGATCTATGCATCTTTTACTTGTGCCTTCATGAAACCCTTACCGGGTTATCCTTTTGATGTGTAAAAGAAGATAGATCTCCATTTTTCTCCATGTATTGATGTAATAAATTCCAAATCTTATGTTTATACCATATTACATCTGAAACCTTCATAAAATCACGTTGTGCATGCTTCAGTAATTTCTGTATTACATAAGTCATGGGATTTAGGCATTTTTGGGTCATATCGAGACCGAGAGATCTGTTTAAACAAGCAAAAGAGATTTTTTTCTGAATATTTTCTAGGTGTGAGTCCCATATTACTTAATCTAAGGGATCCCAGTGTTATTTATCCCTATTATAATGCAATTCTCTGGGAATAACGTTTTCAAGGCATATATTGCTGCTTTTCCCCACTTTTGGCTGATATAATGTATCAGATTTCTTGATTTTGTACATGTAATTGATGGCTATATTTTTCTCAACACATTTTGTGAGCTAATTTCTCACTGCTACTCCAGTATTGTGTTTTCGTATTGCTGCATCCCCATTTTTGGATATTACAATGGTATCAGAGCATAGTCTTGGCTCGGCCTGTGAGTTTCATCCATTATGCTATAAGAAGACAAAGAAAAAAATTAGATCAAAATGATGGAAAGAATGATCTTGATCTCATCACTTTTCAGATCCAAGAAGAACCTCTCCAAGGAGGTTAAGCAGAAGAAATGCAAGGAAACTCCTAGAGGGTTTCAAGAAGAGGAAGGGCCATGCACTTCCTATTCTCAAAGAGGAGAAGGCATGAAGCATGAATAACACTTAGAATCTGAAATTATAAGTGAATACCTTGCTGAATACAAAGCTAAACCTAGAGCCTTCAACGAGACTCTAGCTTTACCACAGTTCATTCAGCTGGAGGAAGAAAGAAGACCCTACAGCTATGGCATGATGAGAGGAAATAGATATCTATTGTCCACTTTTGATGGATCACTCACATGTGCAGAAAAGGCTTGGGTGATGAAGCTAGAAGCATTATTCCTACTACATCCAATGGTAGAAAGAGAGTTTGTAGAAATTGCAGCGCTGCACCTTGAAGGTGAAGCAAATACTTGGTGGTTCAGCCATATGAGCCATGCAAGAGTGTCAAATCTTGTTGAGTTCTCTCGAAGGTTGATCATGAAATTTGGAAAAGGGGAGGAGAAGCCCTCACCACCAATAGAAGAGGCATGTACCAGCACTTTTTTAATCATGGAGGAGCAGCCTTCATCCTCAGTAGTTTGGGAAGCCAACACCTTTGAAGAGGAAAATCTTGCAGCCCTACAAGATGCTTCCAAATTTCACCAAGGTATGCTTAAGTTTCCATCTCTTGTCATTTCGGAAAATCTTATGGATGGGTCTACATATTTTCATACTGTTGATTTAGAGAAACAGAATTGCATTGTGTTGTACAAGAGCAGTAATGAATAAAAGAGGACCCATTCCTTATGAGAGCATTCAAATGGCAGCTTCATTCATGAAGAAATGGAGGAAGAAGAGATAGATGGTAGACATCTTTAAGTGAGAATCATTTTCTCCTATCTAGATGACTCTTTCTCAATGAGCACTCCCCAGCTCAAAGAGAAACTTCTACCTGCAAAAGATCCAAAACCTTATTGGTTTTGGAAGGCCATTGATGAGGAGAAGGTCTCATGGAGAGATCTCATTGGAGGTGCACTTCAACACATCATGGAGTGCAAAGTTATTAAATAGTTTGAGGATATTTTTCCCTCATCACACTTGTATCCTTACCGATTCAAGTTGATAATTGATGAGAGGTCTTCTCTAGAAGATCTCCAAGGAGTTGCATTTCAACATCCCATGAAATGCAAGAGGAAAAATTTGATTTGGGAGAATGGTAGTCTTCCTTGGGATAGTACTAAGGAAGAACATGATGGGAGGCACCTACATGTGGATGGATGGGTGTGGATTATGAGCAAGAAGCTGAAAAGCTACTTGCAAATCTATGATACTGGGCAGCAGGAGGCTTGGCTGCGTAGGCTACTCTTGAAAGAGTTTGGCCATCATCCTCTTTCTAAGGGTATGAGGGTGAAGAATGTGTGGCATGATACTTGCTTCATTGTGCAGCAAGGAGTATGGACACATTGTGTTGCTATGAAATTATTCATATCAATCACCATGTTTTCACCACATTATTTGTATGATGGAGGTATGAAGAGGCAGCAAAAAATTTTGTTTCTTTGGTTTTTCTTGGGAGAGCATGGGCAGATTTGTTCTCACACTTTGCATGATGTTACAAGAGTAGGAGATGGCACTATCATGGTGCAAAGGCCCGCTACTCCTTGGCCTTATATGTTCAAGAGGTACTTCCTCTTTGGAAGGGACTTCTTATATGTAGCAGCATTATGGTAGATGTCTTTGACAATGAGCATGTCAAAGAATGGAGTTATATGTTGGCAGGAACTTATTTGCATAGGCCAACAGCGTTGTCACTTGGGAGCTTGGACTTACTGATGGAGTGTCCCCAGGATCACTTCACATTTGATGCACTTTTTGAGCAAGGAGGAAGTAATATTGATGGAGTAGTCGATGGAAACATATATTACAGAGATATGATCTTCTTAACTTGGATTTCCAAGTATAAGAAGGATGATCATCATGCAGCATATGGTTCATTCCTCTTCATGGGAGTGTTTCATACCACTATGGAGGATTTATTCATATACATATGCATCATCTTACTCTCAACACATGGTAATAATATTGTTTTTTCATCCATTGATTGTCTAACACAGTATTTGCATATTCTTTCCATTCCTATTCAGTGCATTTCTCCATAAGAGGGCCATCTTTTCATTGAGCTCCATAGTCAACATTGGGCCAAATTGTATGATGGAGAAAGCCATATTTTATATGGCCATGGGAAAGTGTTTTCTTTCATGTATGTTCATTTGATGTACCCAGCCATTTTCTATTTATTAGTAGATGTCATGACATACATAATTATCCATGTAACGAAAAACAACTTGCCATGTAATTTTCTGAAGCAGCGGTCTGGAAAACTGCGCTGTGACTACTTGGGAAATTGTTGGTACTTTCCAACACCACATGAAACCTTCAGTATTTCCCTCATTGAGATTCTAATCAAGATTTAATTTTTTGATATTGTTCTTATCTTTATGGGGAGCATGATTAGGAGAGAGACACATGGGTTTGATGTGTCCTTTTAGGAAGAGGATTCCCACACTTTCTGCATTGCATGTTCTAATGGGAGCATGGGAGGAGATATGGCCACCACATTCAAACACTTTTTTATTTATGAGGCGGGCCACGAGTTTTATGGGATTCCATATGGTGATGATTTCCTATCCATCACATATGGAATGGTTTGGGCCAACTTTATTCACAGCGTTGGAGAGGAGATCTTTGGAGATCTAGTCATCATTTTTCCACTTGAGGGCAATATTATTGCAGCCCAAGATCAGCATACACTCTACACTTATCACAAGTGGAGAGGAGGATAGCATGGGGTAGGCTATTATGTCTACCATGTTCATATTTTCAGCCCACCTACATTGCATGAGCTTAAGGTGGAGGAACATTTTCAGGAGTTGCCGTGTTGGGAGGTGACTCGTTTTGTATGGATGATTGCTTGGGGATGGAGGATCCACCTGGGAATGATGTTTCCCAATACATTTCAAACTCCATGCCTTGAGGGGACCTCTAGACAGCACTTTATTTCCTCCTTGAGTACTTTACCTTTTCATGATGATAGCTATTTCGCTAGCTTGCATGCTTGGGAAGGGTAATATGGAGATTCATTGATGAGACAGCATCTCTTTCCTTGGAGGAATTCATCATATGTGGATGCTACAGTAGGAGGAAGGGAGATTTCTTAGTTTTGTCCTTTCAGTTTCTTGAGGACAAGCAACATTTGGGAGGGAAGGACTGTAATATTCCAAAATTTGCATGCAGCAAATTGGAATATTAAATTTTGTTGATTTTACTTAGGAGATGAATAAATAGGTAAGGAGGCCCATGCATTATAAAAATCTGAATAAAATCCCTCATAATGTGAAAATGGATCAACATAAAAGCTGGATTTCACACCTTCATGTGTGAATAGGTACTTTTGCATGTGGACAAGGTCAAGTTTGACCAAGTCAACAGCGTTGGGATAGGAGGTGGAGATCATCTTGTGAGACAGTGCAGAGATAGTGGGAGGAAGATTCCTTGGTGGAGGAAACCCTAATGAGTGGGGCCCAAGGGAAGAAGGATCACACATGTATAAAAATAGGGCAAGGAATCCATATCAAGACATCTTATGAATGATATTTTTATTTTTCTTCTTAGACTATTCTGCTTTCTTCAACTATTTAGTTGAGATTGTTGTGCTGTTTAGCACAGGATCTCTTGTTTAGGAATCCTTCTCCTTTCTTGAGAGGCCTCTTGAAGGAGCTTGTACTAATTTTCCTCACATCCAGGCTTGAGGCCAAGCATCCTCCTTCAGCTACAGCGTTATTTCTGCAACAGTATAACATTGTGTTGCAGAGTGTTGCAGTGAGGGTTCACAACAACACTTCCTGCACTCATTTTTCATAGGAGGGAGCCTCCATTCCTTTGGGAGATCAGTAAGGAATATCTTGAAGCATATTTTCATATCTTGGCACTTGGCCAAATTAATCCCATCACCTACAGCAAAGTCCCTTACAGGAACTGCTTCCTTTCTTGCATAGTTACAGTGTGAGGCTCAATCCCCTCAATCTTGAGTTGCTTTCTCAGGGAAAGGGCCAACCCTTCTCCCAGAAAGACTTGTAAGAAGGATCCTCCTTCATTTTTTTATTATTTAGCTATTTTTTTACATATTTCTTCAGCAAACTGCGTTATTTCAGATCCATAACTGCAGATCTATGCATCTTGTACTTGTGCCTTCATGAAACCCTTACTGGGTTATCTTTTTTATATGTAAAAGGAGCTAGATCTCCATTTTTCTCCATTTATTGATGTAATAAACTCCAAATCTAATGTTTATACCATATTACATCTGAAAGCTTCATAGAATCACATTGTGCATGCTTCAATAATTTCTGCATTACATAAGTCATGGGATTTGGGCATTTTTTAGTCATATCGGGACTGAGAGATCTGTTTAAACACGAAAAAGAGATTTGTTTCGGAATATTTTATGGGTGTGAGTCCCATATTACTTAATTTAAGGGATCCCAGCATTATTTCTCCCTATTATAACGCAATTCTTTGGGAATAACATTTTTAGGGCATATATTGCTGCTTTTCCCAACTTTTGGCTGATATAATGTATCAGATTTCTTATTGTTGTACATGTAATTGATGGCTATGTGTTTCTCAACACATTTTGTGAGATAATTTCTCACTTCTACTCCAGTATTATTTTTTTGTATTGTTGCATCCCCATTTTGGGATATTACAGGATCTCGAGGTCCTGTCTCATCAATGAGAATCAGTTGTGGGATAAGGAGTGAAATATTCTCTATGGGAAATGAAATAAGAATGGAACTATAAGCGAATTTATTCAATTTACCATTCTTTTCTCTAGTTATTTTTCCTTTCATATTGACAACTACTCCTTCACACCAGTTGAAAATGGTTGACTGCGAACACTACACTGCAATATGAATCTGTGCCTTTGTGTCCACGTGAGGCACTGCACTTCCACACAGTTTGGTGCTTGTGAAAGAGATGGTCCTCAAATAAATTTTCTGGATGGTTTTAATATCTATCCTACCATCCTTCAACTCAGCTTCATTGTCATAATATCGGCTCAAATATGAAGCAATGGCCTCCCCACCTCGTATCTGGCCAAATAGAGAAGTTTCAAGTCCTCTACGGGAAAGCCCAGTCAAAAATTACATTTCATCAGCATCAATGGTAAGGCGATGATCCCCTATGATTAAAATTTTTTCCTGGACATCCCAGGCCCTCACCAACCATGTCATGAGCTCTAACTGAGCTTTCATTCCTGGAATGAACAAATTTTTGTAGAGACCATAGTTTTTCAAAGCTTTCAGAATTGTTGGGTCATCTATAGCTTCCACATCATGAGTTTCATACTCTCTCTATCCACTCCAACAATATTACTCAAAGGTACTGAAATTGACAATTTAGGAGTGTTGGAACATTGATTGAGAAATATTTGTGACTTTTGGGGTGTGTTGTTATTTATTTTTGAAAGCCCTCAGTGCCTTGCGTGATTTTTCTTTATAGTCAGAGTGCATTTGCAGAGTTTCTCAGTAGATAAACCGTGCAAATCATGTATTTCAGTGTAAAAAAGTATTGATGTGCATGGCCCCGATGAAGGAAAACTGCGCACATTCATGGGCGGATTTTCAAAATTTCAACACCCTCAAAAAATCAAACTAACATTTAAAAATGAAAATCAATCGGATGAAAAGCAATATATTGAAGAGGTATATTACCTAGAATAAAAAATTCGTGTATTGGTCCACTGGATTTCTTAGAATCGACCTCTAAAATTTCGTGGTAAAAACCCTCTTTTCTGCTCTCAAATTGGTTAAAACACAAATGGTGAAAAAATAATTACTTTTTGAACTTTTATAAGTTTTTTGTCAATAAAATATTATTTTTTATGCCTTTAACCTTTTAAAACTCATTTTTTGATGTTTTTTACCATAATTTTGAGTGGTTATGATAATTTATCAAGTTTAATGTGCACAATACAGGTTACAACATAAAAATGGACCATTTTGACTGTGTGTAAACTTTTATCACTTTTTTGGGCTCTCAAAAAATACGAAAAAGTGAAACCATGGAGTTCTCTTTTAAACCCTTTTCAGACTCTCTAAACATGAAATATCGCTGAGTACTTGACTATTCGAACACGTAAAAATAAATGAATAGTCGTCTTTTCAGTATAATTTTACCCCTTTTCCGGACTAAATTATACTATTTATGAAAAAGGTATATGTTGACTAAGCATGGTCAATAGAGTTCTCTCTTGCATCGTTTTACCCTTTTTCAGGCTTGAGGGACTAAATTTATGAAAAATAATACTATGGATTTTACTTATGTTTTTCTTCTAACTCCCTAAAAATTAAAAACACCGAGTTTTAATTTATTTGGGCTCGTTAACATTTATGTTGAAAGAATTGGTTGATTTTTCTTTTCATGTCCTTTCAAACTCTTTAAACATGAAAACAGCATCGAGTTAACCCTACACTGGACTCGTAAAACTAAACAGTGCAGGACTCATCAATCATGACGAGACTGAACCACTTCTTCTTAGGGTTCGTTAAAAATACTTCGGAGAACTCATCTGAAGGATCAGTTCCTCCTCAAGCTTGAAAAAATAAAGAGGTACTTGTGATTCATTGGTTGGGGGGAATTAGGAAAAGGTATTCATTTTGCATTAATTTAAATGCAGTATGTCGCTCTTGAACACAACACTTTTTCACACTTGTGTTTAGGTTGGGTAATCCATTTGTCTTACAGTTAATCTAACCTCATTGAAAGTCTTCAACTGGTTTTGGGTATTATAATTGAGTCAAATGTTTCCAAGTCAATTTTCGTGTCGTTATATGTTCAAGATAAGTTCAACTTCAGTTCATGTTCCTTTGCAAATATTAACCCTTAATCTCGTCGAACATCCCTTAGTCATTCCTTGCAAAATAGTTCTTCAAAACTTGACATTAATTTTCGTGTCGTATTCCCTCCTACGATGGATCGCTTCCTATCGACTTCAGCTCACTATCTATGAAGTTGATCAAGAAACCCTTTTCAATACCTTGAGGCCTGCATGCCTTAAGTGCAGGTTTCTCACCTTTGACGACAGGTTCTCATCATTGACATTCGATTGAGTGATTTTATGAGTGTTCGACTATAGATCGCCTAATCACACTTCACAGATTATAATGAGAGTACCTTGAGAGACATTTTCATTATTGGTGGTTTCTCTTGCAATTGTTAACGGTTCGCATCATTTACCGGTAATCAAGTGGTATCTTCCATGTTTGACTTCAGCACATTTTTTTCACATGGTTAGATTCGTACTGTGGATTGAGAGATGGAGATCAAGACCCTAGATCTATTTTCATCCATAGAGGCTGCGAGGAATTTGTATTCATGATTATGTATACATATTCATGACAGATGGTTGCGTACATACTATGTCCACTATAGATATGATTCTAGGTTATTTATGTACTTGTTCATCGAGTTAGCTTTACTCTTAGTGTGGGAATGCCTACCTCAGTGATGATTATATATATTTGTGTTGGCAAAAGAATGACTTCTGGGCAGACCCAGGTTCAAGCTCAGAGGCCAACAAGATCGTGTTGTATTCTAGGATAACACTATCATTTTCAACTTTCTCAGAGGAGAGCAAGGAGTCTCACCCTAAGCATGTCGTGACCTTACTAAGATAGGAGAACCAGAACCACAGCATCAATGCAAATCTAATCCTCAATCATCTAACATCAATACGCTATTATTATGCCTAACACAACTCCTATTACATACATTCAAGAAGATATCACCCATACTGAATAACTCAAACATAGCTTATCAGAAAAAAATTTAACTGAACCCATAAAATGTCATAAACGGTAAGATATTCATTCATTACACAAAATCATGACCATAATGAGCATCTATGTATTATATTCACTTCTATTATAGTATATTACATTCAGTATCAGAGTCTCCATAGATCTCTATTCACAAAACCCATAACATGACAGAATGACTCTTATGTTATCTTTCTTCCTTGTATATTGTCTTCCCTCACACTGGTAGTCCTCTCTTCTTTCCTGCGTGGCTACCTTGTTGCGCTCCACCTTCCTAATTCCGTTCTACTCTTCATTCTGCTTCTTAGAGTATTTCTCCTTTTTTAATGTCGATTGTCTTTACACTTGTGTCGTTGCATGTCCTCACTTTGCCACCTTCCCAACAACCATTTGCAACCCTCAACGGCTCTTTTCACCCCACAACGGTTCTCCACAACTCGTCATCTCCGCAATAGATAGTCTGCAATTTAAAAACTGGTTTCATGCTTTATCCAAAACAAAGGCCCCAACAGGCCCCGACCACAAGCTATTAACTCGTCCCGAATCAATTTTCCCCAGATGGTGTGGTCTCCATGTGGTCCTTTGCTACGCCCCCCTGCTGGTTCAGTTATGTTGTTGCTTTCCCTTGTTGAACCTACTTCAGAACTCATTCCTAAACCAAAGGCCCCAACTCTAATTCTTTATTTATGGCCTCTGTCTTGATCTAGAGGAAGTTAGTGATAGCCTCCTACGAAGTATTCATTAGTGTGTCTGTAGCGTGAACCACCTTGTTGGCATGAGTAGCAGCGACTAGCTGTGGCTGGTCTGTGAATGTTGCACTGTATTGAGGTTCTGAATCAGGGACCAGTTGTTGAATAAGTTATGTTTTCTGTTTGACCGGAGGCTTGAGATCGAAAAGGAGTTGTTTTGTCTTAGCAAATTTTTCCTCGATCATTTGAATCTGCAACTGTAAAGCATCAGCCTGATCACATAGTTGTTTGTGGGCATCTGGGTCGGTGGTCCCCTTGATTTTTGTAACGAGGTTATGTAGTTTCTCATATATAGGCTGAGCTTTCATGGCTAGTGATTTTTAGAATTCCTGGATTTGCTCGAGCAATGTATACACCTCAGTGACTGTACTTCCCAGTGTCTCTTTGAGTTGATTCATCTGCTCATTCTTCTAGGTTATCTTTTCCGCATAGACTTTAGTTGGATCTTATAGCGTCGGTCTGGCTGATAGGGCCTGCCAGAGTTCTTCATTTGTATTTTTGAGGTTTGTACATGCTTCCATAACATGGAGAGAGTGTTCCACAATATCACATGCCCACATATCTGTTGGAGCAGCATCCACTACTTCTGCTACTGTAGGCCATAATCCTTAGAAATTCTTGATGACATGATCAAGTTGTTGTCTAAGGGTGTCCCTTTCTTGTTGCAGCTAGTTGCACTCTTCAGTAACTGCCAGTACCTATTGCATCTGGTGTTCATAATTTTGAACCAGATCATTGTGCAAGGATTCTTCCTATCGTGTTGTTGCTTTTATGAAACTGAAAAATTAACTTGGTGTCCACCCATGGAGGTGCTCGTTGCTCATCGCCTCTGGACTTGGATTTCTCTCCTTGATCGGTTGGTCGCTAGCAATGGATCGGTCATATTGTTCTTACGGGGAGTTTGGTTTATTTGGTGGTGTGATCGGGGTTTGATTAGGTTTAAACTAAGGGTGGATGGAGGAATGGGTATGAATGGAGGCAATGCTAGTAGGGATTATTGAAATCCCGAAAATGGAGTTTCGATGATTGTAGCTTCAACAATTGATAAGTCTGTTTGAATAGGTAAATTAAGATAAAATCCCAGCTCTGCCAAGGCTACATTAACTACAATTACTTAGGTAATACTTGAGTTAACTTTTGCCTCGGTGTCGATCGTCGTCACTGTTTCTATTGGAATTGCGTCAGAAATGGTCGTGGAAGTGGATGCAATGTGGGGTTGAAGGGTCTTTGGAAATATGGGAGGTGTGTGGTGATGAATTCAAGGTTTTCGGGGAGGAGGTCAGGTTTCCCACGGATGATAGAGGATTATGTTGCGGAATATCTAATGGAGTTTGGATACTCTTCTATGGTTCTTCAGTAAAAGGAATTCCTATACTTATATGTGTTACAGGGTCCTCCTCTGTTAAGTCCACAACTTGGGTAGGTTTTACAATTTTGGCCCTTTTTCGTTTGGGGCCTGGGATGAGTGGCTTGGTTTCTTTGGCTTTGTGAAGGGGAACAACTGTTGGCTGATATTGGGAATGGAGGGTGGTGGCGGGGAGAGCGATGAGGACTGAGGTCATAGTAAAATTTTCATGGTATTCAAAGCTTGGAATTCATTAGACGAAGGAAAATGAGTGCTCGCAGCTCTGATACTTATTATTATCCTATTTAATGCTTGAACTGTTGTGTCCAATTTTTGCAGTGGTGGTTGGATTTGTACCTGAGAGATTTTTTGAGCTATGTCCGTCGGTGTCTCTCCTGGAAGCAGTTGGGACACCATGACATCAAAGGAATATTTTTGTTTCTTGTCCTGAATCCCCCTCACTACTCTTGGCCATGACATGACCGTTGTATGAAAATCCTCCTCTGTTAACTGGAATTTCAATGGTCTCTTTTGAAATGTATCTACCACGACGCAGTGGGGTCTGAGCCACGTATTACCATGTGAGACTCCAAACCATATTTGTTCAGAGTACTCGTCTAGCAGAATCCTAGGAATTCTCTTTTGGGCATTTATAACATATATTATTTTTGTGTACCATTATGTAAATGCTTCTTCATTTATCTCCTTGCTGTTGGGATCCCCCGAGATTCTCCACGGCATATACCTAAGGGCTAATGGTTGGTATTCACTTATCTCTGCAAGTGGCCTCTTCTCTAGTGGGCACCACTTCCAAATGGCTAGAACCATTATCAAGTATCCATAAATGAATCATGTGGCCCTTCTGAATTTGTCCTTGCAGGCTTCGAAGATTTCCTGCAACAGGAAAGCAAAACAGTTAAGTTGTGCCTCTTGCACGCAATGCTCCGCAACTAAGATAGTGTCCAGTTTGCACTCCCCTTTGGTATAATGCCTCATGGTCTTTCCTGCAACCAAATAGCATGAAAATTTTACATTGGGCGCGTTAGTCAAGTTCATCTTCACCTCTTTTCCTCCTCTCTTAGTGTCATACTTTTTGTAATAATCTTGCTCTCTCACCTTCTTTTCTCTCTTGGAGGTGGTTTAGAATGTCATGGCCACATCGCTCCCTGTCGATGATAGCCTAGTGAGACGGTGAATGTATTCAGCATGAATCTTTATCTCCTTCCCAAGCCACAGGGAACCATTGTGAATTTTTCTTATCAATAGCTTTGAACATTGGTAGGCTCTGCAGATGGAGAATTGTAGACCTTTGAATTCCTCAAAATTCGGATGGACCCGAGTTTCTTTGCTGCCACCTTCCTTAACATAGTTTTGAATGTAAACTTGCCTCTTCAGTGTTGGAAACTGAAATAAATCTGTGAATTTTGTGTCTATCAATGTTGCATTGTCATATTTCCCTATCAGCAGCTCTAATTTATGAATTCTCTGATCGAGATCTGGCTCTGCTACTGATACCACTGTCTTCATCATGCTACCTCTTCTTTGGTATACCATTGTGATTTTTATTCTGCAACTTCGGAATTATTCTGGTGCATTGTTACTAACCGTTTCTGCAACTTCGCTATCCTCCAATGCTCTATCTACTGGCACTCTGGTTTTCACCTCCTCCATACAAACTAAGTAGGATTTTTGGCACGCTAAGAGTTGATGTGAATGGATAACTAATTAATTTTCCAGGTTTCCTTTGCGGCTAAAATCATGTGGGTAGTTACTTTGGGTGAGGTGGACTCTAACACTGTTGATGGTGGTCTCAAAAATTGAACGGACTTGATGGCAATTATTATGGCCTAATGTGGAAACTTTATTACGGAGTGATGTTTATAATTACGGCAAATATTTTCAGATTTTTGACTGACGTTATGGATTGACACCTAAATGATGGGTAATTATGACGGGATGACGATTGACATCACTATCTGTATGGTACTCCCCCGACCACAATTGGTTGTCGTATGGTCCCCATGCCGTAAGAATTCAATGGGGGAATATCCACAACAAAGACGTTATTTATCGGGTGATTGACTTGTGGAAATCAACTTACCTAACCTACAGAGGTATCTCAAGTGTGATAGATTTATTGACTAACCTAACCTACATAATTCTCTCGGGTGCTAGAGTTTATGCTAAATAAAATTATAATTTATCATTCGTGGAAGGGCTTTAGGCATGTTGCATTCACCCACCCAGGTAGTATTACTCGATCTGACTATGTGATATTTATATCTCTTGAATCCCGAATTTCTATGACATAAAACGGCCCCATCCAGTGCATTTGGAGTTTCCTTGGAAACTTTTGGAACTTGCTATCATAGAGTTGTACATGGCCACCAATGTTGAATGTATTTTTCTTAATATGTCTATCATGCCACACTTTTTGGTGATGCTTCTGGACTGACTGGTGGAAATCCACAAGGAATCTTGATTCCTCCAACTCTTAAAGTTCTTGTATACGCCTTGTTATAGACTCTTCCTTGGACATATGAGTTGTTGTAGCAATAAAGAGGTTGGGAACAATAAACTCTACTGGTACGACCTCTTCTTTTCCATACACCAACTGGAATGGTGTATGATTGTGCAATCTCTTCACCGTGGTCCTATATGACCATAACATAGTTGGAATCCTCTCATCCCAGTCATCCTGGTTTGCACTGCAGACTTTTTCCAGGCCCATTTCTTTAAAAAAATTCTACGACCCCATTTACCTGTGAGTGATACGGACTGCTCTTGTGGTGCTGTATCATAATTTTTGCAGGAGCAATTTGACTGTGGCATTGATGAAATGTGTGTCTTGATTCCTTGTCTAAATTATTGGACAACTAAATCTTGTAATGATGTTCTCAAAAATGAACCTAGTTATTGTATCAATGGTACAGTCCTTTACTAGTGTTGCTTCAGCCCACCTGGTTAGATATTCAGTTGCAGCGATGATGTACCTTTCCTCGGAATGGCGTGAAACTAGGGTTATGGGTCCGATGAATTCAACTGCCCACTTTACAAATTCCTGTGCTGCCCTAACGGGTTGTTATGGTAGTTCATCCATGCGTGAAGGTTTTTCAGTTCTCTAACACATGTCACTTTTCCTAACATATTCCTTAGCATCTTTGTGCACCGTGGGCCACAATAACCCTCTTTGTAGTATTTTTCTTGCAGTACATTTTCCGCCAACATTCCCCCCCGCAACTCAATTGTGGCATTCCCACAGAATATTTGGTCTTTCATGCTCTAACACGCACCTTCTCAGTACTTGTTAGAGTCCCATTTTGTACAAATGACCTACAATGAGTTGATAATACATTACCTTGATGACTAAATGTTTCCTTTGTATGGTCATGTATCCTTTTGGGCACTCTCTTGAAACCAAAAATGTTGCTATTTGCTTCAAGTAATCTGGTATGGCCTCCACGTGGAATAAATCTTCATCCGGTAATTGGTCGTCGACCAGTCCATCGTCCTCTCCTGATTCCAGTCTTGATAGATGATCAGGCCCCACATTCAAATTCCCTGGCTTCACTATAACTTAAAATGTGACCTCTTGGAACAATAATAGCCATCTACATATTCTGCCTTCGAGCACCAGCTTGTTCACTAGATACTTTAATGTTGAGTGGTCTGTAAAGAATTTGAAGGAAACCCTAAGTATGTAGTGGCAGAACTTCTTTAGTGAGTAAACCATCGTGAGAGCTTCCCTTTCTGTGGTTGTTTAGTTTTTTTCTGCATTTGAAATTTTTCAGCTTGCAAAATATACTGGATGATCTACATTTGTTTCCCTTGGTTTTGCCAACACTACCCCCAACGTAATGTCGGAAGCATCAATGTGCAGATGGGATTGTTTATCCCAATTTAAGTATATTAGGTTAGGTGCACTTGATAGTTTTTATTTTAATGCATCTAGTGCTTCATTACAATATTTGGTCCATGTGAAATGTTATGTTTTCTTTAGCAGCCTTTCCAATGGCGAAGTGATGCGGGCATAATTGCGGATGAACCTCTGGTAGTAGCTTGTATGCCCCAGTAAAGACCTCAGTTGCTTAACATTTTCTGGGGGCTACATATTAACAATTACCGCAACCTTGGCGGGGTCCACATGCACTCCTTTACACACCACATGACCCAGCGATGTTCCAAAGGGAACTACAAAAATGCACTTCTTTATGTTTAAAGAGATTTGCAGCTGCCTGCACCGATCAAACACTATACATAGTAGACTTGCATGTTTCTTCAATAAATTGTATACGGTCTAGTCATCCATGTAAACCTCCAGAAATCTGTGTATGTATTCTCTGAATTTTGTTATGACTATTCTTGAGAAAACCATCAGTGCATTATTCAATCTAAAAGGCATCACATGATAATCATAGGAAACTCATTCAGTGGTAAATGTGGTTTTCCTTTTTTCCACCTCAGTTATCCTGACGTGGTGATACCCATAGAACCCATCTATGAAAGTATAGGCCTCATTCCCTGCTACATTGTCCAGAACTTCATCACTGAATGGTGTAGGAAAAGGAATGCACACATGAATTATTCAAACTTCGGTAGTCTACACATACTCTTATCTCCAACTTTTCCTTTTTTTTCGGTATGACTATGGGACTCACCCATTATGCGTCTTCAACCGGGAAGATCAGCCCCACATCTAGCATTTTGTTTATCTCCTTCTTCACTTTTTCTTTTACTTTGGGGTTCAACCAATATGACCTTTGTTCAACCAATCTGGCTTCTGGTTCCAACATTATGCGCATCTCCCCCAAGTCTCCTTTGATTCCCTTCAGTTTTGCTACAAAAGATGGAAATAGGTCTTTGTATTCCATTAGTAGATCAAAAATCTCTTTTGTCATTTCTTCATCCCAATAGTCTCCAATTGAAGCTAATTTGGGTTTCTCGTCACTCCCGATATTATGTTTTTTAATATTTAGTGTTAATAAGTGCAATCCCTCTATAGTAGGATCATCCTAAATTCTTCTCTCCCCTTCCTTTTCTTAGAACGACAAATGTGTGAGGTTTTCTAGATCATCATCATCCATTTCCTTATCTACCTTACCACAAGCCATTGCTTCTCGGTATCTTGATTTAGGTATTTGATTTAAAGAAGGTTGTTCCGCAGCGTCCATGGGGCCTAGGGAGAAAAAATTCATTTTCACGAATTGCAAGGCATTTGTTAATTGTTGAGTGTCTTCTTCGAAGGAAAAGCTCCTTACAAACCTATCGACCAGTAATTCCCAATTACTAGTTTGTCTCTTTTCTCTTCCGTAAGATACCACACTTGCGAGATTGTGTCCAGCGAGTGCATAAATTTATGCACACACAAGGTTTTGGATCAGTCCTCCAATTCCCACCGGTTTTCACAGGCTTTGATATGGGTACAGGGTTCTAAGATCCCCCTGTACGTTTTATCAGGTTGTGGTCCCACGGATTCTTGGAATCTTGCTCTCAAATCTCTTGCCACATTTTCCCAGCTGTGAAGGTGGTTGTTTAGGTTTCCCCACCACCTTGCCGAAGTTTATTGCAACGCCATGTTCATTAGAGGAACTTTATTCTCCTATGGGACAGTATCATTTACTTTATTGATAAAAGTGTTGCTAGTTTCCATACAGGTGAGAGTAGGGTATCCTCTTACCTCTTACCTGATCCAGTTGAATCCACGAATGGTTGTGCACCTTCTAGTGTGGACTTCGTACCCTCCTTGTTGTCAGTCGTCACATGCGACTTCAGACCCCACCTCGGTGCTCTGAACGTTGCACCAACTTATCGTTCCTTTTTCCATCGGGTTAATGTAATCTTCTCTTTTTCCCGTTGTCAGCCAGTATAGTTGATCGAGGAGTTTTAGGTCTTCTCTGGTGTTAATAGTTTCTGTGTACCAAGGTCCTTGATATGGATCTAATGGCTGAATTACCATGAATTATCCATCTTAAAATATCATTAGCTCCTTCTTTAATTCGATGATTATGTAGTTCTCAAATGCCCAGTCAATCCCCAACAAGGCTGGGTATGGGTCTTCATCACCCATAATATCAATCACATAGAAATCAATATAAGTCTTTATCCTTGCCACATCAACCTCAACATCTTCTAATCTTCCCACTGGTACAATACAATACTGACTTTCCATACATAATTGTATGGGAGAGAATGTCAACTTAGGCTTTCCTAGTGCCTCCCAGGTTTTTCTTGCAAGTATATTAACATTTGAACCTAAGTCAAAAATTGTATCCCTTATTTGAAACCTCGAAACTTGTGCATTTATTCGGAATTCCTTTCATGTCCATCTCTTGTTTCTTTTTACCCTTCTCACATGCCTTTCTGGAAGATTAGCATTGATTAGCTTTATCTGCTCCATTCCTTCCCCAACAACTGTCTTCAAATTTTGTTTCAGCTTTTCCATCATTTGTACATCATTTACAATGCTCAGGAATAGTCTAAACCATTCTTTTATTGGTGTACCTATCATTGCAGTATTTTCTCCTTCCTTTGCCCGTTCTACCTGTTACACAGTATTTTGTCACCGTCCCTGAAATCCCTCATCCCGTACATTGGAGGAATATTCCCATGACTTATGAATCGTAAAATGTCCTGAAACCACCTTCATGACATCCTCTTGCATAAGGAAAAACATTCTCCTGAAGAAAGTTTCCTCTGAAAAACCCTAAAAACATATGTTTTGGCCTTGGCGCGACTAGCCAGTTCATCCCTTGCACCAATGGGGGAAATCCACACTAGAGGGCGTGCCAACTAGCGCTATGTCCCTGTGTCTCACTCGCGCCAAGATTAATAAGGGGTGTTTTTTAAAATTAAATGGTGGAATTTTGATTCCAACAACCTCCTAAATGAGTCATCAAAAGGAGTTGGGTGGTTTGGCTCTGGATCTCCATGTATAGGAAGTGGTTTTCCACCTATCATGGAAACTTCCTTAGAGATAGGGCCTATCCCATGATTATAGGGATCCCAACTCCCCTTCTTCCATCTATAAAAGCTTGTCTTTTCCCTTAGCAATATAGATGAACTTGTAGGAAGGAAACTATAGCCGGGAAGCTATTGAGAGCCAAGCCGAAGAGAGAGAGCTTAGTCCAGATTCTCGACAGGCTTTGTTGAGACGTGCTCCGCTGTCAGCCCCGCCAAAGGAAGATCATAGCATCAGAGCATTGGGTTTTAATATTTCCTTTGTTATTTATAATACAAGTGACTCTGATTATGGTTCCATTCATGTGTTTATTTCTTTACGCAATGAATTATATCCTCTCTTACTGATGTATGGTTACATGCTTTAGATTTTACGTTGTATTTCATTGTTTCCTTGCATGTGTACAAGTGTTCGGACGTGTCAAAAAAAAGGATTGTGATCTGTCAAGTGAGGGACGAGAAACATCATCTTTTCTTCAATGACCACTGCGTGGGATTTGAGGTAGGCTACTCGATATTATTTTTGTCATTTTGTAACTAGGAACCAGCGTCATTGCATGACTTGATTGTTGCTAGACCCGATCTGGGCTAGTGGGATCGCCTCTGTCCATAGAGGGGATTTACCACCTCAACAAACTGGCAACTCCACCGGGGATTCAATTGGAGTTATTCTTTTCTCTTTTGGTTGTTTTTGGCTTTTGATTGATTTATTTGCTCTTCTGGTTCACCTCCTTTGGTGTCAAACCCCTGTTCAGCCCCCAAAAGACCTGATCCAGTCTCTGTTTTCTCTTTTTTCATTTCTTCCCATAGTAAACTCGATTGGCGCAGTTTACCTCTTGACAGTTGCGCCAACTGGCGCTAGTTGCTCGTTAGGCCCCCGTGCCAACGCTTTTTTGGCGCATATTATAGCCAAACAGTCACGCCAACTCTGTTTGGTGTTAGGGTTTGCTTAATTTTGGGCTCTCTGAGCTTGATTTTTTGTCTTGGTGTCATTTTTCTGAGTGATTGAGTACTTTCAAGTCTTTGTTTACATGTTTGGCCCTTTTCCTCCGGTTTTTTGCCCTTTTCCATCAGTTTTGCATTTTAACCCTAGGGATTCTAGGTGCTTCAATGTATTGAACCTCCCGTGGGAGTTTTGGGTCCTTGTTTTCCCAGTCAACTTCGTTTTCACTTCTTTGCATTCATTTTGTTGAATTCCATTGTATCATTGCGTTAGTTGAGTGATTTTTCTCTCTTTCATTCAAGTTTTGCTTTGTCTCATTCCAAGCCTAGTTTACACAGTTTGTGTGAGTCTTTTTTAGATTCTTCTTTTATTTGAGGGATTTCTCCATCAGTTTGGGTCTTGATTGTGTGCGTTTGTATTGAGTGAACTTGTCTGTTTCAACTCTCTCACTGTCATTTCTCGAATTGGTTTCTTCATTAGTTTTTTCATTCATTTAGTGCATTTTCTCTTAAACATTGAAAAATACAAAAACAAATCTCTTTGAATTCTGATTAGTCTAGTGAAAATTGAAAGTTTTTTCGCATTATTAGTGTTATATAACTCTAAGAGAAAAGTTTTTAGTTTCATCAGCTTGCATTAGAGACAGTAGTGGATGTTTTTGTGCTCGTTTTGTTGGTATTTGAAAAGCTCTCAACCCTCCCGTAGTTAGCTCTTCATCGAACAAAGTGATATATTGTGGCATGTAGTATGCATTTAGAGGATTTTTGAGATCCAACATTCAATAGGGCCTGAAATTGAAACATAAATTAAAGATCAACTCTAAAATTTATTAAATTAACCTAAGGCAACATTGAAAAATTAACGGAATATCTAGAGGTCTAGGCTAGTGACGTGTTTCGGTGTCGTTAAACCTAGTAGTTGTTGTTTGGCATCTGGCTTTAGACAATGCTAGTACAGACTTGTGCTCCTTGTACCGTCACATATATAAAGCGAGACCCCATTAGGTCTCTATCCTTTATCCATAGGAATCCGAGTCTACCGCCTTTTACCCGTGATACACCAGACACAGCATTCGGGGAGATTACCTACACGTACGTCAAGTCCTTGGTTGATTTCTCTTTCATTTTTTAACCAAGGTGTATATGGCAGTTCATGGATATCTGGTACACCCATTCGCCTAGATTACCAGAGCAGTCATGTTGATCTTTACTATCTCATTAAATTTGAAAATATCGTCAAGCGCTTGTCCTTTCACGCTTGTTTTCAAATTGAAAGAGATAGAGCCATCTTTTACTCGTTTCTAGACTCTTAAAACATGAAATGGTAAAATTTCCAGTTTCAATGTGGTAAAATTAATCACCTACGATCACACGCCCATTGAGAGTTTGTTTTTTGGCATGTTTATGTTTGCCTTGGTTTTTTCCCGTGCCTCTTTGTTTTTTGATCTCTTCCTCTTTTTGTTGCAGTGACAGTGGTGGAACCCTCAATTTCGTCTACTGGTAGTCCTTACACAGACAAATCATCAGAGGTCTCTCAGTCCTCTACTGAGTATCAACAGCCCATTGTATCTGAGTTTCCTGACGGGGGACCGGTTATATCTGAACTTCCCTTTGGAGGACCAGTTGACTTCAAATGGCCCTTATCCAACGCTTGGTTTGGATTTGCAGTAGGGGAACACTTCCCTCCTCTTACATCGGGATCGCCTTTCTTGGCTGCTGTTATACCTCCTAGTCCCCGTCGTCTTTTGGAAGATCTCGCGGCAGGGTCAGATATGGACTCACCCAGTCCTTCTCCTAGTGAGGAAATTCCTACATATGGTGAAGATTACTAGCTTTTTCCCGAAAACATCCTTGAATATTCTATTATGTCTTCACTTGGTCCTTCGCTCCCATCTGGATATAGGTATTTAAATCAGGTCATGGTCGTCGTGGCCTCTGTGGGAATATTGACTCCATCCACGAGATCGATTATTTCTTCGTTAGGGATGTCGCCATCGACACCTCTCATGGCATCTCCTTTCTTCACATCAATACCTGTTAGGCCTACTATCTGCATAGCTGCGTCTACACCTACTGTCACTACTCAGTCACCCAGGACCTCGTCAGTTCCTGAAGACATTTACATAGCTTCTGTTATTCCCGAGAATATTTCTCCTGAGGAGTACCGGTTTTCTTTACAGCCGTCAAACTCCGAGGTTGGTCCATCCTCTCAAGACCTCAACCATCCTTAATTTTCCCATTATGGACCGGATGGTGCCCCGATTTATGTATTTCCATACCAATATGATGAGAAGGGAAACCCCCTCCGTTTTCCTGCTCCTGAGGCTTATCAGTATATTAACGGTTTTCTATCCGCCCAGGCTTGGAAACCTTCTAATCAAAAAGGGCAGAACCTTCAAGGACAACCTTTGTTTCAGCAAGGATATGGTTCTGGCCCATAAGGATAACCCTTCAAGGGACAACCTTCGACCCAGCCAAGTTATCTATATGACCCGCAAGGACAACTGTTACATAGTAATTTGTCACCGTCCCTACCATTCCCCGTCCCGCACATTGGAGGGCCCATTCTGTGACCTGTGAGCAATGTCATGCCTTGAAACCACCATCATTGCATTCCTCTAAATATGAGCTTCAATTACCCTGAAGACATCTCCTTGCAAAAAACCATAAAAACATCCCTTTTTACATTGGAGCGGGTAGCCAGTTCATCACTCGCGCCACTGGGGAAAATCCTACAAAGAGGCCGCGCCAACTAGCGCTCTGTCCCAGAGTCGCAGTCGCGCCAGCCAATTTAAGGAGTGTTTTTTAAATAAAATGACGGAAGTTTCGTTTCAACAGACTCAGAAACTTTTATCTATCTTGAGTTGGGAGGTTTGGCTCCAGGATTTCCATGTAGGGGAAGTGGTTTTCCACCTCTCATGGAAGCTTCCTTGTAGGGATCACATCTCCCCTTCCTCCATCTATAAAAGCTTTCCCATTTCCATTGCAAGCTATTCTTGAAGTGCCCAAGTCTTGAAGCTCCAAGTTCTCAAATTCCCAAGAGCCTTAATGCTGCAAGAGCCCTCATTCTTCCCTTAAGGCCAAACTCGAGCAAGGAGACTATCGTCGAGAGACTCTAAGAGAGGCTTGTCCCATCCTTGGCAGGCTTTACGAGACATGTTCTACTAGAGACCCCTCCAAAGGAGACCTCAGCGTTAGAACATTGGTTGTACTCTCTTTCGATTGTTTATTAATGAATGACTACTGGTTATGGTTCCACTCTATTTTTCGCTTATGATAATGATGAGTTATGTCCTTTCTGACTGATATATAGTTGCGTATTCTGGATTTTATGCTTGTATTCGTATTGTTTCTTGCATGTGTAGGTGTCCATTCACGGAGATCGTGGGGATCGTGATCTGCCGAGGCTAAGGAACGGGAACACTGTTTCTTCTACGAATCATAGCGTTGGACTCCAGGTAGGCCTCCATCGTTGGTCTGTTTATTCGCAATTAGGAACTTGTGTTGTAGCATTTGATGATTATTGCTAGACCCATTCTGGGCTAGTAGGGATCGCCTCTGTCCGCAGAGGGGACTTACCTCTCCAACAATTTGGCGACTCCACTGGGGATCGTCTAGTTTTAATTGTCTCATTTTAATTGTCTCGTTTTGATTGTTTCGCGGTTTTCCTTGCTTGGTTAGCCTTGTGGGTTGGGTTCTTTGTTGTTTTTTCTTCTTGGTTTGCTTGGATATCATTGATCTGCTTCTGGGGTAGTTCTCTTTATTTTTGGATGAGAAACTCGGCCGGCGCGCTTTTTAGCTCGACAGTCGCGCCAATTGGCACAGGTTTCCTGTGTATTACCCGCGCCAATTGCTTTCTGGCGCCAGTTACAACCTCACAGTCACGCCACTCCTGTGAGGCATTAGGGTTCGCTCAATTTTGAGCTCTCTGGGTCTGGTCAGTGTGTTTCTTTTTGGTTTTTTGGCTACCTGAGTGTGTTGGAGTCCTGTTTGACTGGGAGTTTGCCTTCATCCTTTGGTTGTTTGCTTTTCTCCATTAATTTCACGTTTTAAGCCCTAGGGCATCTAGTGGCTTTGTGTGTCGAGCCCTCCTTAGGAGTTTTGGTGTTTTGTTAGTCCAGTCAATTCTCTGATTGCTCCTCCGCATTCTCTTAATGGTTGTTCACCGTTTTGTTGCGATTTTTGGGTGATTCTTCTTCTCTTCATTCAAATTTTGTTTGGTCTTGCTTTGGGCCTAGATCACACGGTCCATTAGAGCCTTTGGGACTTTTTCTTGGTTTTGAGAGACTTTAGTCGATTTGAGATCTGATTGTTTGTGCCATTGAGTGAAATTTTCTCGTTTTACTCTCTTAATATCATTTCTCGAATTTCTTTTTATTTGTTTTCAGTTTGTTTAGTGCATCTAGCTATCAAACATTGAAAATAAAATAAAAAATCTCTTTTGCTTTTGGTTGATTAGTGCGAAGTGAAATCTTTTCGATTTTTGCTAGTAATTAGTAAATTTGAAAGAAAAGTTTTTAGTTTCATTATTTGCATTAGAGATATCATTGATTGTCTTCTGATCATTTTGTTTGTGTAAAAGCTCTCAACTCTTCCGTAGCTAGCTTTCATCGAACGAAATGATGTACTGTGGCATGTAGTTTTGCATTTAGAAGATTTTTTGAGGCAGCACATTCGTTAGGGCCTGAAAACTGATACGTAATTGAAGATCAACTTTAAAATCTACTCAATTTACACTAAGGTAGCATTGAAATCTAACGAAACACATTTAGAGGTCTAAGCTAGAGACGTGTTCCGGCATCTTAAAACCTAGCAGCTGTCGTTCGCCTCTTGGCTTTCGACAGCGCTAGTACGGACTTGTGCTCCCCATACCATCGTGTATATAAAGGGAGACCCCACTAGGTTTCAATCCTTTATCCATAGGAAGCCGAGTCAGCCGCCCTATACCCATGATACACCGAACACAGCATTCGGGGAGATTGCCTGCACGTACGGAAATTCCTTGGTTTATTTCTTTTTTCATTATTGAAACCAAGGTGTATATTGCAGTTCACGGTTATTTGGTACACCCTTTTGCCTAGTATTCCTAAGCAGTCATTTGATCTTTTCTGACTCCCTAAATTTGAAAAGATCACCAAGCGCTTGTCCTTTCACGCTTGTGTCAAATCTGAAAGAGATAGAGTCACCTTTTTGACCGTTTCTCGACTCTTAAAACATGAAACGGTGAAGTTTCTTATTTTTCAATGTGGTAAAAATTAATCACCCGCGATTACACGCCTTGTTAGACTTTGCTTGTTGACCATTTGATCGTGTGTCTTGACTCTTCTTCAGCCCGTGTGTGTGTTTGATCTTTTTCTCTTATCATTTCTGCCACAGTGGCGGAACCCTCGGTTTCTTCTACTGGTAGTCCTTATACGGACGATTCATCAGAGGCTTCACAATCCTCTACTGAACCACAGCTACCCATTGTTTTCGAGTTTCCTAACGGGGAACCGGTTCTTTCTGAGCAACCCTTTGGGGGACCAGTTGAGTTCGATTGGCCCCTTTCGGACCCTATGTCTGAATTGAGATTAGGAGCTGATTTCCTTTTATAGCTGTTGTTTTTCCTCCTAGTCCTCGCCGCGAGATCTAGCGGCAGGCTCAAACATGAGTGATTCTGGTGAGGAAATCCCAACGTCTGGTGAAGACTATCAGCTCTTCCCACGAAGATTATTTTCGGGAGACAACTCTGAAACAGCTGTCATGTCAACGTCCAGTCCCTCATTACCGCTGGGGTACAGGTCTTTGGGTCAGATCATTTCCGCCACAGCCTCTATGGGAGTTTCAGCTCCTTCTCTGAGGCCAGCTGCTCCTTCACCGGGGGTGTCCCCTCAGACACCCGTTACTTCTGTACCCGTCCGGCCCACTGTCTGTGTGGCTGCTTCTGCACCTGTTGTCACGGCACCCTCCGCTAGGGCTATGCCGTCTCCTGAAGATGTTTATTTAGCGACTGCTATACCGGAGAACATCTCTCCGGAGGAGTATCGGTTGTCCCTGCAACAGCCGAACCCCGAGGTTGGACCATCCTCCCAAGATCCCAACCACTCTTACTTTTCTCACTATGCACAGGATGGTACGCCCGTGTATGCTTTTCCAGTTCAGTATGATGAGCACGGGGACATTTTACGTCTGCCCGCTCCTGAGGCTTACCTCCATGCTCAAGTTTTACCTTTTAACCAGGCTTATAACCCGCAAGGGCAACCTTTCCAAGGCCAACCTTCGGGCCAACTTGGCTATCCTTATAACCCACAGGGGCAGCCCATGCAAGGCTATCCTGCGGGCCAGCAAGGGCCGTCGTATGGTCCGCAAGGACAGTATTATAGCCCTTCTGGTCAACCTGTATAGCCTCAGCCGGGGTACCAATCGGGACCGGTCTATGGTCCTGGGGGAAAATCCAGCCTTCTCAACCTATGCAACCGCAGTATCCTGTTGTTTCTAATGTTGCATATCAGTCGGGACCATCCTATGGTCCTGCTCCAGGTCAAACCGATTACCATCAATCACCTAGCGATATTCCTCCACTAGGCCAACCGGCTCATCCAGTACAACCCAGTGTTCCGCCTCCAGGCCAACCGGCCCATCCGGTACAACCTGGGGCTCCTTTACAGCCAGGTCAACCTGTGCAACCGGCGCCGCCTGTCTATCCGGGTCAACATGTTTACTCAGGTCAGCCCTCTCAGCCAGGTCAACCTGTTCATTCAGGGCAGCCCGCTCATTCCATTAACCCTGCCCAGCAGCCAATTTATTCGACGCCGCAGCCAAATCAACAGTTGCGCCCTAGTTATCAGGCTCTGCAGGGTTCCACCTATCAGCAGCCGACTCATCCTCAGGGCAGTTATTATCCTCATGGTCAATCTCAACCGAATTATAATCAGCCCTGGGGCTCTCAGTATTATCCTCCTCCACCCAGTTTTACCTATACTCAGCAGCCAAATCCAAATGCTGCTTACACCGAGCCGACACATAATCGGGGTCCGTACTCTGGTTATCAAGCCCCACACACTGGTTACCAGCAGCCAAATCAGTCTGGTTATACGACCTACACCCCCTACAATCAGAATCCTATGGGACAGAACCCATGCGGGCAAGGATATTCACAACCATTGTGGAGTATAGGTACCAGTCCTCATCTCGGGCCTGGCATGCCGGTTAATCCGCCATTGCCGTTCCTGGCCACCTTGGAGTTGCCGGATGTTTCAAAACTGACCAATGATCCGATTTTGCGTAATCTTTATTAGCCTCCGATTCCTACCAAGATACCAGGTGACTGCCCCAAGTTTGAGGGTAAAGCTGGAGAGGACCCCCAATCGCATGTGATGATGTATCATCTTTGGTGTTCGTCTAACTCTTGGGTCGATGATTCAATTCGTGTGCGCCTCTTCCAGCGCAATTTGAATGGAGCTGCTGCTAAGTGGTACATAGAGTTATCCCGTGGCATATTCCAAGATTTCAATTCCTTAGCCATGGATTTTCTGACACACTTTCAGTTACCAGTTCGTTATGAAGCCGGGACGCACCTCCTGACTTCTTTGAAGTAGGACAAGGCCACTCACATTTCCGATCAAATTCATGAGTGGCGGCGCCGTCGTAGACTGATCAAATTTCATATACCTGATCAGATACTAACTCACTGGTTCACCACCTCCTTCGTGAATAAAATCGCTCAAGATATTGCGATGGGAGCATGTGTGACAGAAGAACAAGCCATTGCGCGTGCCCAATATCTAGATCTTGTGTATTCTCAGTCCGGCACGCTTTATGATATCTTGCCTGATGCTCCACAGTCTGGAACCTCTAAGGCTCCACCTACCCCTGCATTCGATGGTGTCATTGGTTCCGTGTCTCAGAATTCGAAGAAATCTTTGAATGGGAAGCAGAAGTCTAATTCTTCCAAAAATACTCATGTTAATCCCGCCCCGTCCGATTCTGGAAAAACCGCGGAGGTGAATGCCGTTTAGGCCAATCATACGGAGAAAAATTCCAAGGGGAAAAACAAGGGCAAAGGCAGATCTAAATCCGATGCCCCAAAGCCAGAATCTAAACCTCGCACTGAGGATGGTTCTCAACATAAACCGAAGTACCCCTGCCTCATTTGTGAAGGAGACCATTATACCAAAGATTGTCCACGACGATCCGACATTAGTCAACTTCTCAAGGGCTCTAAAGGGACTCTGGTAGTTCTAAAAGAGCCATTCTCATCACAGCAGACCCAGATGGTTGAACAGTCGTCACCATCTGCACCATTTGGGTCCCAAGTTTTTATGTTGAATGGTGCTGCACCTATCTCTGTCGCTACACGTTCGAAGGATTACAACGAATCGCGGCAGGCACCGAGGAAGGCAGTTGCGGATGGACCACCTCCCCCACCTACCTCTGATTCATTGGAAATCGAGAAGCCTACTCCTGAACCTATTGTGAAGCCACCTTCTAAAGGTGTCTTACGAATATCTTCTTATAATCCGAATGCCCGTGCCACTCAGCACTACAGCATTGTTGAGGATTTGGCATAGGTGCCTTCTACTATGTCTGCGCTAGAAGTTCTTCAAATTTTTCCTTTGCAATGTGGTCTCTGGTTCTAATGCCCTATTTTCCTGAATGACTTTTGCCTTCTCCTGGAAGGCTTTACTATCTGCAATCGGTGGCATTGACCCCACCGATTCAAGCCTTCTCACCTTCGATTTAGATAATTTCACTCCCCGACTTCCACATCAGATCGCTCTTGTTATTCAAGTCAGGATTAACGGTCTTAACATCCATAGGGCCGTCGTGGATGAAGGTGCCTCCACCTGTGTTATGTCATCCGCTTGCTGGAAGGCCATTGGCTCTCCATCCCTTTCGTCATATCCCAATGCCCTCGAGGCATTTGATGGTCGGGAATCCAAACCCCTGGGTGTTCTCGAGAGTTTAGCAATCACTTTACATGGGAAGACTGTCAACGTAGAAGTAGAGGTGGTTGACGCCAGGCTCAACTAAAATATACTTCTTGGCCACAGCTGGACTCATGTCATGCTCTGTGTGCCGTCCACCGTCTTTCGACTTCTTAAGTTCCCTCACAAGGGAAAAATCGTCACGGTGGATCAGTTGTCCTTCTTCACCTCCACCTCCGAGAACAACGTTCCATACGTGGATCAGATTCCGAATCCCCCTGACAGTGTAGGACCCGGTCTCTTCAAATACCCCATCCTCATGGGTATCTTTCTCACACCACCACCGCACACCGCTCAAGTTAACATGATTTCCAGGTCTGATGACCCCTGGCTTATTCCTACGCCTGAGCAGGTGTTTGAGTTTGGAGAATCAATGCCCTTGACTCCAGTAGAGATTAGCTACTGTGAAATTGTTGCTGCATCTAATCCTCCACCTCCTCAGCATGCTCCTTTGAGCATGGCTCTAGACGTCTACTCTCAATCCCCCTGGCTTGGCTAGGCCGATTCCCCTGATCCTCTCAAAGAGACTTTTCCTTCCGATGAAGCCATCATTGAAACCATGTCTCTCGAGGAGCTACCTTTGCGCGATGGACATCATTGCTCCTCTTTCATGCCTAGCTTGGGGGCAATAACAGATTGTCTAGAGCGTTATGCATCTCAGGTTCCTACCCCTCCTCTTCAAACACCCATCTTGACGCACGAGGTCTTTTCGGAAGGTAACCTGAGTAACATCACTCAAACCATCCCAATCAACATCTCCGTTAAACCAGGGATTGTTGAGAATATTCACGTGGGATTGACTTGTTCTCCTGATGAGATTCAACTCTATACTGATCTTTTTAAAGAATTCAGATATGTGTTCGCCTAGTCCTACGAAGAAATGCCGGGGATTGATCCCAGTATCGTAGTGCATGAGATTCCAACCTACCCTGGTGTTAGCCACCTATAAAATTTGTTATACCCAAAGGTGGCTAAATCTGTTTTGAGCCTCCAAGGAACAATTTTTATTACCAAAAAATTGTTGGCTCTTGAAGACTTTTAAAGGCCTCATGCCTCTGTCCAGATCCTACATTGTTGTTCCCATTTCATACTCTGAAAATTTCTGCTAAAAATCCAAGAGAAAAAACTGCTGAAAAATTATCATTTTCCCTTTCCTCCCCACTCCAAAATTAACCTTCGCTTATAAAATCCCCTTTGTTTTAATGAATTTCCTTCTTCCATTCATAAAGACCACTTTATAAGGTTTGAAACTTACTTTAAAGACCTTACCGAAACCCCCAAATCCATTTAAATCCTTAAAATTTTTCATAAAAATCAAAGTTTTATTACTATGGACTTAAGCCCCTTTGGGCTAAGTCCTAAACCACTTCCCCCACATGCCCTTTCCCCAGAACCAGGCGCTAGTCCCATTAGCGCTAATCGCATCGGAAAGATTCAAGTGTGCACGTTTTTTGAGCCATTTCAAAACTCCGATTGTGATCAACCCTTTTTATCATAAACCGCATATCATATAGTTATTTCATTTAACCTGTGGGCCCGCAATCGGGCGCTAAACCATTGAAAAAAATTCCTCTCCGATCATATTTTCCTTTGTAAATCCAAAAACCCACTTTCCGAATGTTTTAAGTTGAAAACTTAAAAACACATGTTGAAATACTTTAATGGGCTGATCGAAAAGACCGATCGCGCAATCGCAATCGAGGAAATTTCAAATAGGTTGATCGGAAAGAACAGGCCCGCAGTTCCGATTGCAATTAGGCCCTTGTTATATATACTCCCGGGCATATTACAATTCATATATCCCACGGCCCCGCAATCGGGCGCCTTTTTCTTTTACTTACATATTTTTTCCGCCCGACCCATTTTAACTTGTTTTTATTGTAAAAACTTTGGTTTTCGTATGTATGAAAGGGTTTTCCCCCTGATTCATCTCCACCGTTGATCACCGCCGATCGAAAGGCCATCGCTCAATCTCATCGGAGTTTCAAATCGCATCGCAACTTACCCCGATTGCACAATCGCATGCCCCTATCTGCCACCTCCGATTGCGATCCCTCTGATTCTTTCCCCGCCATTGATCTGGTCCTCAGATCAACGGCCAGCGCTCAATCGCAAGTTTCTTATCGCAAGTTTCAAATCACATCCTCTCTTCCGCTTTCCCCGATTGTGATTGCTCCGATTTAATCCCGTCCGTCCATTTCCCGCTAATCCAACGGTCATCGCTTGATCGCACAAGTCTCCCCGATCGCGCAAATGCATCAGCATTTTCCAATCGCGCCTTTTGTTCCTCCCCTCCGATTGCGATCCTCCGATTAGATCTGGACCGTCCACGTGTCTAGATCGAACGGTCCAAAACCACCCCGCCTTATTTCTTCTCCCCGCTCTCCTTTGCCTGTTTTTTCGCTGATCTCCACCGTTAGATATTTTTATCCAATGGCTATGCTCCTCCCCCGCCATCTGAAGCAGTTTAAACCTATTTCCGTAGGATTTCTTAATTTTTTTGTGTTTTGCAGGTATTTCTATGGTTTTCCATTATGTTATGAAGAAAGGCCGAAGACGGGGAAAGACTTTTCCTGCACCTTCGGGCTATTAAAACACTACCATTCGCAGGTTTGAATCCAGTGATTTATCAGCGTTTCATGAGCGTTGATAACACGTAAATGGCCTGTGCTGCCCCTACACATCAACAAGACACTGTTTTATTCAAAAAATAGTTAAAAAGTATAAGTTTTGAGACATAGCACCACAGGACCGATATTGAAGACAAATTTGGGGATCACAGCTAAGATTGAACATAAAAAGCCTAATCCCCCAAATTAAAACAGAATTAAAGAAAACCTAAAGTGTTTTATCAGGCAGAAAGCCTCCACCGCCACATCTGAGGCGAATTGATTCCTCAGCTACCACCGAGCCACCTGTTGCCTCAAACCTTTCAAAACAGAGGCCGAAGTTATTAAAGAAGATCAGATATTCGCCTCCAGCGCAGCCAGGGAGTTACTTCTGCAAGGAAATCAATGCAGAAATATCTGCAGAGTCACTCCAAACATTACCCAAAGCCTCAAAGTCAAATAAAGCTCCCGCTGAGCTTAATTCATAAATGTAAAACAGCTAATAGAGTGTTCCACCTGTGAACTTCTTCATCGAGCCCCTCAAAAGGCCAAGAAGTCTTGAATCTGTATTAATTGCGTCGAGAGATCTTTTGTTATATTTCACCTCCTCATTCTTCTATAAATACCTCAGTAGAAGATGAGAAATTGTTGGTTGAGTCGCTTACAGAGCTTTGAAATACATTTGAGCCTAAACTCTTGATTGTAAATAGTGTTCACTGGCCCTTGGAGCTCTACTTGTGCTAGAGTAGTTAGGTTGAATAGTGAAGATGATTACTGAACTGAAACATTGGACCTAAAGATTGTAACTGGTTTGACATCAATATAAAAGCTGTTTCTTGGGATCCTGGTCTATATCACTGGTGAAGTGCTCCTTTCTTTGTTAAATTGTTTTCCTTCTATGTATGCCATATTGTTCATATTCCTCTGTAAAGAAGAGTTTGAACAGAGTTAGGATCTATTGTATATCAGTAACCTTCTCTGGCTGAGAAATCTTTATCTTGATGTTTTCCTCAAACTTGTTTATTTAAGAATGATTCAATATTGTTTAAACAGTTAGGAATGTTGGCGTTCCCTCGTCCTTCTGTTTACATAAACATTGTTCTTAAATGTGATTTCCATTATTTACTATTAAAGTTAGACTAGAGAAGATATGGTTTGCCCTGATTCCTAGATTCTTTTCTCCAAAGGCAGATTCTGAAAGTTTCCCTTGGTGTTGACTGAAAGCAGACTAGGTTTAAAAGTACTTTATCTGATCTTAAGTTACACTATGTTTTTCTTATGTGTTTTCATACTTTCTGAAGGTAATTATGTGGATTACTGGATTGTTTGTCAATTAAGCTGCTTGAATACAGACTTGCCCAAGGAGTCAATGGTTAGCCCTGCACTTGGTTGGTTTTAAACAGTTACTTAAGAGGCTTTTCTTGTTTTTGGACTGACTATAAATCCTCTGAGAAATTATTATCAGTTTCCACCCCTCCAACACTTTAATGTTTCCATTCCGTCATTTTAATCTCAATAATCTTGTGGTATAGATGACTTGCCCCTTGGATCACACTTGATGTTGTTGCTCAATTAAAGCCCAGATATGACTCCATAACCCAATGGACTAAAAACCAGCGTTATATCTATCTGTTTAGCTTAGCTGTTCTATCCACTTGCAGAAACTTTTGCACTTAGAACTTTCCCCTCAAGTAACATTTCATGCTCAACCATCCAAAACAAAACAAAACCCCTCGGTCTTCATAACTAGCCTAACATCATTTCTTTAAACTTTCAAAGACAATATCCATCTTTGTACATATTGGAGAGATCCCTCTCCGAATTCAGGAGGGCTAGATCCTAGAATCCCAAAGTTGGTTGAAACGATGTTGTTTCTATAATTGGACTCTGCCAATCTTGCTAATAAATTACAGAGACCTAACATTTCTGGCGACTCCACTGGGGACTGAGTTGGTTTTTCATCTTAGTTTCCTTTAGAAATTCATACAAACCTTGTGAGTGAAAAGCAACCTTTCAAGCACTACCAACAAATGGTATTCATGGTAAAACTTGTTTGAATCAGTGAAAATCTAGGAAAATCCTAGGATTCTCATAAGTCCTTATCAAACCTTGAAAACCGGCTGGCTTAGCCATAAGAGTAGACTTTCCTTGTCTCACAACCGTAGCTAAGTTTTGAAACAGAGTCAGGATATCCTTAGAAACCACACAACTGAAAAATAACTCAGAAAAACACCCAAAAATATTTCAGATTGGAATTTAATAAACATGGTAGTGGACCATAAAACATTTTACCTCTGAAAAGAGCTAAAATTTCCACTTGGCGACTCCACAATAATCAACAGACCTTAAGACTCCGCTGGGGAGAACCTTTTCCCATCACAACATTTTTAAAACTCAGTAAAAGGACTGTGGGATTAAGAATTTGTGAAACAGATTAGTTAACCGTTCAAAGATTGTTATACCCGGTTGAACTTTTCTTGTTTATTTGGGTCTAAAAAACACTGCATAGTGGCTCCCAGAAAGATTCACACTAGAGCCGATCCTGACCCCAATCCACTTGAGATAGTTGATAACCCAGGAAGTATCCTTTGGAAGTCTCCTAGGATTAAATTATCAACTGTTTTCAGATCACCCTTGAGAGCTAATTCAGTTCCTGAAAATATTGCAACTCTACAAGAATCATAGGGTGGTGGAACCATAAAACATTTTACCTCCTTAGGAGCTAAAATTTTTTCCACCTGGCGACTCCACATTCTGAAACTCCCAGAAGACCAAATGACTCCATTGGTAGAAGACCCCGAACTGATTGACTAGACACAGTGACCTCTTTCTGGATTTACAAACATGATTCCAAGAATACAACGAAGATATGCCCCAATGAGTAGAGATCATATCCCTGGGTTTCCACATAATATGCCCTAGGTGAATTGGGATGACAACCTGCCACTTTTTCAAGGCGAAAAGTTTGATGACCCTCTATTACATCTCATTAGATTTCATATACATGTATGGAGATTGAAAGTTTAATGGCATCAAGACTGCCTAATGAAAATGTTCATGTTAACATTAGAAGGACAAGCTAGGGATTGGTATGAATGCTTAAGATCTAGTAGTTTGTTTTCTTTAAGAGATCTTGAATATGTGTTCTATGAGAACTATAAAGAAAACGCTACATCATTATCATTGGGTGCAATATTTTATGATCCATCACAAAACATCACCCAACACATTATAGATAATGAGGAAGCTTTGGAAGAAATGCATCCTGGTGATATTTTAATAGCCATTCATGAGTTCAATCTCCTATTGAAAAATTTTAAGAATATAGATGAATCAGTTGAGGGAGAGATGATCCAAGAAATAATGAACCTTCCTCAAGATATCCTTGAAAACTCCAATATTGATTCATCATCCCTTATAGCTGAGGCTCAAGAAGACATCCAGCCTCAAAATCAGTCTTCACAAGAGGACAACACTGTCAAATATGATGAGTCCTCCAGTTCAGAGGATGATGAAGATGAAGGAGAAAAACAAATAGAAGACTATCCTGCTGTGGATATATCATCTTCTGAAGAAGAAATTTCTCCCTTCACTGATATTAGTCTGTCATTTAAAGAGCCTGAATTTATATCAGAAGCAAGCATAGATTCAAAGAAATAAGATATTCCACTGTTTGCTATTTTGCAGGTTAAGAATGATGATACTTCCAAGCTACATACTGAAGAGATAGTCCTCAAAGCCGATGTCTTGGAAGTAGATGATCTACCAATTGTGGAGGACCAAAAAGAAGAGAACCTTCACCTTTTCTTTGTTGATCCTATGGAAGAGTGTGTGGAAATCCAAACTGGCTCAAATTATCAAGCATTGATCCTTTGTAAGAGCCAGAGACATGAAAAGCTGTCGCCTTCTGTGATAGCCTCGGTTTTGAAGATTAATCTTCAAAATATACTATGGATACCTCTGACAAGCAGCCAGAGTTTCTTCTTCTTCTTGACATTACTCAGCTGGCTGCATTGGCACTTTTGTATCATATGAATATGTAAATACTCCATGTTTAGAATAGGTTAGATAGGAATGTCAATAAAGCTCACTTCTGGGCATGTAGTTAGTTGTTGTTTTTCTACGTTGAAGAAAAATAAAAAATTCAAAAGTACAAAAAAAAAGAAAAGAAAGAAAAGAGGGCAGATTGATAAAACAATAAAGGTACAGCCCCATACCAAAAAGAGAAATAAATCTGAAAGTGTGCAAGCTCAAATGCCACTCCTCAAAACACACTTCTAGTTAGTCAAACTGCCTAATCTTGACTAATTAGCTTTAAATTTTCTACTGATAGGATAGTGAATTCGATTTGCCAAATTTTTCAATCTTGGCTTATCAGTAGATACATTAGGATAGAAATGAAGGTTCAAACAAACTCAAAATCTGAACCAAAGTTTCCAAAGAGAGATGACTCAAAACTGTTTTATTTTCTGAGTCATAAAAGAGAAGAACTGGTTCTAATTTGTCCAAAATCTGAATCAGATATCAAGGAAGAGGCAGCTCAAACAAAAGAAAAAACAGAGCTGTGAAGAAAAGAGAAGGCCATGATGAGAAACTTTCAGATCTTGAGCCTTCCATTTTGATTTTTAATTTTCTACAAATAATAATCTATGTGCAGCTTGTTCTTATGCCATAGATCACAGCAAGTCAAAAAGCTTAATCTTGACTTGACTGTTTTTTAAATTTATGTTATAGAATTTAGAGAATGAAAGTCTGTTGGACAGCTAAATCCCAACAGACAGTAGATTAGGTAGAGAAATATCTAAGCTCAACTGTTTAATCTGAGCTCAGGGAGAAATAAGGAGTAGAATTAGATTATTTTTTATGCTTTCAAAAGAATAAAATGTTGTAAGAGAGTTTGCCAATCCAAGTGCACTCTAAGAAGAAAAAATGTTAGATCTGTAGGATTGGGTAGGTAGCAAGCTTGTTGATAAAGGTCCATTGTTTTCATGGCTGCCAAATATGTTTTTAGAGAAGGTCATTCAATCAAAGGAGGATAGCCCAATGGATGGGGCAACTGATCAGCCTCCCAGAAGATGCAAGTCTGAAATTCTTGATGCCTTCAAGAAGGCACCATCCCCAAGTGCAGCCACTGTTAGCCACCTATAAAATTTGTTATACCCAAAGGTGGCTAAATATGTTTTGAGCCTTCAAGGAACAATTTTTATTACCAAAAAACTGTTGGCTCTTGAAGACTTTTAAAGGCCTCATGCCTCTGTCCAGATCCTACATTGTTGTTCCCATTTCATACTCTGAAAATTTCTGCTAAAAATCCAAGAGAAAAAACTGCTGAAAAACTATCATTTTCCCTTTCCTCCCCACTCCAAAATTAACCTTCACTTATAAAATCCCTTTTGTTTTTATGAATTTCCTTCTTCCATTCATAAAGACCACTTTATAAGGTTTGAAACTTACTTTAAAAACCTTACCGAAACCCCCAAATCCATTTAAATCCTTTAAATTTTTCATAAAATCAAAGTTTTATTACTATGGACTTAAGCCCCTTTGGGCTAAGTCCTAAACCACTTCCCCCACATGCCCTTTCCCCAGAACCAGGCGCTAGTCCCATTAGCGCTAATCGCATCAGAAAGATTCAAGTGTGCACGTTTTTTGAGCCATTTCAAAACTCCGATTGCAATCAGCCCTTTTTATCATAAACCGCAGATCATATAATTATTGCGTTTAACCTGTGGGCGCGAAATCGGGCGCTAAACCATTGAAAAAAATCCCTCTCCGATCATATTTTCCTTTGTAAATCCAAAAACCCACTTTCCGAATGTTTTAAGTTGAAAACTTAAAAACACATGTTGAAATACTTTAATGTGTTGATCGAAAAAACCGACCGCGCAATCGCAATCGGGGAAATTTCAATGGGTTGATCGGAAAGACCAGGCTCGCAGTTCCGATTGCAATTAGGCCCTTGTTATATATACTCCCGGGCATATTACAGTTCATATATCCCACGGCCCCGCAATCGGGCGCCTTTTCCCTTTACTTATATATTTTCCGCCCGACCCATTTTAACTTGTTTTTATTGTAAAAACTTTGGTTTTTGTATGTATGAAAGGGTTTCCCCCTGTGCCATCTCCACCGTCGATCACCACCGATCGAAAGGCCATCGCTCAATCACATCGGAGCTTCAAATCGCATCGCAACTTTCCCCGATTGCGTAATCGCATGCACCTACCTACCACCTCCGATTGCGATCCCTCCGATTCATTCCCCGCCGTTGATCTGGTCCTCAGATCAACGGCCAGCGCTCAATCGCAAGTTTCTAATCGTAAGTTTCAATCGCATCCCCTTTTCAGCGCTCCCCGATTGCGATGGCTCAGATTTAATCCCGTCTGTCCATTTCCTGCCAATCCAACGGTCATCGCTTAATCGCACAAGTCTCCCCGATCGCACAATCGCATCGGCATTTTCCAATCGTGCCCTTTGTTTCTCCCCTCCGATTGCGATCCTTCGATTAGATCTGGACCGTCCACGTGTCCAGATCGGACGGTCCAAAACCACCCCGCCTTATTTCTTCTCCCCGCTCTCCTTTGCCTGTTCTGCGCCGATCTCCACCGTTGGATATTTTTATCCGACGGCTACGCTCCTCCCCCGCCACCTGAAGCAGTTTAAACCTATTTCTGCAGGATTTCTTAATTGTTTTGTATTTTGCAGGTATTTCTATGGTTTTCCATTATGTTATGAAGAAAGGCCGAAGACCGGGAAAGACGTTTCCTACGCCTTCGGGCTATTAAAACACAACCATTCTCAGGTTTGAATCCAGTGATTTATCAGCATTTCATGAGTGTTGATAACACGTAAATGGCCTGTGCTGCCCCTGCACATCGACAAGACACTGTTTTATTCAAGAGAACAGTTAAAGAGTATCAGTTTTGAAGACAAAGCACATCAGATGAAGATCGAAGACAGTTTTTATGGGGATTACGGCTAAAACAGTTATCAAAAGCCTAATCCCCAATCTAAAACACAGTTTAAAATAAAACCTAAAGTGTTATATCAAACAGAAAGCCTCCACCGCCACATCTGAGGCAAATTGATTCCTCAGCTACCCCCGAGCCACCTGTTGCCTCAAACCTTTCAAAACAAAGGCCGAAGTTAGTGAAGAAAATCAGATATTCGCCTCCAGCGCAGCCAGGGAGTTACTTCTGCAAGGAAATCAATGCAGAAAATATCCACAGAGTTACTCCACACGATACCCAGAGCCTCAAAGTCCAATAAAGCTCCTGCTGAGCTTAATTCATAAATGTAAAACAGTTAATACAGTGTTCCACCTGTGAACTTCTTCATCGAGCCCCTCAAAAGGCCAAGAAGTCTTGAATATGTATTAATTGCCTCGAGAGATCTTTTGTTAGGTCTCACCTCCTCATTATTCTATAAATACCTCAGTAGAAGATGAGAAGTTTTTGGTTGCAGAACTTTGGAATACACTTGAGTTGGAGACTTCTATTTGTACATAGTGTTCGCTGGCCCTTGAAGCTCTGTTTGTGCTAGAGTAGTTAGGCTGAATAGTGAAGATGATTGCTGAACTGAAACATTGGACTTGAAGACTATAACTGGTTTGACATCAATAACAAGCTTTTCCTTGGGATCCTGGTCTATATTACTGGTGAAGTGCTTCTAACTTTGTTAATTGTTTTTCCTTCTATGTATGCCATATTGTTCATATTCTGCTGTAAAGAATAGTTTAAAAAGGGTTAGGATCTGCTGTATATCAGTAACCTTCTCTGGCTGACAAATCTTTATCTTAATGTTTTCCTCAAATTTGTTTATTTAAGAATGATTCAATACAGTTTAAACAGTTAGGAATGTTGGCGTTCCCTCGTCCTTTTGTTTGCTTAAGCATTGTTCCTGAATGTGATTTCCATTATTTGCTATTAAATTTAGACTAGAGAAGATATGGTTTGCCTTGATTCCTAGATCCTTTTCTCCAAAGGCAGATTCTAAACATTTCCCTTGGTGTTGACTGAAAGCAGACTAGGTTTAAAAGTACTTTATCTGATCTTAAGTCACACTTTGTTTCTCTTATGTGTTTTCATACTTTCTAAAGGTAATTATGTGGATTACTGGATTGTTTTTCAATTAAGGACTCTTGGTCTGAGACTTGCCCAAGTCGATAGTTAATACACTTGGTTGGTTTTAACGGTTACTTAAGAGGCTTTTCTTGTTTGAATTTATTTATAAATCTCGAAATTATTATCAGTTTCCACCCCTCCAACACTTTAATGTTTCCATTCCATCATTTTAATCTCAATAATCTTGTGGTATAGATGACTTGCCCCTTGGATCACACTTGATGTTGTTGCTCAATTAAAGCCCAGATATGACTCCAAAGCCCAATGGACTAAAAACCACCGTCATATCTATCTTTTCAGCCTAGCTGTTCTATCCACTTGCAACTTCTCACTTTCGAAACTTTTGCACTTAGAACTTTCCTCTCAAGTAACATTTCATACTCAACCATCCAAAACAAAACAAAACCCCTCGGTCTTCATAACTAGCCTAACATCATTTCTTTAAACTTTCAAAGACAATATCCATCTTTGATCCTAGAATCCCAAAGTTGGTTGAAATGATGTTAACTCTGTGATCGGACTTTTGCCAATCTTGCTTATTACAGAGACCTAACACCTGGTGCGAAGCCCGTGCGCCAACGCTTACGCCCCATGCATCCTCGTAAAGCCGCTACAATTAAGGCAGAAGTTGAAAAACTTCTGAACGCGGGCTTTATTTATCCCATCCCCCTCACAGAATGGGTTTCCAACATTTTCCATGTCGATAAAAAGCAAGGTACTATTAGGGTCTGTGTCAATTATCGCAACATCAATCGCGCATGTCCAAAGGATAACTATCCCACTCCGTTCATAGACTAGATAATTGACGAATGTGCCAGAAGTGAGATTTATTCCTTAATGGACGGTTTCTCGGGGTATAATCAGATCAATATTGCACCTGAGGATCAACACAAGACTACTTTCATCTGTCCGTGGGGTACTTTCGCATATAAAAATCTCCCGTTCGGTTTGAAGAATGTTGGATCCACTTTCCAGCGTGCGATGTCTTACGCTTTCCATGACATTCGCCATAGCGTTCAGCCTTATCTGGACGACTTGCCAGCTCATTCAGCTAGGCGAGAGGACCACCCTGAACACCTCCGCCAGATCTTCCTTCGCTGTAGGCGCTACAATATTAGGCTTAATCCTCATAAATGTGTCTTCTGCATGGATTATGGTCGTCTATTGGGATTCATAGTCTCCAAAGACGGAATTCGCCTTGACCCTTTAAAATTCGAGGCTATCATCAACCTCCCATCACCCTCCTCACTATATCAGTTGCAGAGTCTGCAGGGAAAAGTGAACTTCCTTCGACGCTTTATCCCGAACTACGCGGAGGTGGCTAAAGGATTCACACACCTATTAAAGCAGAACGTTCCCTTCCATTGGGACGAAATTTCTCAACAATCCTTTGAGAAGCTGAAGACGTTACTTGTTAATGCTCCTTTGCTTCGTCCTCCTAATTATCACCGCGATTTCACTTTGTATCTTGCCGCCGCGTTTAGCACCATTGCTATGGTTCTGGTGCAGGATGACGATGAAGGTAATGAACATGTTGTTTATTATTTGTCACGGAACCTCCTCGACACGGAAACACGCTATGCTCAAGTCGAGAAGTTGGCTTTAGCCGCCGTACACCCTGTGCAGCGCTTTCGCCATTACATCCTGATGTGCACGATTACCGTGGTTTCAGAATGTAACCCCATGACGTATATTCTCTCTCGACAATTACTGGGGGGCAAGTACTCGAAATGGATCGTTATCCTGCAGGAGTTTGACTTAGAGTTCACCACCGCTAAGTCAACTAAATCACTGGTTTTTGCGGATCTTATATGCTCTCTCCCTACAGACTCCGCTTCTTCACACTTAGAATACCATATACCAGACGAAACTCTTTTCCTCATCAGTACTCATGACCCTTGGTATGGCGATATCATTGTGTATTTCAGACCTCCACATTTCGGTCTGAGTTGACTAAAGATGCCCGACTCCGAATTCGGCATCAGTCTCAACCCTACCATATTGTAGGAGATACCTTATACCGTGTTGGAGTAGATTCGGTGCTCCACCGATGCCTTACCTTGGAAGAGGCTGAAAAGGCCCTCAATGACTGCCACAGTGGCACCTGTGGTGGACATATGTCCGAATATGCTACTGCTCAAAAGATTTTGCGAGCAGGATACTTCTGGCCGTCAATATTCAAAGATTGTATTACGACAGTCCGAAAATGTCACGCGTGCCAGGTGTTTCAGCGCCAGATGCGCGCGCCACCTCTTCCTTTGCATATTGTTGTTACCGTTGGCCCTTTTGCGAAATGGGGTGTTGATTTTATGACATGTAACCCTCATTCGGCCGGGGGGCATGCGTATATAATCGTAGCTGTCAACTACTTCACCAAGTGGGCCGAAGTGATGCCTACACTTGCGGCCGACGGTAAAACAGCTGCTCAATTCATCTTCAACCACATCATCGCGTGTTTCAGGGTTCCTCAGGCCATCGTTACTGACCATGGTACTCATTTCCGAGATTATATGATGGCCGAGCTGACGTCGAGGTTGGGCTTACGCCACGATAGCTCAACGCCATATTACCCTCAGGCAAATGGCCAGGTTGAAGTAGTGAACAAGGTTTTGGTCACCATGCTTCAACAAACAGTTGGGATTCATAAATCAAATTTTCACCTCCAACTGTTCTCAGCTCTTTGGGCTTACCGAACATCTGCTAAGAGTGCGACTGGATTCACACCATTTCAACTGGTGTATGGTCTGGAAGCCACTCTTCCGGTTGAATGCGAGATTCCTTCTTTGAAATTAGTTGTAGAACTTCTACCTGACACTTCTGCTGAAGAAGAGCGTCTCCTGTATCTATAACGATTAGATGAAACCCGCCGCTTAGCTGCCTTAGTGATTGAGGCACAAAAAAAGTGGGTCAAAGCCCATTTCGATCAATCTGTTTCACCACTTTCCTTCATTGAAGGGGACCTTGTCCTCCTGTATGATCAAGCACACGATAAGCTTGGGTCGGGGAAGTTCCAACCCATGTGGCATGGACCCTATATAGTTAAACGGGTTTTAAAGAATGGGGCCTATGAGCTTATAGATTATGAAGGAATTCCGCTGGCGCAGCCTAGAAATGGGTTGTACCTGAAAAAATACTACGCTTAAAGTCATTTTTGTGTGGTGTGTGTACATAGGTGTGTTTATTCATTTGTGTGCATGTGTGGTGTGGTGTGCAATGTAAACGTATTTCTGTTGATCGGGTCTTCCTGATTGTGCAGATGTCCATCAATCCGTTTGTTGGGTTCGCGGATGGTGCCTCCCGCAGTACCAGGAATCTGTCTTCGGCAGCCTTGGTAATCTATGATCCTGCTGGTGAGTTGGTGAACCTGCAAGGTGTGTGTCTGGGACGTGCTACCAATAACGTCGCGGAATATAGTGATGTTTTAGAATTATTAACCGAGGCTATAAACCTTAGTATCCGTGAATTGCTTGTATATCTAGACTCACAACTCGTAGTATCACAACTCAATGGTCACTATTCAGTAAGAAATCCACATATTTTACATCTGTATCTACATGTTCATTTACTGGAAAGAAATTTTGACTATATTACATATCAACATATACCCCGGCACATGAATACACTAACAGATGCAGTAGCTAACATGGTTTTAGACAGACATTTGCGCAATTTATAAACATCATCACATGTGAACGGAAGATCCATCCAGAAATAGATATGTATATAGATAGATATCGAAGTGTTTACATAGCACGTGTCACATAAGATCAAAAAATATACATGTTCGTCTTATTACATCCAGAGACGACACGTCTCTCAAAAATATGCATGAAATAAAACCCTAGGAGGCTAGTCTGCGTGGTGCTTATGATAACAAGTCACCGCACGCACTAGGTGTCTCAGTAGACGGTGGAGGCAACTAGACACTCCCACTGTATGTCTCTGATATGATAACAGTACATCCGCCAGCCGGGCGTAGTCCGAAATCCCTCAGGAAATCCCCTCAAGGTTTTGAACCAACTCTCCTCCTTCCGCACCCTCCTCACGAGGATCGACTGCAAGCTGAGTTCTCTGTGCGATAGGAGACATCCCGGCTGGTCTCTCTGGGCCAACATCTGCATACGCATGTAACTGCTGTCAGAACGGACATGTATTAACAAAAAAATCATAAAACAAAAAAAATAAAAACATATCATACCCAGCTCTTCGTCCCAATCCTCTCCCTCCGACAGTGGGAGATCTGGGTCTCCAGTAAAGTCTGTCCCAGCATAAGGCCAGTCCTCAACTACAATCAACTAGCGCCGCAACCACCCAAAAAACTCTGGCCTCCAAGACATCTGTTGACCTCCTCCTTCTCTGGGCATTAGTGCTACCCAGCGAGCCATTCTCGGCTCTCGTGGTATCGGCTCTGCTACAACGGCCCCTTGGCCCTGGAAGATTGGTAATCGTTCCAGAATGAACGATACCAGGATGGACCCGTAGCTGAACTGCTTCAGCTTGGCTTGTTTGCATCTCGTCAACTGTCTCTTGATGTTGATCGTTACTGTTGTGGCCCAGTCAAATAGTATGGGACTCATGCACTCTGAAGCCAGTAAGAGTTCGGCTTTCGTCGCTTCGTGTGGTGCCTGTGATCCCACAGCCTGCGTGATGGTATGTAGTACTACTCGTAGTGCCAAATCGGGGATAGTGTGGATATCCACCTTTTTACTCCCTGATCCCATTTGTGCCCATGGGCACACTCGTGCCATCACTTCCTCCATTTTCTCGCTCGACGATCTGCTCCCTGTCAGTATGGGTACCGGACCTCTGCGCGACAGTCCGGTTATGAAGTACACATCAGAAACGTCCAGTTCTAACACCTGGTCTCATAGCTTGAATACTTGTTCTTGTTCATCCCAAATGCTCACCAGGTAATGAAGTAGCTCAGGTTGAGCTCGTAAACAAGGTTTCAAGAAGAATTTCTTGAGCCCACAGTTTCTGAGGGCATTCATGCAGGCCTCATTTTCCATGGCCCTTTCGTCCTCTTCCCCATGCTCTCTTTCTTTCCACTCAATCACCATTTTGCTCAGTTTCCTGCATCAACATGGTCACAAACCTTTAATTATATCTCTGTTGAGCTTCAAAATTCATTCAAATTGATTAAAATGTCGAATTTTTAGGCGAAAAATTGGGTTCAGCTGCTGGCGCGGCTGTTTTAGGAACAGTCGCGCCAGTTGGCACGAGCCTTTTGCATAAAAATCCCATTGGCACGGGTTTGTGCCCGATACCCGCGCCAATGAGCGGAGCCCTAAAAATTCAAAAAGTTGCCACAGAAGTCTATTGCATGATGGAAAACTATTAAAAAATGGATTGAAATGAAGTACGAGGAAGTGCCTTTTACTTGGAACTGACGGAACTCTGAATGGTAGCCCAGATCGGTCGTAATCGCCGCTAGAAGTTTGCACAGTTAATGGACCAATGTTGCTCTTCACTCAGGTAAAAAGTAAAAGTAATTTTATTTTTACCATTTAGACTTATTTATAACTTTTTGAGCTCTATTTAGGTTTAAAAATTCATTTTTCATTAATATTTCGTATGTTTTGTCGAAAATGGATTTTACACTTGCCTTTCTGTGCAGCAACAGGTTTTTATGCAACGTAAACAGCGAAACGATTTGTATTTTATACTTTTTCGGACTCGGTAAAAACACGAAAAAGTCACTTTGGAGTCATCTTTCAGCTCTTTTCTGACTCTCTAAACGTGAAAAGATTGTCGAGGCCCTTGTCGTTTTGATCTCGTTAAAGTGGCTGCGAAACGACATCTACCCAGTATATGTTTACCCCTTTTTCGGGCTGGGATGGATTATTTACGAAAAAGGAATACCCTAGCCTATCGCGACTAGGAGGTTTTCTCAGATATTGTTTTCTACCTTTTCGGATCTAGGGAACTATTTACGAAAAGGGACCATTGGAGTTTACTTTTCTGCTGTCTTTTCAAACTCTCTAAACATGAAAAGACGTCGAGTTCTTCCTTTGTCAGACTCGTTAAACCCTGATGACATCGGATTCAGTCGAAATGATGTTCTTCGAGTTCCTCCTTCCTAGGGCTCGTTAAATGTACTAGGATGGATTCGCCCGAAGGGCGGACTTATATTACAAGCATATGTTATCCCCTTCAAGCTTGTTATCAAAAATAATTGGGGTACTCGCCAGAAATGGTGGGGGGAAAATGGAACCATCATCATTGTCGTGTCGGCAGTATGTCGCTCTTGAACATGGCACTTGTCTACATTTGTGTCGGGTTGGGGATATCTCATCTCGTTCTTTCACTTGCCTCCATGGGTTTGGATAATCCCTTTTGACCTCTCCTCTACTCATTGCCTCGTCACCATGACCTCTGATCCGTTGATGTCAAATACTGCAAAAACCACTATTTGTGCCGTTATATGTTCCAGAGAAGTTGACCTCTGCAAATATCAACCTTCCTCTGATTCTCATATGGTCCTGATTCACAACAAAACATCATGTTCCTCTGTCTCATGTCGATGATGTGGGAAAAATTATGGCCCACCTTCGATCAAGGTCACTTCCTGTCGACTTCATCTCATTATCCAAGAAGCTGATCTAGAGACTCCCTTATGGTACCTTGGAGCCTGCATGCCTCAATGGCAGGTTCGTCGCATTCGACGTGAGGTTTTCATCATTGACCTCCGATCGAGTGATTCTACGGGTGTTTGACGCCATCTCATTGATTCACATGCCGTAGATTGTACATGTAGTACCTTGAGGGCCATCGTCATTATTGGTGGGTCCTCTCGCGTCTGTTAATAGCTTTCATCATTGACTGGTAATCAGACGATGTTCTTGCATGTTCGACTTCAGCTCACATATTCGCATGCTTGAACTTGTACTTTGTTCGGGTCGAGATGGAGCGCAAGACCCTGGATTGTGTCTGTTGTAATCCAGGCTACGATTTTGTGGATTATTATTTACATGACTTATTCACTGGATGGCTGCGACCATACCTGTGTCTGTTTATCGATCCTCACTGGATGGCTGTGTCCATACCTTGGATCTGGATTATTGTATACTCTGTTATGGATGGTTGCGCCCATACCACATATACATCATGTACTTGAGATATCATTTGTATTTCTCCACGCAGGTTTTCTGACGGCGGAGTTTCAGTTGGACACGTTCTCGTAAAGCATTTCACCCCTCTCTCTCTCTCTCAGGCCTCATGCTTTAGGGGGCATCTGTTACACACTAATTTGTCACCGTCCCTACCATTCCCCGTCCCGCACATTGGAGGGCCCATTCTGTGACCTGTGAGCAATGTCATGTCTTGAAACCACCATCATTGCATTCCTTTAAATATGAGCTTCAATTGCCCTGAAGACATCTCCTTGCAAAAAACCATAAAAACATCCCTTTTTGCAATGGCGCGGGTAGCCAGTTCATCACTCGCGCCACTGGGGAAAATCCTACAAAGAGGCCACGCCAACTGGCGCTCTGTCCCAGAGTCGCAGTCGTGCCAGCCAATTTAAGGAGTGTTTTTTAAATAAAATGGCGGAAGTTTCGTTTCAACAGACTTAGAAACTGTTTTCTATCTTGAGTTGGGAGGTTTGGCTCCGGGATTTCCATGTAGGGGAAGTGGCTTGCCACCTCTCATGGAATCTTCCTTGAAGATAGGGCCAATCCCACAATTATAGGGATTCCATCTCCCCTTCCTCCATCTATAAAAGTTTTCCCATTTCCATTGCAAGCTAGTCTTGAAGTGCCCAAGTCTTGAATCTCCAAGTTCTCAAATTCCCAAGAGCCTTAATGTTGCAAGAGCCCTCATTCTTCCCTTAAGGCCAAACTCGAGCAAGGAGACTATCGTCGAGAGACTCTAAGAGAGGCTTGTCCCATCCTTGGCAGGCTTTGCGAGATGTGTTCTACTAGAGACCCCTCCGAAGGAGACTTCAGCGCAGAACATTGGTTGTACTCTCTTTCGATTGTTTATTAATGAATGACTACTGGTTATGGTTCCACTTTGTTTTTCGCTTATGATAATGATGAGTTATGTCCTTTCTGACTGATATATAGTTGCATATTCTGGATTTTATGCTTGTATTCGTATTGTTTCTTGCATGTGCAGGTGTCCATTCACGGATATCGTGGGGATCGTGATCTGCCGAGGCTAAGGAATGGGAACACTGTTTCTTCTACGAATCATAGCGTTGGACTCCAGGTAGGCCTCCATCGTTGTTCTATTTATTCTCAATTAGGAACTTGCGCTGTAGCATTTGATGAT